>CM022393.1:15291550-15789466 GCA_011833715.1 Carcinoscorpius rotundicauda | reverse complement strand
TAAAACAAATTTATTGTACGTATGTAATGTTCCGATTGAAAAATAATGAACTCACATTCAGTTATGATCAACTAACAATAATATAACTGATAGTAATTTTGAAAAATTTATTGGAGTGAAAAGAAGGTGACTCAGAGTGCACAATATCTGAAGGATATAATTAGGCCTCTACTGTATGATTTACAACAACAAATGAAAAGTAAATTACATTGAATTGAACAAAAATAAAGTGAAACAGATTCAATTGAAAAGAACAATAACTTCAGAAACTAAAATGCTTATCAATTTTGCAAAAGAAAACACAAGACAACTTTCCTGACAAAATTAAGACTGACAATTTGCACTAAATCTTTAACAAATATTCACAGTGGTTTTAACACTGAACTGTTCCAAAACCCGCCACTACTCGGAACATTATAAGCTACCTTCAGCTGAGTAGAAAGGGAAAGAAAGGTGTCTTGCAAATAAAGAAAAAGTTACTAAATTTTTAATATGGAAAGTGATGCGTTATGTAGACATTTTCTGATGTACACTGCGAGGCCACTAAAATTTGGAGAAAACTACAAGGAAGTGGCTGATACTTTCAAAAAATAAATTCACTTTTTGTAGAAAAATATTCAACAATGTTATCAGCTACTTTCTAAATATTTTAATTTGTTAGCTAGAGGGAGCTGTGGGCTATAACGATGAAACCGAGATGGAATAGTTAAGTTATATAAGTCAAGAAATGTCAATAAAATTTGACTTCAGATCTGGCAAAGCAAGGATATATTGAAATTCGGAAAAACATCAGATAGGTAGAGAATTGTTTCTAGCTGGTAAAATGAACCAGCCATTGTTTGTAGTGAGGTATTTGGACTTGTATAAATTATTACACAGTTACTTTGTACTATTAAATGTATTTTGTATTGGTGTCGTTTATGCACCGAGCATAAAAGTTACAAGTATTTGACAGTGTAAAATCATGAAGGAAGAAATAAATAAATTTGTTGTTGTTTCGATGATATGATTTATTTTCACCAGAGAGTTATAAAAGTATGCTATAAACAAACAAAAAATGAAGTAGGGATAGAAAGTGTCCATACACAATGTTGCCATACATAAAACTGGATAATCTGATCTAATTCAAACTTTCAGATAAAAAAAAAAATTCTTATAATCTTTCAAAATGAATTTCTCTTTCTTTATTAATTGTAACTATATTTGAACTCCACCATTTTTGGGGTTAATCAGTTTTATTTATTGTTTTAGCTAACATCACATGCTATTTGACACCTCTTGAGGATGGAAAAAGCTTTAGAGCATTATTGTTGAAGAGTTAGGAAATATGATGACAATAGTTGAGTTAGGATGTTTAAACAATTCAAAGAACTAATAATTGAATCAGTTATTCTAAATGATAGTGATACTATCAAAATTTTTGCTTTTATTTTAATTTTGTGTACATACGATTTTTTACCAGCTGCAACAGCTAAAGTCATAAAAATAATTTTAGAAATTAGAAACCAGTCACTGTTTTTAAAAATCCCAAGCCATTTTCAAGCTGTTGTGTAAGCTTCTTTTTGTTTGTTGACCACATTGAATTTATTTTTTGCTTAAGACTTCTGCAGTTTATGTATCATACTTACATAATACTTTTATGTTGGGAAATTTTTGTATCAGAATATGACATTGTTATGAAGGGAGGTATTGAGTGCTAATTGCATTAATATGTCCACTAGCTTATTGTTTACAATTGACGTGTTTTTTTACTTTTCTATCGGCCTGGCATGGCCAAGTGCGTAAGGCGTGCGACTCGTAATCTGAGGGTTGCGGGTTCGCGCCCGAATCGCGCTAAACATGCTCGCCCTCCCAGCCGTGGGGGTGTATTATATGACGGTCAATCCCACTATTCGTTGGTAAAAGAGTAGCCCAAGAGTTGGCGGTGGGTGGTGATGACTAGCTGCCTTCCCTCTAGTCTTACACTGCTAAATTAAGGACGACTAGCACAGATAGCCCTCAAGTAGCTTTGTGCGAAATTCCAAAACAAACACTTTTCTATCACAGAACTTGCCCCATGTATTAACAATTAGAAACTTGAAAAGTGTGAAAGCACTTCTTACATTCTATGCATTACATCATGAAGCTGGTGTTTTTCACTATACAAAGCTGTGTGAAAACCATCTGCATGAGCCATTCTTGATTTTGAAGTGTAATTTCGTGAAAGACTCGTGAAATTTTTTCAGTTTTACTTGATTTTCCATTGAGAAATTTATCTAATATGCCAAACTTGCGTCAAGATTATTCAACAATTTTTCAAAAAGAACACTTTAATTTTTACAGTAAGTTGCAAGAACACAACATGACAACACTTCATGAAGATAAAAATCATACGTATTTTATTCATAACATTATAGAAATCACTTTTCAACACAGAAAGTGTTATTTTGATGTTATTTTTAATAAACTGTTTAAAATATGGATTTTGAGAACAATCTTCCAAAAAGGAATCACAGGTAAGTTTTTAATTGGCTTAAAAATTAAGGTGTCACGTGTGAAAACCAACCATGCCATGACTCTTGAAAATTTTTTTTTGTTTACTGAACTGTTAATTTGAAAAGGTTAATAGAATAAAACTAAGAGGTCTAACAACAGTGAAATAAACTGTGTAAATTTATCACGATTAATTAGCATGCTGTTTTAATTTCTTTGCTAGGTAATGATGCCTATAACTGTAACATTAAATGTTTTGCACTGCATGTAACATCACTTTTCACACTTTTGTATGCTAGCAAGTTCAGCCTAGGTGATGAGTTCTAATATTGAACCAAACAGCTTTACTGGCTATGAGAAGTAAAGATGATATTTTACAAATACCCCTGATTTGTAATTGATAATAGAGTAATTTTGTAGAATGAGGGAAAAAAACTCCTTCATTCTGGAGATTTTATCAGCACTGTTAAGCATGTCGGTTTTACTGCTTCACTGGCTTTCAGCATTAAAATAATGTATGATATGAAAAAAGTAAGTGGGAATGGCACTCCTGTATGCAGCTTATGCATTCACACATGCATGTTGAACTGATAGTGTAATTTTTATATGCAAAAACGACTCTTCTCGGCCCAGAAAACACTTCAAATAGAAGAGCGAACAACGTTTCGACCTTCTTCGGTCATCGTCATTATTTGAAGTGTTTTCTGGGCCCAGAAGAGCCGTTTTTGCATATAAAAGTTCTCAACAAGTGGGTTTCTCGACATCACTGATTGATAGTGTAATGAACACCTTATATAGGCAACAGAGGGAAAGAGCTATATGCATGCAGATCTTTCAGTAGGAAATAGAAAATTGTATGTAGTTATGAAGAAAAGCTGCTGTTTAAACTTTCAATTCAACTGTCTTGGTTAACAACTCAAATAAGTTCCCTCTACTCCCTTCCACTTCAAACTTGTTTTTCTGCCAATCCACTTATATATTTTAGTGTAATTATAAAAAAGGCAGTTTAATATATATCAATAAGTTTTCTCAAGAGTTTCTTGAAAGTATTCATGGCCTCATCACCCATCATACTTGTATCATTATCCAAGTGATATTATTACTGTTCAACACTGAGAGTAAAAACTTTAAGGAAGATAATGACATATCCACAGGCTATTGATAAAAATAATACAATTTTCAAAAGATATTATAGTTCTGCAAATTAATATTAACATTTCTGCAATATTTTCATCAATGAACAAAGTAAGTGACACAAAGGATCATGTTCTAACAGACCTCAAAAGTTGATATTCCTGCTTGTGGTTGCAGTGTAATTGTATATTATTATTATTCCATACATAGATGTTGGCTATCAACATCTTTGTGTACATACCATATTATTAAAATGTGTAAAAGTACTGTATCAAAAATAAATCACTCTTCAGTTCATTTTACAACTGATCATGGTTATCAAATATATTCATCATTAAAATAGTGCATGTGCATTTCTTATAAAATCAAAGAGTATTTGAAATGAAAGGACAGAACTGTTTATGTTGTAGCTAACAGTTACTACTTCTCAGATTCTGGCTGGTCATCCTCTTGGAATTGCAATACTAGAAACTGGGTTTGATACATGTGGTGAGTAGAGCACAGATATCCCATTGAATTACCTTGTGCTTAATTATAAATAAACAAACAATTCTTGTGACTCATGTGATACCTAGGAAATTGCCAGAATTAGTTGTTCCAATAAAAAAGCATATAATATTAGAGGAGACAAAACAGTTCTTTCACTATTCTCTGATTTATCAGGTCTCAACATTTTACACTTGATCTAACCAGAACAAACAAGGTTATTCAGTATTAGCACCTAAAGCTTTAAGATAATAGATAAGCGTAAAGATAAGAACATTCTGTCCAACTTATTTAAATTCATTTTCAACAGATAAAAAGAGCCGTTTTGTAATCAATACCATTTACTGTACGTATTTTCAATTTGGATATGGAATGTGTACATTTTTCTTGAAAAATGACCAGTTTTTAAAAGTATAACATGCCTTACTCACATTAGTGCCGTCTCTGTAACAGCGGTAAATTTTGGATTTATATCGCTAAAATCAGGTTTTTGACTCCTCTTGGTGGGTTCAGCAGATAGCCCGATGTGGTTTTGCGATAAGAAAACACATACACGCACATTATTTAGTTTCTTTAATACATTATTATATCGCTAAAGCAAATGTTTGAAACGCTTTCGTTTTTATTTAAATTACACAGTTTAGTGTGGAAGCTTCAGACCAACTGGTTAGGAAGCTCTACTCCCAATATAAGTATCGCAGGTTTGAATTCTTTTCTCAACAAGTATACTTGCCCAAACAGCCATGGGCGTTTTAAAGTCACGGTCGATTCCACTTATCTTTGGTAAAAGAGTAGTCCAATAGCTGGCGATGGATGATGATGATGAACTGCCCCTTTTCAAGTTTTTTACTGTTCAATTAGAGATGGCTGGCACAGATAGCTCTCATGTAGCTTCGCGCGAAATTCAAAACAAACCAAACTAAATTGCAAGTGTTTATTCAGTAGCTATTTTCCAATTAATTAATACAAGTTTCATTTGAATTTGTTTGTTTCAAGTTAAGAACAAAATTACACATTGGGCTACCTGTGCTCTGTCAACCACTAAATATCAAAAGTTGGTTTCTAGCGTTCTAAGTCAGTCTCTGGAGGGAGGGGGCATTTCATTTGAAGGATATTCATGCGTAGAATAGTCTCGTTTTCGTCTTTATCGATTACTTTGACCATACTGAAGATTAAAACTGTTTCTCAGTCCCCGAACTTGAGAATAGAACGTTCCATTAATTTAAGCGTTCTTCCATTTTTCTAACAGTCAATCTGGCAAAAGCGCCCTCACGTGTTTTGTTCAGAAAGATTCGTGGATAGCACGTGACTGTTGAAAAGTTCTGAATTCTCAAGACAGGTCTGAACACATACTGGTAGTGAACTTGTGGAAAAACACTCTGATAATGGAGTTTAGTATTTCATTCAAAATTTATAACATCACCACCTAAGTAAAGTTTCTTGATAATGAGTTAAGTTTTAAACAGATTTCAGTCTGAATTGACAGGAACTAACGATAAGATGTGCACAAGACACGATACATTTCATAAGGTTTTCATTGAAGTGAAGTAAAACAAATTGTTAAAGTGGATGTACACGCTTGTGATAACGACCTACACTATAAGGTGGTTGTTTATGGACACGTATGTGTCAACAGAAGTTAGAGCATGCTAGTGTTGGCGTTCACAAGTGATCTTAATGTTAACATGTTTGTTGCTCGAATATTTTATAAATTTCATGACTTTCGTTTTTAAATATAAATATGTGATCAATATAGCCAGGGTAAATATGTGGTGAAAAGTCAGTAAAACAATCCCTTAATCAACTATTCTCATGAAAGGACATGAAACTAAACTCCAATAAACGGTTCATAAAATTTAGCATTGAACTGAAAAACAGAGTGTTTCCCGTAAAATTCCTGAATTATTATTTAGGTAGTTTGTTAACAAATTCTTTGTTCATCGAGATAAATGCTAATGAACAGACATACGATATCTAGACTGTTTATTGGATTAAATTTTCACTTTTTGCTTATCTTAGACAAGATAAATCGATTACAGTTTGAAGCACAGTGACGTAGCTAGTTAACTGTTCAACTTAGGTTGTAGATTAGGTATTAGGTATGCTTCCTTTCTCAGTATCCATTCACCTTTTCCTCAGACTATTATTCTGAAGTTTTCTCTGTTTAGTGTTTTTTCATAGTCATTGATCAGACGGTTGTAAATCTCAGAATTATTTAAAGAGCTATCGTGACTATTCTCTTTTATTTTAGCTACGTCATTGTATTCCAAACTATCAACTCATCGCCCCTGTGTTGGACTCCGTCAATCAAGCAAGTGTCAATATCTTCTAAAATGGAAAACATTACTCACACTAACAGTTTCAAAGGAATCCTAGACTTCAACTCGCTTCCCAAGGATTGATATCTCGTACATATGTTCACCAAGTCCAAGAAAAAGAAACAGGGGAGGGATTATGATCCCTTTTCACTTGACATAAATAGTAACACTGGAAACATTTTATTACTTTTGTTATAGTTCTGTTTGTGATGAGATAATAATAGACAAAAAAGATTTTCTTTTAGCTCAAATTTAAGTTTACTTATAACGATTCAACCCAGAAAATAAACCACACCATCTAAAATACAACAGCAACCACAAACCACTGAAAATTTACACCTTTCCAGAAAATAAGTTATTTCTTCACAACGTCAAATATAACCATTATTAATTAAGAAACCATAAACCATTGAAAATTCACACCTTTTCAGTGAATATCTTATTTCTTCTTCATATCGAAGGTAACCGTTTTCAATCAAGAACACTTCAGCAAAATCAGTTTCAAGACTGGGCAATAAACACATCCATGAAACTTGAAATTTCTTCAATTATCCGAAAAATCAAAGTTGTCTTTCACTGATATTTATCAAAAGTTATTAAAAATTATTTTTAATTTTGCGCAAAACTACACAAACAAGGGTTATTTGAATTAAATGTAGTCCCAATCAGAAGTTTATTCAAAGTAACTGGTAAAGCGAAGAATGAGAAGACGCGTTTAAAAAGTATTTAATCCCTTAAATAAAATCTAGATTGATGAAAGAGTTACTGAAATTTTATTCGTAATTTAAGTAATTGTATTTTTTCGTAATTGGGCACCCCAGTGGCTCATCGATATGTCGGCGGACATACACGCTAAAATCCGGGTTTCGATACCCGTGGTGGGCAGAGCACAGATTGCCCATTGTGTAGCTTTGTGCTAAATTCAAAAAACAACAACAATTTTCTTAATTGGATTGTAGAAGTTTGTGAACTTTCCAGATGGGAATTTACATACTCATCAAAAGGGAAACAAATAGTATTGACATGATATTGTTGAAAAGCATCTCAAATCTACATTACATGCTGAAAACCATTTTTCCTTAATTATCCAGCCAGTACTGGACAACATAACATTTACGAAAAAATTACCATTCAAAAATGAGTCAAAACTCCAAAGACATTTTACTTCCTCAACATTTTCGCTGTTACCCAAAAATTCTTCACTGAGGTATTTGATGATTTAATGAGTCTGGAACAATTAATGATGTGTCTAGCAAAAGCTTTCATACGTCGGAAAATATTTAGATATAAATAAATATATATACATTTTATTTGTTTGTTTTTAAATTTAGCCCAAAGATACACGAGGTATATGTGCGCGAGCCGGCAATAATTTAGCTGTATGAAACTGGAGGGAAGGTAGATCGTCATCACCACCCACAACTCTTTTACCAACAAATAGTCGGATTGACCCTCACATCATGATGCCTCCATGGCTGAAAGAACGCACGTTTGGGTAGACGAGCTCGAGATCCTCGAATTAAAAGTCTAGTGCCTTAACCACCTGATCATACCTGGTTTCTATGTTTTGTACACTAACACTTCAGTTTGTCACTGGTGTTTAGGATCCCTAATACGCGATTCTTCATGTCGCTGGTTCGAAAATCTTTCACCGAACCTATTCGTCCTTGTTACTATGGGAGCGTTTATGTGACAATCAATTTCAGTATTCATTGGTATAATAGCAGCCCAAAAGTTGGCAGTGATCGGTGTTGAACATCTGAATTTCCTATACTTTATCACGTTTGAATTAGGCGAAATTGAAAACGAGCTCAAGAATTTTGTCATTAGTAACTCAATAACAATAATCTTTATGGTTAAGTTTGGATTCGTGAAAAAACCAACAACGAAACTTTATGTTACTGATAAAAACTGAACAAGAATTAAGAAAACTTCCAGTTTAAACAATAAAAAATACGCCTCTTTAATCAAACAGTGTCGTCTTGCTCTCTCAATACTTCGGTATTATAAATTGTGTATTCCAGGTGTGGTTATCACTTTATGCCTCTTTCGACTCTTGACTTAAACGATGCCACAACTTCGGCTTCAGGTTACCGTGTGAAATCGCATGTTGTTGTTGTTTTATTGTAGTTTTGATTTCATATTTCTAACATGGTAACAATAATTAAGAACCGTAAGTTACAGTTATTCCAATATTTAGATTACGCTGTCTATACGTTTCTTCCTGGCTGGCATAAAACGCTTTTGTTTTGAATTTAGCGCAAAACTAGCTACTTGGGCAATCGGTGCTAGCCGTCCCTAATTTAGCAGTGTAAGACTGGAGGGAAGGCAGCTGGTCATCACCATAACCCAACTGTTGGGCTATAGTTTTACCAACGAATAGTGAGATTGACCGTCACATTATAAAGCTCCCACGTCTGGGAGGGCGTGCATGTTTGGTGCAACCGGGATTCAAACCCGCGACCTTTGGATTGCGAGTCTGACGCCTTAACACATTTGGCCATGCCGGGCCACCAACCGGATAAAAGTTGTAAAAATAATAATATTGCGGAATATTTCCCTCAGGATAAGAATTCAAGAAAATGTAAGCGTCTTTTTGCAAACAAAATTAAACCAACTAGAAATAAAAAATTATAACTTCAATGCACAATTGCTGTAATTTTATATGTATATAAAAAAAACAACAGTTTCATGTATAAATTTTTTGAAAAGCTCAAAATACAATAAGGAAGATGTTTTTATAAGAGGCAGTATCTATTTTTCACTTTTTATACACTCAGAATTATGCAAATTATATTAAAGATTAGCATTTCTTTCATATATTTTTCATAGTTAATCACACATACATTTCAAAGTCATTAACTTTTAAAATGAAAATTAGATAAAAACAAAATCATTGTTAACATTTCTAAATATAAAGCGTAGTATATTAAAAATTCACAATTTTATTAGCATGAAGATTAATACATTATACGCAAGATTTTTTTTTAAATGTTTTGCCAAAATTCAGGAATTTCAGTTCCTTCAAATTTCTCAATATATTTTATTTTCAGTCGTTTTGTTTGTGTCTGGGTAAAGTTGTTTTTCCAATCAGCGACAATACCTTTTCTTACAAAGATAATTTCCGACTGTAGTATAAAGTTAATGCTTTTCATGCACCTAAGAACGTGCTTTAGTCCTTCAAGAATGTTTTCGTTTTCTATTTTTTCATCACTATGTACTGATCCAAAGAAGTTCCCAAAGTGTTTGTTGGTAGATTTCTTTATGAACTCAACAGAAGTTTGACGAATTATGTTCTCCATCATTCGTTTATCTTTCACTAACCTGTCTTCGTACTCTTGACCCAGAAACTTAGCGATTTTTAAAACAGCAGCTCTGGTGTCACCTTTCATTTTCTCATAGATAAGAAAGAGCACATTAGGATCATTTTTATGTTCATACCAGGACAGAAGATGGTCGAAGTAATCCCTAAGTTCAGTTTCGCCATTGATAAAAATCTCAAAAACGTCTTCAACTTTCCATCAGAGTACTGAAATATCGGCAATGTTCTACTGTGGTGAAAATGAGAAACGCAGCAGTCGAAGGGATTCCTTGTTACGTAGTTGTATTTGGCTTGAAGAGAATAAGGCTGCATATTAAACGGAAGGTGAGTTTTTATATCTCCATGTCGAGGCATTGTTTCTACAATACCAGTTCCTGTAAGTTCCATAAAAGGACTTAGCCTTTGAAACTCTTCAAAACTCTTTGGTGGTTGCCCTCTTTTTAAAATGTTGATTACAATATGATGTGCCCAAGTTGTTCCTCATCAAGTAAAAGTCACAACAAATACATCAATTGGCATTGTCTTTCATTTCAAACGAACCTGAGGAATGCATATTGTATTTTTAGTAATAAAGGCAAAACCACCAGAATTTTTTTCTGATAAAAATATAATAAAACATTTTTGAAATTGGTATCTATTACACGATTATGAAATCGTTCTTCGTTTTCGTGAAAAAACATAATTGTTTCAAATTAAGCATAAAACAACACAGTGGGCTATTTGTTCTCTATCCGCCGGAAGTATCGAAAACCGGTGTTTAGCGTTGTAAGTTCGTTACTTTCTGCTGTGATACTGGCGGTGGGAAGGAATATATATAAAAATTAGCATTTTAATTATTTCTACGCCTTACATGTTCTATTTTCGACCCATTTACATAGCAATAATTTCAAGACAAATATTATTTTGCAGCTTAAGATATTTAATTAAAGTAATTGAGTGTTTTTCATCGTTAAACTTAAACATGGGCGCATATAGCCCTCAAGTTGCTTTGCGCAAAATTAAAAAAAAGTAAACATGGGGTAAATGGTAAAATATCATTAGAATATCCATTTGACTGGTTTGATTTGAACTTCGCGTAAAGCTAGCTTTATACGATGGCTTTCTTCACTAGCTGTCTCTAGCGTAGTTGTATAAGACAAGAGAGAAGATAGCTCATCATCGCTACCCAGTTCCAGCTCTTGGGCTACTCTTTCAACGACGAATAGTGGAATTGATTAAAACTTTATAATGCCTCTACAGCTGATAGTGTGAGCATGTTTGTTGTGGCAGGGATTAGAATTCGCGACCCACAGATATTCGCACCCGTAAGGCTACTCTTGAGGCTCAGAAAGGGGACAGGAAAAACATGGAAAGGAACCGAAGGATGTTTGGAATGATATTGGGAACTCTTCAGAAATTTCAACGTGAAGAATCAAGTAGGAAAGAACAGACACAAAAACGAGAAGAGATAGAAAAAAAGTTACAGGAAGCAGCTGTACAAGAACAGGAAGAAGCCCTAAAAAGGAAAAAACAATTATTCCGTGAAAGGAGAAAAAAACAAGCTGAAATTAGATGTCTCGACCAGAAGATAGAGCTAGCAAGGATACATGATGAATGGAAAAGTAGACAGAGGCTACTAATGAAGTTTATACAAACTAAGACCAAACCACACATCATGTACCTGCCAGCCAAACCTTCACTTGAATCTGAGAAACGGCTCAAAGAAAGCCAGCAGAAGAGACAAGCAATAATTGTGGCTCAGTCAGCCATGATCCGAGAGGAGTTGCAGGAGATAGACGAACTGTACCAAAGAGACGAAGAGCCTGAAGAGGAACCTGAACAGCCAGAGGCAGGCATAGACAAGGAGAATAAAGGGCCAGGAGGTGTTGAGGGTGAGATGGTGGAGGAACAAGTGGAGATGAAAGCTGATAAGTTGAATCACACAGAAGAGGAAACACCTCAGGTAACAGAAGGTAAGGAAGTAAGGGATGGAGATGTCAGTGTTGGTATTGCAGTACTAGAAAATGTTGTTGTTCCATCCGAATCCGAAGGTGAAAAGGAGCAAGAAATTAAAAATAGTCAACCAATAGAATCTTTAGGCGATCAAGAATTTGAACCAATCTATGATGATGATTGAAATTTCGATTTTTTTTTTTATTTGTAACAAAAAAAAAATTTTAAATTTTATTTGTGTATGTAAGGAATTGAAAAGACGCAATTGTTGTTTCGGGTAAAGATTGAGTTGTACAGAAACAAGTTAGACTGTTTCAAATGATGTATTTTCATACATCATTTGAAACTTATTTCTGTATAAATATCCAACCGTTTGTCCAAACATTTTGTGTCATTCATTAGGAAGCCTTTCATGTACACTGTCAGGAAAGAGGGACAGGGTACATTAAAGAACATTGGTTTTGAAGGGTTCTTTTTTCAAAAAACAGTGACACATAAGCAATAAAAGGATTCACTATTTCCAAACTTTTTAACAAGTTTATAGTCTATTCTTCAAAATGTCTTCAGGTGAGTTATCCTGGACATATTTCATGAAGTGATTGAAAACTTGCTAATTAAGTTTGGAATGTAAAAAATCTATTTAATATGTATGGTATCATACTTGTACTTTAGGAATGATGGGAATTGAGCAGTATACTTGTGTGTCTGGAATGATGGGAATTTGGTTGTATGCTTGTGTGTCTGGAATGATGGGAATTGGGTTGTATGCTTGTGTGTCTGGAATGATGGGAATTGGGTTGTATGCTTTTGTGTCTGGAATGATGAGAATTGGGTGGTATACTTGCATTTTAAAATTTTGAAAATCAATCTCATTGTCATGTTTGACATGTCAAACAGACTATGACAAAGCACTCAAAATATCTGTTTTCTACACTAGAGATGTCATTTAGGTTTCTTGCTTTCTGAAATCTTCAGCCTAATGAAATGACATTCAAAGCTCTAAATTTGTAAGTGACATACCACTTTGATTTTCAATTTGACTTTTTTTGTTTTGACTTAGTGTGAATTTTCTGTGTGCGTGTGCATATCATCACATCAAAGTCATTCTAATTGCTTAACCACCTTAACCACCTAGCCGTGTCGGTACGAATGTATCTGAAGAATTTTACACGTCGTTAACTCGTACAACAATAGTAAAGGAACGAAAAAAATCGTAAAATAATTTAATTACGCTCATCTATGAGAGGCCGGCAGCTCAATTGTAAAAACTAAGCTTGTGTTCAACCCTAATTTCGATGAAAAAGTACTGCCAGTTTATAAACTCGTCAAAGTCGACGTTTACCGTTTATTCTCAAAGCATTCATTTGTTCCACGTTATTTAGTATTGATAACCATTCGAATAATAGAAATTAACGTCTTTCTCATACTGATAATAAATTATTCGATTCCAGTTCTATTGATAGCAAGATATTACTTCCCAAAGAATAATAAAATCGACAATTAATTTTTGAGTTTACTTTAGATATGGTCCCATTATAAATCTCAATTCTCTCTCCTCCCATACACACATACACGGAAAAAAAATACAACAGATACAAAACACACATACAAAGTTAAACTGGAGCCGAAACCGAATAATCCGAAAAAGATGCTTTTAATAAATGAAAATATATTTTGAAAAGACGTGACAAAGAAAATAAATAATTTGTAAATAGGTGGCATTAAAATTACCGTGGAAACATTGTGCTGTAAAATAACGAAATTTTAAAATTACCACTGTAATTCTCACAACGCGTAATATCGGTTTCATTGCAAAACTGGTTATAATACTAAGTTTGAAAACAAAAAACATACAATATGCTGCTGACCACAAACAATTAAAGGAAACATTCCGTTAGGTGAAACTTATAATTGGTTTATTGTCCGACAGTCAGAGAATGTTTAAAAATGTTATATTTCGAAAATGCAGTCCCTTGTGGTACAGCGGACTTAAACCACTAGATACCAAGTTTCGATACCTGTGGTAGGCAGAGCACAAATAGCCCATTGTGTAGCTTTGTGCTCAATTTCAAACAACAATAACAGTGTACCCGACAATATACAAGTTTTCTGAATACCAAAGTTGATCGTTACATAAAAATTTAGACGTTATTTTGCTTGACCTTTCAGCCGTAGGTGCATTGTAATGTGATGGTTAATCCCACTATTCATCAGTAAAGGAGTAGCCCAAGAATTGGCGGTGGGTTGCAGTGATAAGCTGCCTTTCCTCTCGTCTAACACTGCTAAATTAGGGACGGCTAACGCAGATAGCCCTCGTTTAGCTTTATGAGAAATTTAAAAACAAACAAACTTCAGCAATAAAATCTGGTCGCAAAGAAATAATCGATTCCTATTGCTGGACTTCCCAGTATCACAACGATATATCTGCGGACTAAAAACGTTAAAATCCGGGTTTCAACACTCGTGGTTGGCAAAGCATGGAGAACTCATTTTGTATTTTTGTGTTTATTTACAAACCACAACATCTGACTTGATGACAACATTTAGTTATAACAGTAAGAGTAAAAGAGTAAAAGTCTGAAATTTATTAATCTTTTGATTTGGAAACTTTACGGGATATCTTCTTGATATAGTATTATTTCAGAGTCGAGTTTCATACTGTATTTCAATAACTTAAGCCTTTCCTTACTTTAACTTTCACAGAGAACTTCAATTTTAGTGTTCTTTATTCGACGCCTTTTACTCTTATCAACGAGGTTAAACCATCATAAGGACCTGTAAGCATGTCTATTCAATACAAATAACGTCATTGTCTATGCTGATTTATTTTACCACTTGGGCGTAAACGAAAATGACTATATATCAGTCTCTTCAGTTTCAAGGTTTCACTTATCTGTTTCTTTGGCAAGTTTCCAAACGTTCCCCACGTAAAAAAATTACTGGGGAAAGCTTTGTGTTTATTAGATAATCACGTCCAACTCAGAAAAACACATAAAGATATTCCAATTATCGTTCTTATTTTACGTATGTGCTCGTCAAATCCTTGGATGCAACTGATGTTCAGGTTTGTAATTGTGAGTTAAAACGTCATTGCAAAGTGAGAGAAACGTAAAATTTTTGCCTATGATTGTTAAAACAAACGATGCCGTTTCTTTAATAAATTCTTCGAGTTTCAGCAAACTTATAAAAGCTAAGATATATGAACTTGACAAAACAACATATATGTGTGTGTGTGTATGAACATGTTCCAAAACAACTCTCACTATTGAGGGATATTGAAACCACAAGTTCTTCCTTCAAAGAAATTACTTAAGACAACATGTGATGGTCTGTATTAAAGCCGTCTGTGTTACAGTAGTTTGAAAATATTTTTCATTTTTACTTATGAAAGCTTTTATTGACCATTTGGGGGTTCTAAAATGGTACACATCACAGTCCATTGACTTTAATCTTGGGCTTGGAATGCCTTGATAATTAGGGTGTTTGACTTTAAATATATGGGTACCAGACATGCTCGTTCTTTAAAGCAATGGAGCATTATCACTTGACACATAATACCACTTTTCTTTGGAAAAGTTTATTTGTTTGTTTTTGAATTTCGCACAAAGCTACTCGAGAGCTATCTGTGCTCGCCGTCCCTAATTTAGCAGTGTAAGACCAGATGGAAGGTAGTTAGTCATCACCACCCACAGCCAACTCTTGGGTTACTCTTTTTACCAACATTATAACGCCCACATGTCTGAAAGGGCTAGCATGTTTGGCGCGATGGGGATTCGAACCCGCGACTCTCAGATTACGAGTCGCACGCCTCAACACGCTTGCTGATGCCGGGTCCTTTTGAACAGAATTAGTTTAAGAATTTACAGTGAGTGGCACTGACCAGTTGTTTTCCGTCTAGTCTATCATTTCGAAATTAGATGCGGTTAGCATTAATATTCTCTTCCAGATATGAACGAAATTAAAGAAATAGACCTCATTCCAAAAATAAGAATCGTTGCTTTTACTGAGAATGATGGAAAATAAATAACTGAAAATAAAATACTAACAACACATAAATAACTGTCATACGTTATTATAGTTTAAGTAGTCTGTTTTCTTTATTGAATTTCGCGCAAAGCTACTCGAGAGCTATCTGCTCTAGCTACCAATAATTTGTCAGTGTGAAGCTAGAGGAAAATCATGTAGTCATCATCATCCACTGCCAACTATTGGGACGATTAATGGACTGACCGTCACTCTAAAACGTCCCCATGGCTTGGAGGGCAAGCATGTTTAATGCGACCAGGATTCAAACGCTTTAACACACTTGGCTATGCCAGGCCCCGTTTCCTACATAAATTCCCAGTTATATTACTGTCAGAAAATTTTAACTGAATGTGAGTTCATTTTTTTCTGTCAGAACGTCACACACGTACAATAGATTTCTTTAAAATAGTTTATGTTAGTCAGTACTACGTGGTGTCATGAATCTCTACCTATAATTGATACTAAAATACGACAACATAAAACACACGACAGACAAGAAAAAAATGCTGACATAATTAATCCTTTTTATTTTTATAAAAAAATATTATTTTTGGACGCTTGATTTACAGTTTAAAATCTACGCTGTTGTTTAGCAAAAAGAAATATTAAATAAGTATTATATGTAATTAAGGTTCCTTTCAAACCTCGTTACATATCACTGGCACAATCTAGCATTCGAGAATACTAGGATTTTTGAAACAGAGATCTGCTAAAATTTCTTGAGCTCTTGTAATCGTATGATAATTGTAAAATGAAGACTCAATGTTAAAGCATACCATAGTATTACCGTAACCTGCTACATAATAAATATGAAAATTTTGTTTTTCTTCTTTATTTTGTTTGTGACAAAACCCATTAAAATGTTTGTTGACGTGTTTTCTCATGTATTCTAGACTTCTTTGATATAGTATTTTCTTCAACAAGTTAGCGTTATTTTGAAGCATTTTCAAGTTTATTCATGAATTACTATAACACACTATTTTCTTTCTTGGTGACACCCTCTTTGGATTTGCACTGTACTTTCTCTATGTTTCCACACACCCTTATAATTGAACAATTTACAATAAATCACCATATACTTTTATCTCCCCAGGTTAGATTCGTACATCTTAGGGTAAATTCTTCACGCTTAGCAGCTTAGGATGTAAGATTTTAACTGCAAGCAAATAACCCGATGTGAATTTGCTAAAAAATGAAAACATAGAAAACTCGAGAACATCACATAGGAAATTTTGAATTGTAACTGTATCACTTCATTATGCAACATGCCTTCTCTCACACTTACAGTTTTTTGCTGTTTCATTTTTTTGCACATTCCCAAATGGATGAAAAGTTTCTAGTAGAATGCATGATTTTATTTCTATTCAACTTCTTTTTATCAAGCGAAATCTTCTAATGTAACTTTTTATGTTTACGTGAAAATTTATCCTGCCAATGAAGGGAGTTTTCACTTGAACTAGCTGTTGCTATCATTTTTGGCATTTTTCCATTTGTAGATACAAATTCATTGGGATTCGTTTTTGTATTAGTTTGCACACACACATTGGAAGTTTAGTCCTCAATCTCTGTGACATAAATATGTATAATAAATACAGTATGTAGACAAAAATAACAAGTTAGTTTCTTAAAGGTTCGGCTTAAGCTCTCTTTATTAATTTTGAGCTTCTTACAAGAAACCAAAATCAATCAATTTTCGGTGGTATCACATTTGTTACCATGTAAAAATGTATTTATAATATAAGTCATTTTACAATAATTTTACATCAGCTAATTTACATGTTCAAAATAATTTTTATATGATGTGATCAACTTTTTGTATTTAGTGATACCTTTCCAGTGGGGTGTGCCCCTAATTTGAACTTTTTTACACAGCATTTGTTGAATACAATAACATTATCTAACTTTAATTAAAGAGCCCAACTGCTTAACTAATTGCCTTCAGATGTGACCTTAATTTGTGAGTAAACAACGATTAGTTGATTCCCCAACAAAGGTAAGGGCTATAGTAACTTGTTCATTCATTGCCTTATTGTTAAAAAATATAATTTATTTTCTGTTCTTGTGAATGATTAAACCTGTCTGTTTGTCGCGGAAATTCAATATTGATTCAGTAAAATGTTTTCACTTACTATTTCCTTACCTTGTATTTAGAAAGGTTCAAAAAACATCTACACAATTGGGAAAATGCCAACTTATCAAGATGTTAACAATATCAGAATTGTCGGAGGCTTTACTCTCAAATATTTACAAGAAGCCATCCAATGACGACATCGTTATATTGAAATTTCCAAAATCTGTAATAACTTGGACACAATATTGTGCACAATGTGCTAACCAAAGAAAAACCATTGACAAGTCTGGAAGAATACAACCTTCGTTGTCCTATTATAGATTTTTTTGGAAAGAAAGATATTGAACTTATGCCTCGTCCTGGAGCTATTGAAACTCATCTCCCATTTCACGTAAAACCTTATTCTACGAAAGCAAAGTTCATCTTAATTATTCGAAATCCAAAGGATTGTTACGTTTCATTTTATCATCATACCAAAACGCGTCTACACTATCAGTTCTCTGAAGTAACCTTTGACAAATAGTTTGAAATTTTTCTCAATGGAGAATATGACTGGGGAGACTTCTTCGATCATATTTTTTCACTTTATGATTTTATTGTTATTTTGAATTAAGCACAAAGCTACACAATGGGCTATCTCTTCTCTGCCCACCACGGGTATCGAAACTCGGATTTTAGCGTGTAAGTCCGCAGACATACAGCTGAGCCACTGGGGGGCTTCACTTTATAAACATCGATACTTTCCAAACGTTTTATTCCTTGTTTACGAAGCTACCGTGAAAAAATTGCCAAGTTTCAAGGAAAGGAAAATTTAGATATGCTTAAAAATGACGCTAATTTTTTGAAGAAAATACTATTTCAAACAAGTATAAAAAACATGAGAAAACACATCAACGAACAGTTGAATGGGTTTTGTCACAGATAAAATAAAAACGAAAAACTGAAACATCAAAATATACGTGTTCATGAAGCAATAAAGTTACTTCAGGAATATGTTGAAGTTTGAAGGCACCACAACCTGAAGAATTTCCTTTTATTAGAAAAGTAGTTGTTGGTGACTGGAAGGATAATTTTTTCTAAACATCAGTCAAAAAGGTTAAAGGCAAAATTTGATGAAAAGACAAAGGGAACAGATATCCCTAATATTTGGCCAGAATTGTTTTATGACGTTCTGGAAAATTAAGCGTAAATATTTATTATGCATCAAGTTACTGTAATATTTTGGTATACTCTAATAGTGAGACCTAATTTTAAAATTATCATATGATTACATGAACTAATGACATGTAACTGGGTTTAAAGGAATCTTAATTACATACAATGCTAATTTCATATTGTTTTTTGCTAATCTACATTGTCGATTTTAAATTCTAAATCAAGTGTACAAAATTATATATTGTTCATAAAAATAAACAACGAGTCATGATATTAGTGTATCTTCCTTGTTTGACGTGTGTTTTTGATTCTCATGTTTTATGTCATCACGAAGTACGTGCTAATAAAATCTATTTAAAACAAATTCATTGTACGTGTGTAATGTTCTGATTGAAAAATAATGAACTCGCATTCAGTTATAATCAACTAACAATAATATAACTGAAAGTAATTCAGAAAAATTTATTGGAGTGAAAAGTGCACAATATGAGAGGATATAATTAGGCCTCTACTGCATTATCTACAATAATAAATGAAAAGTAACTTGCATTCAATTGAACAAAAGTAAAGTGAAACAGATTTTAATTGAAAAGAACAATAACTTCAGAAACTAAAATGCTTATCAATTAGGCAAAAGAAAACACAAGACAACTTTCCTGACAAAATTAAGACTGACAATTTGCACTATATCTTTAACAAATATCCACAGTGGCTTCAACACTGAACCGTTTCAAAATCCACCACTACTCGTCACATTATAAGCTACCTTCAGCTGAGTGTAAAGGGAAAGAAAGGTGTCTTGCAAATAAAGAAAAAGTTACTGAATTTATGATATGGTAAGTGATGTATGATGTAGAACATTTTTTGATATACACTGCGAGACCTTTAAAAGTTTCAGAAGCTAAGTTCACTTTTTGCAAAAAAATATTCAACAGTGTTACAAGCTACTTTCTAAATATTTTAATTTGTTAGGTAGAGGGAGCTGTGGGTCATAACGATGATGCCAAGATAGAATATTTAAAGTATGTAAGTCAAGAAATGTTTATAAATTTGGCCTCAAGATCTCGCAAAGCAAGGATAGATAAAAATAGAAGATTCAGAAAGATAGATAATTGTTTCCAGCTGATAAAATGAACGAGTCATTGTGTTTTGTGAGGAATTTCGATCTGTGTTAATTATTACACAATTACTTTCTACTATTAAATGTATTTTATATTGGTGTCGTTTGTTCTCTTAGCAGACAAGTTGCAAGTATTTAACAGTGTAAAATAATTGAGGAAGAAATACATTAATTTGTTGTTGTTACAATCATTTATTTTTACCAGAGAATGTAAAAGAACCTGCCATGAAAGGACAAAGTTACAAAAGTATGCTATAAACAAACTTAATAAATTGAAGTAGGGATGGAAAGTATACATGTACAATGTTGCCATACATAAAACTGGATAATCTGATCTAATTCAAACTTTCAGATTAAAAAAATATATATTATAATCTTTTAAAATTAATCTACCCTCCTTTACTAATTGTCACTATATTTGAACTTCACCATTTATGAAGTCACTCAGTTTTGTTTATTATTTGAGCTAACATCACGTGCTATTTGACACAATTGAGGATGCAAACTTCCTTAAAACATCAGTGTTAAGATGTAAGGAAATAGTTGAGTTAGGATTTTAAAGAATTCAAAAAACTAATAATTGAATCAGTTCTTGAGAATAAAGTGATATTATCACAATTTTTTTGCTTTTTTAATATTGTGTATTTTTGATTTTTTTTTCAGCTGCAACAGCTAGAAGTCACAAGAAGAAACTTGGAAATTAGAAACCAGTTACTGTTTTAAAAATCCCAAGTCATTTTTAGACTGTTGTCCGCATTGAATTTCTTTTTTGCTTGAGACATCTATAATTTATGTTTTATACTTACATAATACATTTATGTTGGAAATCTGTGTTATGTAAATGTTTTGTAAACGACAACATGTCGTGTTGTGTTTAAATTTCCATATCTATTATTTATATTTCCATATTTATATTATTGTTTCAAAGTTTAAACAATAAAATACATTGTTATTCATTTAAAATAACATTTAGAATTTTCTAGAATTAGGTAGATCAATCATGTGTTTATAAATTTATGTAAATGAAAT
This sequence comes from Carcinoscorpius rotundicauda, assembly GCA_011833715.1. NCBI lineage: Eukaryota > Metazoa > Arthropoda > Merostomata > Xiphosura > Limulidae > Carcinoscorpius > Carcinoscorpius rotundicauda. The sequence goes on along the minus strand of CM022393.1, from coordinate 15,768,401 downwards.
GTTGGCGGCCTAGTGTTTAGACGAGAAGTCTCGTGCAAGAGCGGACATGCGCGGATTCCTCTGGAATGTTGGGAAGTTACGCGATGGTTCGAGAAGTCTAGCCCTACAAATATCTAAACAGACGGAGACGCAAGAAAAAGAAGAGTCATTAGTTTTTATTCGAAGAAAAGAAGGAGTCAGACATTAGTTTTATTCAAAAGAAGAGTCAGTCATTTGTTTGTATTTGATTCAAGAAATAGTGTCTTTGTTCGAGAAATTTTAAGTGTTTGCTGTGTGTTTATTCAACTTAAATTTGTGACAAGAGCTAGATCTACAGAAACTGTGATTTTATTTCGTCAATCTCTTCGATTCATTCAAAATTAAAGGTAGACTGAAGTTCAATACGTGTAAGACTATTTAGGGCAGACTGGGAAAATCGGAAGGCGGCAAGTTTGAGACGTTCATCAAGAAGCATCGTGAAAAGAACTTCGTCGAATTTATTCAACTGTGAATTGTTTCTGAACTTCTCCATTTAAACTTCGGAATTTCTTCGTGGGACCAAATTCACACCCTAGACCGGAATTTTGGATTTCTGATCTGAACTTTTGGACTTTCATTTTAGATCATTATATTAGATACAGGCCAGTACCATTTTGTGTTGTAATTAACTTTGAAGTTTGAAACCAGTACTATTTAGTATTGTAATTAATTTTGAAGGTTTGAACTTTTGTTATGTAATTTATGTTATAACTGTTACATATATATTTAGTTTATTGTAATAAATTATACAAGCTGTTATCTGTGTCTTTCTGTTGCGTTTAGTCTACATACATAAAAAAAATATCAGAATGTGACATTGTTGTGTTGGGAGGTATTGAGTTTTAATTGTAGTAATATATCCACTAACTTATTGTTTACACATTTATGTATTTTTTTCTTTTCTATCATGGAATATGCCCCATGTAATAACTATTAAAAACTTTGAAGGGTGAAAGCACTTTTTACATTCTGTGCATTACATCATAAAGCTGGTGTTTTTCATTGTGCAAAGCTATATGAAGACCATTTGCATGAGCCATTCTTGATTTTGAAGTGTAATTACATGGGAAACTAGTGGACTTATTTTCAGTTTTATTTGATTTTTGCTCTCAGTAATTTATCTAATATGCCAAACTTTCATAAAGATTATTCAACAATTTTTCAAAATGAAGAGTTTAATTATTACAGTAAAGTTGTATATGTGTCTTTTGTTAACTCTCCACCTTTGTTCCAGTCTAATCTGCATTACAACATTCTTAAGAAATATTAATGATATATCCTTTAGTGTATCTGTAGTTACTGGAGAGTACTTATACACAGGTCATGCAAATGAGATTATCTGAATCAACAACAATCATTTATTCTTGCCATTTCACTGCACTCAATTTAACTTTTTTATGATAACTATTTCAATATCAATATTGTTACAACCAGGTCTTTCAGGTGGGCAACAATAATTGTTTTAACAATACAATGTAATGTGTTTCGTCCTATGGGTAATTGGAAATATACACATGTATTACTCCTATGATTGTTTATTATACTCAGCTACTCTATGGATGCTTTTGATACTGATGGCATTTTCAACAATATACTGAGACCTGAATAGTGGTAGAGGTAAAACAAAATTTACTTGTCAGACTTATGGATATCTGCAACTGAACAACAGAATTTCACAGCACTACATTTAGATAAAAAATCAAAGGTATTTTATTCACAACATTATAGAAATCACTTTCAACAGAGAAAGAATTATTTTTATATTATCTTCAATAAACTTTATAAAATATGGATTTTCAGAACAATCTTTCAAAAAGGAATCACAGGTAAGTTTTTAATTGGCTTAAAAAGTAAGGTGTCATGTGTGAAAACTAATCATGCAATGACTGCTATTAATTTGATTTTGTTTACTGAACTGTTAATTTGAAAAGGTTTATAGACTAAAGTAAGAAGCCTAAAAACAGTGAAATAAACTGTTTAACTTTATCACTATTATTTGACATACTGTTTTAATTTCTTTGCCAGGTGTTGATGTCTAAAACTGTAACATTAAATGTTTTGCACTGCATGTAACATCACTTTTCACACTTTTGTATGCTAGCAAGTTCATCCTAGCTGATGAGTTCTAATATTGAACCAAACAGCTTCACCTGCTATGACAAGATGTGAATTATATTTTATAAATACCCCTGATTTGTAACTGATAATAAAGTAATTTTGTAGAATGAGGAAAGAAAACTTATAAGTTCTGGAGATTTTATCAGCATTGTTCAGCATTTCGGTTTTACCACTTCACTGGCTTTTAGCATTAAAATAATATATGATATGTAAGTGGGAATGGCACTCCTGTATGCAGCTTATAGCATTCACACATGCATGTTGAACTGATAATATAATGAACACTTCATGTAGGCAACAGAGGGAAAGAGCAATATGCATGCAGATTTTTCAGTAAGAAATAGGAAATTGTATAAAGTTATGAGGAAAAGCTGCTGTTTCAACTTTCAATTCAACTGTCTTGGTTAACAACTCAAATAAGTTGCCTCTACTCCCTTCCACTTCAAACTTGTTTTTCTACCAATCTACTTATATATTTTAGTGTAATTATAAAAAAGGCAGTTTAATGTATATCTCTGGGTTTTTTCAAAAGTATTTTGAAAGAACTCATGGCTTCATCACCCGTCATAGTGGTATCATTATCTAATTGATATTATTACTGTTCAGCAGTGAGTAAAACCTTTAAATAGGAATATAATAACATATCCATAGGCTATTGCTAAAAATAACACCTTTTTCAAAAGATATTATGTTTCTGCAAATGAATATTAACATTTCTGCAATATTTTCATGAATGAAAAAAGGAAGTGACACTGAGGACCATGTTCCAGCAGACTCCAAAAGTTGATATTCCGGCGTGTGGTTGCAATGTAATTGTATATTTTTACTCCAGCATACATAGATGTTGGTTATGAAACCGGTTTTAATACCTGTGGTAAGAAGAGCACAGATAGCCCATTGGATAGCTTCGTGCTTAATTACAAATGAACAAACAATTCTTGTGACTTATGTGATACCAAGGTCATTGCCACAATTGGTTATTCCAATAAAAAAGCAAAGGATGATGTAATCTCAAAGTCTCTCCTGAACTGCCAGTGGAAAGGATCATTGTCCATATTTACCAAGTATACTGTACTTTTCAGTAATCTTTCAGTAATGAAGTTCACTTGATATTTTACGTGAATGATCCAGAAGGTCATTCAGTAGCTCAAACACTTATGGTCACAGTCAGCCTATTTATCGGATTACTAGAACTCATCTTCATTTAATCTTACAGTTGATATTCTAGACTTTACATTCACTAATACCAGCCATCTTAACTGTGTATTAATTGAGTACTGTGATCGAATCTTCTTTAGGTGGTTTGTCAGTGAAACAGAGTTCAACAAATTGGAGAGTAAGATTCATAGTGCCATTTCATATCCATTAACGTTGCAAAAAACAGGTCACCTTTATTTTGTTATAATCAAGCATTTCACCATGAAATACCACTTTATAGTTCAGAGAGCAAGGAATGTCTTTTGCTTTCAGTCTTTTAATCTTAAAACAAATGATTGTCATAAATGCTCGCCTAGTAATTGCATCACAATTATATTGATTACAGTGCTATCAGCATTTTGGCAACTATCTGACATCTTTTCTTCAGGAGATAGCTGAACAGATGTCTCTCTCTCTTTCTCGTTATCATAAAATTTTAGAGGATACAAAACAGTTTTCCACTATTCTCTGACTTATCAGGTCTCAACATTTTACTCTTGATCAAACCAGAAGAAATAAGGTTATTCAGTATTAGCTTGTCAACACGTTACTACTGTAACCCATCACTTGATAGACCAAGTTGCTTTCATAGTGTTGATATTGTTGTATGTAAGTATGACATGCATTTTATATCTTCTATTTTATTACTATATTAAATGAACCGAGATAGTGTTCTGATATGTGAGTAAGAAAAACTGTTAAGTTGATTTCATTCTACTTACTTTTACTCTGTGTTCATTTAACGCAGTGGCATCTGATCTGCTCGTGAGAGACATGGCTGTAATTTGATTTTGAACGAAGAGAACAGTCTCAAAATTAAAACCATTTACTATTCGTATTTTGAATAAGGGTATGGAATTTGTCCATTTTTCTTGAACACTTGTTCAGAAAATGACCAGTATATAAAAATATAACATGAATTACTGAAATTAGTGTCCTCGCTCGTACAGCGGTAAATCTAGTAGTAAATCTAGCATGCTAATGTTGTCATTCACAGGTAAATTTAATGTTTAATGTTAACGTGTTTGTTGTTCGAATATTTTACAAATTTCACTACGTGATTTTCATTTTTAAATATTATAAATATGTCATCAAAATAGTTAGGGTAAATATGTGGTGTGAAGTCCGAAAAACAATCCCTTAATCAACTATTCTCATGAAAGGACATGAAAATAAACTCTAAAAGACGGTTCATAAAATTTAGCATTGAACTGAAAAAAATGACTGTTTCGTAGAAAAATCTGTCAAATATCTGAAATATTATTTACGTAGTTCGTCAACAAATTCTTGGTTCGTCTAGGAAAATGCTTATGAACAGACATACGATATCTAGACTGTTTATTGGATGAAATTTTCACTATTTGCTTATCTTAGACACAATAAATTGATTACAGTTTGAAGCACAGTGACGTAGCTAGTTAACTGTTCAACTTAGGTTGTAGATTAGGTATTAGGTGTGCTTCCTTTTTCAGTATCTGTTCACCTTTCCGTTAGTCTATTAGTGTGAAGTTTTCACTGTTTGGTTTTTCTTCACAGTTACTGATCAGACGGTTGTAAATTTCAGAATTATTTAAAGAGCTATCATGACTCTGCTTCGTTATTTTAGCTGCGTTACTGTATTCCAATCTATCAACTCATCGCCCCTGTGTTGGACTCCGTCAATCAAGCAGATGTCAATATCTTCTAAAATGGAAAACATTACTCATACTGACAGTTTCAAAGGAATTCTATACTTCAACTCGCTTCTCAAGGACTGATTTCTCGTACATATGTTCACCAAGTCCAAGTAAAAGAAATGGGGGTGGGATTATGATCCCTTTTCACTTGACATATATGTTAACACCAAAAACATTTCATTACTTTTGTTATAGTTCTGTCTGTTATAAGATATCAATAACTATTAAAAGTTTGGCTTATTTTAAATTTAGCGCAAAGCCATACGAGGGCTATTTGAATTAAATGTGGTCCCAATCGAAAGTACATTCAAATTCAAAGTAACTGGTAAAGCCAAGAGTTGGCAATGAGATGTGTTGAGGGCCTGGCATGGCCGAGCGCGTTAAGGCGTGCACTCGTAATCCGAGGGTCGCGGGTTCGCGCCCGCGTCGCGCTAAACATGCTCGCCCTCCCAGCCGTGGGGGTGTATAATGTGACGGTCAATCCCACTATTCGTTGGTAAAAGAGTAGCCCAAGAGTTGGCGGTGGGTGGTGATGACTAGCTGCCTTCCCTCTAGTCTTACACTGCTAAATTAGGGACGGCTAGCACAGATAGCCCTCGAGTAGCTTTGTGCGAATTTCCAAAACAAACAAACAAACTTGTATGTTGTGCACACACAATCTCTAGAACATAAATATGTTTATTAAATACAGTATGTAGACAAAAATAACAAGATAGTTTCTTAAAGGTTCGGCTTAAGCTCTCTTTATTAATTTTGAACTACTTACAAGAAACCAAAATCAATCAATTTTCGGTGGTATTACATTTCTTACCATGTAGGAATGTATTTCAAATACAAGTCATTTTACAAGAATTTTATATCAGCGAATTTATATGTTCAAAATAATTTTTATATGATGTGATCAACTTTTTGTATTTAGTGATACCTTTCCAGTGGGGTGTGCCCCTAATTTGCACTTTTTTACACAGTATTTGTTGAATACAAAAACATTATCTAACCTTAAGTAGAGTCGAATTGCTTAACTCATTGCCTTCAGTTGTGACATTAACTTGTAAATTAACAACGTTTAGTTGATTCCCCTACAAAGCTCAGAGCGAAACTAAATTGTTCATTCATCGCCTTATTGTTCAAAAATATAATTTATTTTCTGCCAGTTTAATAAATGCCAGTTTATCAAGATGTTAACAATGTCACTATTGTCGGAAGCTTTACTCCCAAATATTTACAAGAAGCCATCCAATGATCGAGGAGACTACTTCGATCATCTTCTTTCACTTTATGAACATCGGAAGCTTCCAAACATTTTATTCCTTGTTTACGAATAAATGTAAGCAGATCATGAAGCTACCGTGAAAAAATTGCCAAATTCCTAGGTGAGGAAAATTTAGATATGCTTGGAAATGACGCTAAGTTGTTGAAAAAAATATTATGTCAAACAAGTGTAGAATACATAAAAAAGCACATCAACGAACAGTTCAATAGGTTTTGTCACAAACAAAATAAAGAAAAACTGAAACATCAAAATATACGTGTTCATGAAGCAATAAAGTTACTTCAGGTATATGTTCAAGTTGTGAAGACACCACAACCAATGGTGTGTAACTAGGTTTAAAAGGAATCTTAATTACATACAATGCTAATTTCATATTGTTTTTTGCTGATCCACAACGTAGATTTCAAATTGTAAATCAAGTGTAGAGAAATATAAATTGCTCATAAAAAATTAGTAATAATATAAGTATATATTCCTTGTATGACGCGTGTTATTGATTCACGTTTTAGTATCAATAATGCGTTTAGGGTCTTGTCATCACGAAATACGTGCTAGTAAAATCTATTTAAAACAAATTCTTTGCACGTATCTAATGCTCCGATTGAAAAATAATGCACTCACATTTAGTTATGATCAGCTAACAACAATATTACTGAAACTAATTTTGAAAAAATTTATTGGAGTGAAAAGGAGGTGACTAAGAGTACACAATATATAAAGGATATAATTAGGCCTCTACTGTATGATTTACAACAACAAATGAAAAGTAAATTACATTCAATTGAACAAAACTAAACTGAAACAGAATTTAATTGAAAAAAACAATAACTTGAGAAACTAAAATGCTTATCAATTTGGCAAAAAAAACAACATTGCTGACAAAATTAAGACTGACAATTTGCACTATATCTTGAACAAATATCCCCAGCAGCTATAGCACTGAACTGTTTCAAAACCCTCCACTACTCTGAACACTGAGCCATCTTCTGCAGAGAAGAAAAGGTCAGAAAGATGTCTTGCAAATAAAGAAAAGTGACAAAATTTTTAATATGGTAAGTGATGCGTCATGTAGACATTTTCTGATATACACTGCAAGGCCACTAAAAGTTGGAGAAAATTATAGGGAAGTGACTGATACTTTCAAAAGATAAATTCACTTTTTGTAAAAAATATTCAACAGTTATCAGTGACTTTCTAAATATTTCAATTTGTTAGCTGGAGAGAGCTGTGGACTATAACGATGATACCGAGATGAAATAGTTAAGTTACATAAGTCAAGAAATGTCAATAAAATTTGACTTCAGATCTAGCAAAGCAAAGATATATTAAAATAGAAGATTCGGAAAAACATCAGATAGATAGAGAATTTCTTCTAGCTGGTAAAATAAACCAGCCATTGTGTGTAATGAGGTATTTGGATCTGTGTAAATTATTAGTTACTTTACTATTAAAAGTATTTTATATTGGTGTCGTTATTGCACCCAGCATACACTTGGGATAAAAGCTACAAGTATTTAACAGTGTAAAATCATGAAGGAAGAAATAAATAAATTTGTTGTTGTTTCGATGATATGATTTATTTTCACCAGAGAGTGTGAAAGAAACTGCCATGAAAGGACAAAGTTACAAAAGTATGCTATAAACAAACAAAAAATGTAGTAGGGATAGAAAGTATCCATACACAATGTTGCCATACATAAAACTGGATAATCTGATATAATTTCAACTTTCGGATAAAAAAAATGTCATTATAATCTTTCAAAATGAATTTCTCTTCCTTTATTAATTGTCACAATACTTGAACTCCCCCATTTATGTGGTCAGTCAGTTTTATTTATTGTTTTAGCTCACATCACATGCTATTTGACACCTCTTGAGGATGCAAAAAGCCTTAAAACATTATTGTTGAAGAGTTAGGAAATATGATGACAATAGTTGAGTTAGGATGTTTAAACAATTCAAAGAACTAGTAATTGAATCAGTGTTTCTAAATGATAGTGATATCAAAAATTTTGCTTTTATTTTAATTTTGTGTACATATGATTTTTTACCAGCTGCAACAGCTAAAGTCATAAGAATAGCTTTAGAAATTAGAAACCAGTAACTGTTTTTAATAATCCCAAGTCATGTTTAGACTGTTGTGTTTGCTTCTTTTTGTTTGTTGTCCACATTGAATTTATATTTTGCTTAAGACTTCTGCAGTTCATGTATCATACTTACATAATACTTTTATGTTGGGAAATCTGCATATCAGAATGTGACATTGTTCTGTAGGGAGGTATTGAATGCTAATTGCATTAATATATCCACTAACTTATTGTTCACACATTTATGTGTTGTTTTTTTCACTTTTCTATTACAGAACTTGCCCCATGTATTAACAATTGGAAACTTGTGAAGTGTGAAAGCACTTTTTACATTCTGTGCATTACATCATGAAGCTGGTGTTTATTATTATGCAAAGCTGTGTGAAGACCATCTGCATGAGCCATTCTTGATTTTGAAGTGTAATTACATGGAACACTAGTGGACATTTTTCAGTTTTATTTGATTTTCCATTGACAAATTTATCTAATATGCCAAACTTAACAATTTTTCATTTCAAAAAGAACGGTTTAATTATTACAGTAAGTTGTAAGAACACAACACGACAGCACTTCATAAAGATAAAAATCACATGTATTTTATTCATAGCATTATAGAAATCACTTTTCAACACATAAAGAATTATTTTTATATTATCTTTAATAAACTGTATAAAATATGGATTTTTAGAACAATCTTCCTATAAGGAATCACAGGTAAGTTTTTAATTGGCTTAAAAAGTAAGGTGTCATTTGTAATTATCACAGTAAAGTTGTAAATGTGTCTTTGATTAACAGTTTAGCTTTTTCCAGTCTAATCTGCATCAGAACATTCTTAACAAATATCAATGAAATATCCTATAATTAATCTATAGTTACTGGAGAGTACTTATACACTAGTCATGCAAATGAGATTATCTGAATCAACAACAAATATTTATTCTTGCCATTTCACTGCACTCAATTTAACTTTTTTTTATGATAACTATTTCAATATTGTTACAACCAGGTCTTTCAGGTTGGCAACAATAATTGATTTAACAATACAATGTAATGTTTTTGGTCCTATGGGTAGTTGCAAATATACACATATATTACTCCTATGATTGTTTATTATACTCAGCAACTCTATGGATGCTTTTGATTCTGATGGCATTTTCAACAATATACTGAGACCTGAATAGTGGTAGAGGTGAAACAAAATTTATTTATCAGACTTATGGATATCTGCAACTGAACAACAGAATTTCACAGCACTACATTTAGATAAAATATCATATGAATTTTATTCATGACTTTGAAAATCACTTTTCAACACAGAAAGTATTCTTTTGATGTTATCTTTAATAAACTGTATAAAATATGGATTTTTGAGGACAATCTTTCAAAAAGGAATCACAGGTAAGTTTTTAATTGACTTAAAAAGTAAGGTGTCACGTGTGAAAACCAATCATACCATGACTCTTATAAATTTTGTTTTATTTACTGAACTTTTATTTTTGAAAAGGTTAAAAGAATAAAACTAAAAGGTCTAACAACAGTGAAATAAACTGTATAACTTTATCACTATTATTTGACATACTGTTTTAATTTCTTTGCTAAGTGTTGATGTTTAAAACTGTAACATTAAATGTTTTGCACTGCATGTAACATCACTTTTCACACTTTTGTATGCTAGCAAGTTCAGCCTAGGTGATGAGTTCTAATATTGAACCAAACAGCTTCATAGGCTATGACAAGTAAAGATGATATTTTACAAATACCCCTGATTTGTAATTGATAATAGAATAATTTTGTAGAATGAGGAAAAAAACTCCTTCATTCTGGAGATTTTATCAGCACTGTTAAGCATGTCGGTTTTACTGCTTCACTGGCTTTCAGCATTAAAATAATATATGATATGAAAAAAGTAAGTGGGAATGGCACTCCTGTATGCAGCTGTATGCATGTTGAACTGATAGCGTAATGAACACCTTATATAGGCAACAGAGGGAAAGAGCTATATGCATACAGATCTTTCAGTAGGAAATAGAAAATTGTATGTGGTTATGAGGAAGAGCTGCTGTTTCAACTTTCAGTTCAACTGTCTTGGTAAACAACTCAAATAAGTTGCCTCTACTCCCTTCCACTTCAAACTTGTTTTTCTGCCAATCCACTTATATATTTTAGTGTAATTATAAAAAAGGCAGTTTAATGTATATCAATAAGTTTTCTCAAGAGTTTCTTGAAAGTATTCATGGCCTCATCACCCATCATACTTGTATCATTATCCAAGTGATATTATTACTGTTCAACACTGAGAGTAAAAACTTTAAGGAAGATAATGACATATCCACAGGCTATTGATAAAAATAATACAATTTTCAAAAGATATTATAGTTCTGCAAATTAATATTAACATTTCTGCAATATTTTCATGAATGAACAAAGAAAGTGACACTAAGGACCATGTTCTAACAGACCTCAAAAGTTGATATTCCTGCTTGTGGTTGCAGTGTAATTGTATATTATTACTATTGCATACATATATGTTGGGGGTTTTAATACCTGTGGTAAGAAGAGCACAGATAGCCCATTAGATAGCTTTGTGCATAATAACAAATAAACAAACAATTCTTGTGACTTATGTGATACCTAGGTAATTGCCAAAATTGGTTGTTCCAATAAAAAAGCATGTAATTTTAGAGGAGACAAAATAGTTCTTTCACTATTCTCTGATTTATCAGGTCTCAACATTTTACTCTTGATCTAACCAGAACAAACAAGGTTATTCACTATTAGCTTGTCAACATGTTACTACTGTATCCCCTCACTTGATGGACCAAGTTGCTTTTATAGTGTTGATATTGTGGTATGTAAGCATAACATGCATTTTATATCTTCTATTTTATTTCTGTGTTAAGTGAACCTAGATAGTATAGTGGTATGTGTAGTTTCACATGACATGCAGCAAAGAAAACTGTTAAGTTAATTTCATTCTACATACTTTTATTCTGTGTTATTTTAATGCAGTGGCATCTGATCTGCTCGTAAGAGATATGGCTGTAATTTGTTTTAGAACCTTGAGAACAGTTTCCTCAAATAATAGGTAAACTAAAGCCTCAAAGTTTTAAACTCTCTTATGTTTTAATGAGAATGATCAGTTGTCGCCACTTGATTTTAGGTAAATTGAGTATCACATGTTAACAAAGTAATATTTAGAATAATTTTCATCGGATCGTGAAATAAAGATTTTGTCAGTATGCTTAAACCTTTGTATAATGTCTTTCGTTGCTTACTCAGTCAAACTTGAAACAAACCTGGTTCATCTTCACAACATTGCATTTGTCGATCCCTTATTATACTGTAATACCAAAGGAGAAATCAGAGACACAAAGAATAAAAAATTGAATTGATGTTAGACCAAATACTCCTCACTTTAACCATTAATGTCTTTCATACATTAATGAAGAAGTACAATTGGTCATTTAAGTTTCCAGTTTATTAGTTTTCACTCAATCCCAGATTTTGCATAATTTATATCAAAATTAAGATTTAAAAAGATTACAGGTTTTGATATTAATTAGACATCAAGTACTAACGATTACTTGTTATAATTTTTCAGTGAGATTCTTCCTTTAAATAGGTTATTATCATCGGTGGCTTTTAGTGCTAAGCTACACAATGAACCTCAGCATCATAAGTCTGGATATCTGTCGCTAACTCCCCGGCTTTGACCTAGTTGTTCGCCATATAACAAGTATGTATTAAGTTAAACCAAAGGTTTGTTTTGTTTAAATCTCTTTTAAAGCTATTCAGGGGAAAACTGACCTGTTCGACCTTGACATAGAAGTGAAAGATGAGAGGGAAGACAGTTACTGTATGCTACCTACCGCCTGTTCGTTGGTGACTGTAATCGGATAGTGGGATTTGATCATAGTATTCACAATTCACTCACAGTCCAAAATTGTGAAGCACGAATCATGGAATCTTGGATCCACTGAGCCACACTGGACCTTACAACTAATGATCTTTTATCATGAAAGGTATGCTTAGCATTTTTTTGTTCGCAATATAAAGAGTGTTTATACAAGACACTCTTTGTAGTAATTTAAACATTATTAATTCATTGTGCAGCTTTGTGCGACATTCAAAAACAAACAAGCATATCTTATTCCAGCACCTAAAGCTTTAAGATAATAGATAAACGTAAAGATAAGAACATTCTGTCCAACTTATTTAAATTCATTTTCAATAGATAAAAAGAGCCGTTTTGTAATCAATACCATTTACTGTACGTATTTTCAATTTGGATATGGAATGTGGACATTTTTCTTGAATAATGACCAGTTTTAAAAAGTATTAATACATTATTATATCGCTAAAGCAAATGTTTGAAACGCTTTCGTTTTTATTTAAATTACACAGTTTAGTGTGGAAGTTTCAGACCAACTGGTTAGGAAGCTCTACTCCCAATATAAATGTCGCAGGTTCGAATTCTTTTCTCAACAAGTATGCTTGCCCTAACAGCCATGGGCGTTTTAAACTCACGGCCGATTCCACTTATCGTTGGTAAAAGAGTAGTCCAATAGTTGGCAATGGATGATGATGATGATGAACTGCCCTTCCTCAAGTTTTTTACTGTTCAATTAGGGATGGCTGGCACAGATAGCTCTCATGTAGCTTCGCGCGAAATTCAAAACAAACCAAACTAAATTGCGAGTGTTTATTCAGTAGCTATTTTCCAATTAATTAATAGAAGTTTCATTTGAATTTGTTTGTTTCAAGTTAAGAACAAAATTACACATTGGGCTATCTGTGCTCTGCCAACCACTAAAAAGTCGGTTTCTAGCGTTCTAAGTAAGTCTCTGGAGGGAAGGGGCATTTCATTTGAAGGATATTAATTTTTAGAATAGTCTCGTTTTCGTCTTTATCGATTACTTTGACCATACTGAAGATTAAAACTGTTTCTCAGTCCCCAAACTTGAGAATAGAACGTTCCATTAATTTAAGCGTTCTTCCATTTTTCTAACAGTCAATCTGGCAAAAGCGCCCTCACGTGTTTTGTTCAGAAAGATTCGTGAATAGCACGTGACTGTTGAAAAGTTCTGATTTCTCAAGACAGGTCTGAACACATACTGGTAGTGAACTTGTGGAAAAACACTCTGATAATGGTGTTTAGTATTTCATTCAAAATTTATGACATCACCACCTGAGTAAAGTTTCTTGATAATGAGTTAAGTTTTAAACAGATTTCAGTCTGAATTGACAGGAACTAACGATAAGGTGTGCACAAGACACGATACATTTCATAAGGTTTTCATTGAAGTGAAATAAAACAAATTGTTAAAGTGGATGTACACGCTTGTGATAACGACCTACACTATAAGGTGGTTGTTTATGGACACGTATGTGTCAACAGAAGTTAGAGCATGCTAGTGTTGGCGTTCACAACTGATCTTAATGTTAACATGTATGTTGCTCGAATATTTTATAAATTTCATGACTTGACTTTCGTTTTTAAATATAAATATGTCATCAATATAACCAGGGTAAATATGTGGTGAGAAGTCAGTAAAACAATCCCTTAATCAAACTATTCTCATGAAAGGACATGAAACTAAACTCCAATAAACGGTTCATAAAATTTAGCATTGAACTGAAAAACAGTGTTTCCCATAAAATTTCATTGGTTATCTGAATTATTATTTACGTAGTTTGTTAACAAATTCTTTGTTTATCTAGATAAATGCTAATGAACAGACATACGATATCTAGACTGTTTATTGGATAAAATTTTCACTTTTTGCTTATCTTAGACAAGATAAATCGATTATAGTTTGAAGCACAGTGACATAGCTAGTTAACTGTTCAAATTAGGTTGTAGATTAGGTATTAGGTGTGCTTCCTTTTTCAGTATCCATTCACCTTTTCCTCAGACTATTATTCTGAAGTTTTCTCTGTTTAGTGTTTCTTCATAGTCATTGATCAGACGGTTGTAAATTTCAGAATTATTTAAAGAGCTATCGTGACTATTCTCCTTTATCTTAGCTACGTCATTGTGTTCCAAACTATCAACTCATCGCCCCTGTGTTGGACTCCGTCAATCAAGCAAGTGTCAATATCTTCTAAAATGGAAACATTACTCACACTAACAGTTTCAAAGGAATCCTAGACTTCAACTCGCTTCCCAAGGATTGATATCTCGTACATATAGTCACTGAGGCCAAGAAAAAGAAACTGGGGAGGGATTATGATCCCTTTTCACTTAACATAAATAGTAACACTGGAAACATTTTATTACTTCTGTTATAGTTCTGTTTGTGATTAGATAACAATAGACAAAAAAGATTTTCTTTTAGCTCAAATTTAAGTTTACTTATAACGATTCAACCCAGAAAATAAACCACACCATCTAAAATACAACAGCAACCACAAACCACTGAAAATTTACACCTTTTCAGTGAATATCTTATTTCTTCTTCATATCGAAGGTAACCGTTTTCAATCAAGAACACTTCAGCAAAATCAGTTTCAAGACTGGGCAATAAACATCTCCATGAAACCTGAAATTTCTTCAATTATCCAAAAAATCAAAGTTGTCTTTCACTGATATTTATCAAAAGTTATTAAAAATTATTTTTAATTTTGCGCAAAACTACATAAACAAGGGTTATTTGAATTAAATGTAGTCCCAATCAGAAGTTTATTCAAAGTAACTGGTAAAACGAAGAATGAGAAGACGTGTTTAAAAAGTATTTAATTCCTTAAATAAAATCTAGATTGATGAAAGAGTTACTGAAATTTTATTCGTAATTTAAGTAATTGTATTTTTTCGTAATTGGGCACCCCAGTGGCTCATCGGTATGTCGGCGGACTTACACGCTAAAATCCGGGTTTCGATACCCGTGGTGGGCAGAGCACAGATTGCCCATTGTGTAGCTTTGTGCTAAATTCAAAAAACAACAACAATTTTCTTAATTGGATTGTAGAAGTTTGTGAACTTTCCAGATGGGAATTTACATACTCTTCAAAAGGGAAACAAATATTGACATGATATTGTTGTGAAGCATCTCAAATATACATTACATGTTGAAAACTATTTTTACTTAATTATCCAGCCAGTACTGGACAACGTAACACTTACGAACAAATTACCATTCAAAAATGAGTCAAAACTCCAAAGACATTTTACTTCCTCAACATTTTCGCTGTTACCCAAAAATTCTTCACTGAGGTATTTGATGATTTAATGAGTCTGGAACAATTAATGATGTGTCTAGCAAAAGCTTTCATACGTCGGAAAATATTTAGATATAAATAAATATATATACATTTTATTTGTTTGTTTTTAAATTTAGCCCAAAGATACACGAAGTATATGTGCGCGAGCCGGCAATAATTTAGCTGTATGAAACTGAAGGGAAGGTAGGTCGTCATCACCACCCACTACTCTTTTACCAACAAATAGTCGGATTGACCCTCATATCATAATGCCTCCATGGCTGAAAGAACGCACGTTTGGGTAGACGAGCTCGAGATCCTCGAATTAAAAGTCAAGTGCCTTTACCACCTGATCATACCGGGTTTCTATGTTTTGTACACTAACACTTCAGTTTGTCACTGGTGTTTAGGATCCCTAAAACGCGATTTTGCATGTCGCTGGTTCGAAAATCTTTCACCGAACCTATTCGTCCTTGTTACTATGGGAGCGTTTATGTGACAATCAATTTCAGTATTCATTGGTATAATAGCAGCCCAAGAGTTGGCAATGATCGGTGTTGAACATCTGACTTTTCTATACTTTATCACGTTTGAATTAGGCGAAATTCAAAATGAGCTCAACAAAACTTGTCATTAGTAACTCAATAATAATAATCTTTATGGTTAAGTTTGGATTCGTGAAAAAACCAACAACGAAACTTTATGTTACTGATAAAAACTGAAGAAGAATGAAAGAAACTTTTAGTTTGAACAATAAGAAATACGCCTCTTTAATCAAACACTGTCGTCTTGCTCTCTCAATACTTCGATATTATAAATTGAGTATTTCAGGTGTGGTTATCACTTTATAGCTCCTTCGACTCTTGACTTAAACAATGCCACAACTTCAGCTTCATGTTACCGTGTGAAATCGCATGTTGTTGTTGTTTTATTGTAGTTTTGATTTAATATTTCTGACATGGTAACAATAATTAAGAACCGTAAGTTACAGTTATTCCAATATTTACATTATTCTGTCTATACGTTTCTTCGTGGCTGGCAAAAAACGCTTTTGTTTTGAATTTAGCGCAAAACTAGCTACTTGGGCAATCGGTGCTAGCCGTCCCTAATTTGCAGTGTAAGACTGGAGGGAAGGCAGCTGGTCATCACTATAACCGAACTGTTGGGCTATAGTTTTACTAACGAATAGTGGGATTGACCGTAACATTATAAAGCTCCCACGTCTGGGAGAACGAGCATGTTTTGTGCAATCGGGATTCGAACCCGCGACCTTTGGATTGCTAGTCTAACGCCTTAACACATTTGGCCATGCCGGGCCGCCAACCGTATAAAAGTTGTAAAAGTAATAATATTGCGGAATATTTCCCTCAGGATAAGAATTCAAGAAAATGTAAGTGTCTTTTGCAAACAAAATTAAACCAACTAGAAATAAAAATTTATAACTTCAATGCACAATTGCTGTAATTTTATATGTATATAAGAAAAACAATAGTTTCATATATAATTTTTTTGAAAAGCTCAAAATACAATAAGGAAGACGTTTTTATAAGAGGCAGTATCTATTTTTCAATTTTTTATACACTCAGAATTTCTTATGCAAATTATATTAAAGATTAGCATTTCTTTCATATATTTTTCATAGTTAATCACACATACATTTCAAAGTCATTAACTCTTAAAATAAAAATTAGAAAAAAACAAAATCATTGTTAACATTTCTAAATATAAAGCGTAGTGTACGAAAAATTCACAATTTTATTATTATGAAGATTAATACATTATACGCAAGATTTTTTTTTAAATGTCTTGCCAAAATTCAGGAATTTCAGTTCCTTCAAATTTCTCAATATATTTTATTTTCAGTCGTTTTGTTTGTGTCTGGGTAAAGTTGTTTTTCCAATCACCGACAATACCTTTTCTTACAAAGGTAATTTCCGACTGTAGTATAAAGTTAATGCTTTTCATGCACCTAAGAACGTGCTTTAGTCCTTCTGGAATGTTTTCGTTTTCTATTTTTCCATCACTATGTACTGATCCAAAGAAGTTCCCAAATTGTTTGTTGGTAGATTTCTTTATGTACTCAACAGAAGTTTGACGAATTATGTTCTCCATCATTCGTTTATCCTTTACTAACATGTCTTCGTACTCTTGACCCAGAAACTTAGCAACTTTTAAAACAGCAGCTCTGGTGTCAGCTTTCATTTTCTCATAGATAAGAAAAAGCACATTAGGATAATTTTTATGTTCATACTAGGACAGAAGATGGTCAAAGTAATCCCTAAGTTCAGTTTCGCCATTGATAAAAATCTCAAAAACGTCTTCAAATTTCCATCAGAGAACTGAAATATCGGCAATGTTCTACTGTGGTGAAAATGAGAAACGCAGCAGTCGAAGGGATTCCTTGTTACGTAGATGTATTTGGCTTGAAGAGAATAAGGCTGCATATTAAACGGAAGGTGAGTTTTTATAGCTCCAGGTCGAGGCATTGTTTCTACAATACCAGTTCCTGTAAGTTCCATAAAAGGGCTTAGCCTTTGAAACTCTTCAAAACTCTCTGATGGTCGCCCTCTTTTTAAAATATTGATAACATTATGATGTGCCCAAGTTGTTCCTCATCAAGTAAAAGTCACAACAAATACATCAATTGGCATTGTCTTTCATTTCAAACGAACCTGAGGAATGCATATTGTATTTTTAGTAATAAAGGCAAAACCACCAGAATTTTTTTCTGATAAAAATATAATAAAACATTTTTGAAATTGGTATCTATTACACGATTGTGAAATTGTTCTTCGTTTTCGTGAAGAAACATAATTGTTTCAAATTAAGCATAAAACAACACAGTGGGCTATTTGTTCTCTATCCGCCGGAAGTATCGAAAACCGGTGTTTAGCGTTGTAAGTTCGTTACTTTCTGCTGTGATACTGGCGGTGGGAAGGAAGATATATAAACATTAGCATTTTAATTATTTCTACGCCTTACATGTTCTATTTTCGACCCATTTACATAGCAATAATTTTAAGACAAATATTATTTTGCAGCTTAAGATATTTAATTAAAGTAATTGTGTGTTTTTCATCGTTAAACTTAAACATGGGCGCATATAGCCCTCAAGTTGCTTTGCGCAAAATTAAAAAAAAAGTAAACATGGGGTAAATGATAAAATATCATTAGAATATCCATTTGACTGGTTTGATTTGAACTTCGCGCAAAGCTAGCTTTATACGATGGCTTTCTTCACTAGCTGTCTCTAGCGTAGTAGTATAAGACAAGAGAGAAGATAGCTCATCATCGCTACCCAGTTCCAGCTCTTGGGCTACTCTTTCAACGACGAATAGTGGGATTGATTAAAACTTTATAATGCCTCTACAGCTGATAGGGTGAGCATGTTTGTTGTGGCAGGGATTAGAACTCGCGACCCACAGATTACTAGTCGAGTGCCTTAGCCACCTAGCCGTGTCGGTACGAATGTATCTGAAGAATTTTACACGTCGTTAACTCGTACAACAATCGTAAAGTAACGAAAAAAATCGTAAAATAATTAAAATACGCTCATCTATGAGAGGCCGGCAGCTCAATTGTAAAAACTAAGCTTGTGTTTAACCCTAATTTCAATGAAAAAGTACTGCCAGTTTATAAACTCGTCAAAGTCGACGTTTACCGTTCATTCTCAAAGCATTCATTTGTTCCACGTTACTTAGTATTGATAACCATTCGAATAATAGAAATTAACGTCTTTCTCATACTGATAATAAATTATTCGATTCCAGTTCTATTGATAGCAAGATATTACTTCCCAAAGAATAATAAAATCGACAATTAATTTTTGAGTTCACTTTAGATATGGTCCCATTATAAATCTCAATTCTCTCTCCTCCCATACACACGTACACGGAAAAAAAATACACCAGATACAAAACACACATACAAAGTTAAACTGGAGCCGAAATCGATTAATCCGTAAAAGATGCTTTTAAGATATGAGAAGATATTTTGAAAAGACGTGACAAAGTAAATAAATAATTTGTAAATAGGTGGCATTAAAATTACCGTGGAAACATTGTGCTGTAAAATAACGAAATTTTAAAATTACCACTGTAATTCTCACAGCGCGTAATATCGGTTTCATTGCAAAACTGGTTATCATACTAAGTTTGAAAACAAAAAAACATACAATATGCTGTTGACCACAAACAATTAAAGGAAACATTCTGTTAGGTGAAACTTATAATTGGTTTATTGTCCGACAGTCAGAGAATGTTTAAAAATGTTATATTTCGAAAATGCAGTCCCTTGTGGTACAGCGGTGTGTCAGCGGACTCAAACCACTTGATACCAAGTTTCGATACCTGTGGTAGGCAGAGCACAAATAGCCCATTGTGTAGCTTTGTGCTCAATTTCAAACAACAATAACAGTGTATCCGACAATATACAAGTTTTCTGAATACCAAAGTTGATCGTTACATAAAAATTTAGACGTTATTTTGCTTGGCCTTTCAGCCATAGGTGCATTGTAATGTGATGGTTAATCCCACTATTCATCGGTAAAGGAGTAGCCCAAGAATTGGCGGTGGGTTGCAGTGATAAGCTGCCTTTCCTCTCGTCTAACACTGCTAAATTAGGGATGGCTAACGCAGATAGCCCTCGTTTAGCTTTATGAGAAATTTAAAAACAAACAAACTTCAGCAATAAAATCTGATCGCAAAGTAATAATCGATTCCTATTGCAGGACTTCCCAGTATCACAACGATATATCTGCGGACTAAAAACGTTAAAATTCGGGTTTCAACACCCTTGGTTGGCAAAGCATGGAGAAATCATTTTGTATTTTTGTGTTTATTTACAAACAACAACATCTGACTTGATGACAACATTTAGTCATAACAGAAAGAGTAAAAGTGTAAAAGTCTGAAATTTATTAATCTTTTGATTTGGAAACTTTACGGGATATCTTCTTGATATAGTATTATTTCAGAGTCGAGTTTCACACTGTATTTCAATAACTTAAGCCTTTCCTTACCTTACTTTCACAGAGAACTTCAATTTTAGTGTTCTTTATTCGACGCCTTTTACTCTTATCAACGAGGTTAAACCATCATAAGGACCTGTAAGCATGTCTATTCAATACAAATAACTTCATTGTCTATGCTGATTTATTTTACCACTTGGGCGTAAATGAAAATGACTATATATCAGTCTCTTCAGTTACAAGGTTTCACTTATCTGTTTATTTGGCAAGTTTCCAAACGTTTTCCACGTAAAAAAAATTACTGGGAAAAGCTTTGTGTTTATTAGATAATCACGTCCAGCTCAGAAAAACACATAAAGATATTCCAATTATCGTTCTTATTTTACGTATGTGCTCGTCAAATCCTTGGATGCAACTGATGTTCAGGTTTGTAATTGTGAGTTAAAACGTCATTGCAAAGTGAGAGAAACGTAAAATTTTTGCCTGTGATTGTTAAAACAAACGATGCCGTTTCTTTAATAAATTCTTCGAGTTTCAGCAAACTTATAAAAGCTATGATATATGAACTTGACAAAACAACATATATGTGTGTGTGTGAACATGTTCCAAAACAACTCTCACTATTGAGGGATATTGAAACCACAAGTTCTTCCTTCAAAGAAATTACTTAAGACAACATCTGATGGTCTGTATTAAAGCCGTCTGTGTTACAGTAGTTTGAAAATATTTTTCATTTTTACTTATGAAAGCTTTTATTGACCATTTGGGGTTCTAAAATGGTACACATCACAGTCCATTGACTTTAATCTTGGGCTTGGAATGCCTTGATAATTAGGGTGTTTGACTTTAAATATATGGGTACCAGACATGCTCGTTCTTTAAAGCAATGGAGCATTATCACTTGACACATAATACCACTTTTCTTTGGAAAAGTTTATTTGTTTGTTTTTGAATTTCGCACAAAGCTACTCGAGAGCAATCTGTGCTCGCCGTCCCTAATTTAGCAGTGTAAGACCAGATGGAAGGTAGTTAGTCATCACCACCCATAGCCAACTCTTGGGTTACTCTTTTTACCAACATTATAACGCCCACATGTCTGAAAGGGCTAGCATGTTTGGCGCGATGGGGATTCGAACCCGCGACTCTCAGATTACGAGTCGCACGCCTCAACACGCTTGCTGATGCCGGGTCCTTTTGAACAGAATTAGTCTAAGAATTTACAGTGAGTGGCACTGACCAGTTGTTTTCCCTCTAGTCTATCATTTCGAATTTAGATGCGGTTAGCATTAATATTCTCTTCCAGATATGAACGAAATTAAAGAAATAGACCTCATTCCAAAAATAAGAATCGTTGCTTTTACTGAGAATGATGGAAAATAAATAACGGAAAATAAAATACTAACAACACATAAATAACTGTCATACGTTATGTTAGTTTAAGTAGTCTGTTTTGTTTATTGAATTTCGCGCAAAGCTACTCGAGAGCTATCAGCTCTAGCTACCAATAATTTGTCAGTGTAAAGCTAGGGGAAAATCATCTAGTCATCATCATCCACTGCCAACTCTTGGGACGATTAATGGACTGACCGTCACTTTAAAACACACCCATGGCTTGGAGGGCGAGCATGTTTAATGCGACCAGGATTCAAACGCTTTAACACACTTGGCTATGCCAGGCCCCGTTTCCTACATAAATTCCCAGTTATATTACTGTCAGAAAATTTTAACTGAATGTGAGTTCATTTTTTTCTGTCAGAACGTCACACACGTACAATAGATTTCTTTCAAAGAGTTTATGTTAGTCAGTACTACGTGGTGTCATGAATCTCTACCTATAATTGATACTAAAATACGACAACATAAAACACGCAACAGACAAGGAAAAAATTCTGACATAATTAATCCTTTTTATTTTTATAAAAAAATATTATTTTTGGACGCTTGATTTACAGTTTAAAATCTACGCTGTTGTTTAGCAAAAAGAAATATTAAATAAGTATTATATGTAATTAAGGTTCCTTTCAAACCTCGTTACATATCACTGGCACAATCTAGCATTCGAGAATACTAGGATTTTTGAAACAGAGATCTACTAAAATTTCTTGAGCTCTTGTAATCATATGATAATTGTAAAATGAAGACTCAATGTTAAAGCATACCATAGTATTACCGTAACCTGCTACATAATAAATATGAAAATTTTGTTTTTCTTCTTTATTTTGTTTGTGACAAAACCCATTAAAATGTTTGTTGACGTGTTTTCTCATGTATTCTAGACTTCTTTGATATAGTATTTTCTTCAACAAGTTAGCGTTATTTTGAAGCATTTTCAAGTTTATTCATGAATTACTATAACACACTATTTTCTTTCTTGGTGGCACCCTCTTTCGATTTGCACTGTACTTTCTCTATGTTTCCACACACCCTTATAATTGAACAATTTACAATAATCATCATATACTTTTATCTCCTCAGTCTAGATTCGTACATCTTAGGGTAAATTCTTCACGCTTAGCAGCTTAGGATGTAAGATTTTAACTGCAAGCAAATAACCCGATGTGGCTTTGCTAAAAAAAGAAAACATAGAAAACTCGAGAACATCATATAGTAAATTTTGAATCGTAACTGTAGCATTTCATTATGCAACATGCCTTCTCTCACACTTACAGTTTTTTGCTGTTTCATTTTTTTTGCACATTCCCAAATGGATGAAAAGTTTCTAGTAGAATGCATGATTTTATTTCTATTCAACTTCTTTTTATCAAGCGAAATCTTCTAATGTAACTTTTTATGTTTGCGTGAAAATTTATCCTGCCAATGAAGGGAGTTTTCACTTGAACTAGCTGTTGCTATCATTTTTGGCATTTTTCCATTTGTAGATACAAATTCATTGGGATTCGTTTTTGTATTAGTTTGCACACACACATTGGAAGTTTAGTTCTCAATCTCTGTGACATAAATATGTATAATAAATACAGTATGTAGAGAAAAATAACAAGTCAGTTTCTTAAAGGTTCGGCTACAGCTCTCTTTATTAATATTGAGCTTCTTACAAGAAACCAAAATCAATCAATTTTCGGTGGTATCACATTTCTTACCATGTAAAAATTTATTTATAATATAAGTCATTTTACAATAATTTTACATCAGCTAATTTACATGTTCAAAATAATTTTTATATGATGTGTTCAACTTTCTGTATTTAGTGATAGCCTTTCCAGTGGGGTAGTGCCCCTAATTTGCACTTTTTTACACAGTATTAGTTGAATACAATAACATTATCTAACTTTCAGTAAAGAGCCCAACTGCTTAACTAATTGCCTTCAGATGTGACCTTAATTTGTGAGTAAACAACGATTAGTTGATTCCCCAACAAAGGTAAGAGCTATAGTAACTTGTTCATTCATTGCCTTATTGTTTAAAAATATAATTTATTTTCTGTTCTTGTGAATGACTTAACCTGTCGGTTTGTCGCGGAAATTCCATATTGATTCAGTAAAATGTTTTCACTTACTATTTCCTTACCTTGTATTTAGAAAGGTTCAAAAAACATGTACACAATTGGGAAAATGCCAACTTATCAAGATGTTAACAATATCAGAATTGTCGGAGGCTTTACTCTCAAATATTTACAAGAAGCCATCCAATGACGACATCATTATATTGACATTTCCAAAATCTGTAATAACTTGGATACAATATTGTGCACAATGTGTTAACCAAAGAAAAACCATTGACAAGTCTGGAATAATACAACCTTCGTTGTCCCATAATAGATTTTTTTGGAACGAAAGATATTGAACTTATGCCTCGTCCTGGAGCTATTGAAACTCATCTCCCATTTCACGTAAAACCTTATTCTACGAAAGCAAAGTTCATCTTAATTATTCGAAATCCAAAGGATTGTTACGTTTCATTTGATCATCATACCAAAACGTGTCTACACTATCAGTTCTCTGAAGTAACCTTTGACAAATAGTTTGAAAATGTTCTCAATGGAGAATATGACTGGGGAGACTACTTCGATCATATTTTTTCACTTTATGATTTTATTTTTATTTTGAATTAAGCACAAAGCTACACAATGGGCTTCCTCTTCTCTGCCCACCACGGGTATCGAAACTCGGATTTTAGCGTGTAAGTCCGCAGACATACAGCTGAGCCACTGGGGGCTTTACTTTATGAACATCGATACTTTCCAAACGTTTTATTCCTTGTTTACGAAGCTACCGTAAAAAAATTGCCAAGTTTCTTGGAAAGGAAAATTTAGATATGCTTAAAAATGACGCTAATTTTTTGAAGAAAATACTATTTCAAACAAGTATAAAAAACATGAGAAAACACATCAACGAACAGTTGAATGGGTTTTGTCACAAACAAAATAAAAACGAAAAACTGAAACATCAAAATATACGCGTTCATGAAGCAATAAAGTTACTTTAGGAATATGTTTGAAGGCACCACAGCCTGAAGAATTTCCTTTTATTAGAAAAGTAGTTGTTTGTGATTGGAAGGATCATTTTTTCTAAACATCAGTCAAAAAGGTTAAAGGCAAAATTTTATGAAAATACAAAGGGAACAGATATCCCTAATATTTGGCCAGAATTGTTTTATAACGTTCTGGAAAATTAAGTGTTAATATTTATTATGCATCAAATTACTGCAATATTTGGGTATACTCTAATAGTGAGACCTAATTTTAAAATTATCATATGATTACATGAACTAATGATATGTAACTGGGTTTAAAGGAATCTTAATTACATACAATGCTAATTTCATATTGGTTTTTGCTGATGTACATTATCGATTTTAAATTGTAAACCAAGTGTACAAAAATACATATTGTTCATAAAAATATCACGAGTCGTGATATTAGTGTATCCTCCTTGTGTAACGTGTGTTTTTGATTCTCATGTTTTATGTCATCACGAGGTACGTGCTAATAAAATCTATTTAAAACAAATTCATTGTACGTATGTAATGTTCTGATTGAAAAATAATGAACTCGCATTCAGTTATAATCAACTAACAATAATATAACTGATAGTAATTCAGAAAAAATTATTGGAGTGAAAAGGTGGTGACTCAGAGTGCACAATACGAAAGGATATAATTAGGCCTCTACTGCATTATTTACAATAATAAATGAAAAGTAACTTGCATTCATTTGAACAAAAGTAAAGTGAAACAGATTTTAATTGAAAAGAACAATAACTTCAGAAACTAAAATGCTTATCAATTAGGCAAAAGAAAACACAAGACAACTTTCCTGACAAAATTAAGACTGACAATTTGCACTATATCTTTAACAAATATCCACAGTGGCTTCAACACTGAACCGTTTCAAAATCCACCACTACTCGTCACATTATAAGCTACCTTCAGCTGAGTGTAAAGGGGAAAAAAAATGTCTTGCAAATAAAGAAAAAAGTTACTGAATTTATGATATGGTAAGTGATGTATGATGTAGACATTTTTTGATATACACTGCGAGACCTTTAAAAGTTTCAGAAGATAAGTTCACTTTTTGCAAAAAAATATTCAACAGTGTTATAAGCTACTTTCTAAATATTTTAATTTGTTAGGTAGAGGGAGCTGTGGGTCATAACGATGATGCCAAGATAGAATATTTAAAGTATGTGAGTCAAGAAATGTCTATAAATTTGGCCTCAAGATCTCGCAAAGCAAGGATAGATAAAAAATAGAAGATTAAGATAGATAGATAATTGTTTCCAGCTGGTAAAATGAACGAGTCATTGTGTTTTAGGAGGAATTTCGATCTGTGTTAATTATTACACAATTACTTTCTACTATTAAACAAGTTAGCAGACAAGTTGCAAGTATTTAACAGTGTAAAATAATTGAGGAAGAAATACATTAATTTGTTGTTGTTACAATCATTTATTTTTACCAGAGAATGTAAAAGAACCTGCCATGAAAGAACAAAGTTACAAAAGTATGCTATAAACAAACTTAATAAATTGAAGTAGGGATAGAAAGTATACATGTACAATTTTGCCATACATAAAACTGGACCATCTGATCTAATTCAAACTTTCAGATTAAAAAAAAATATATTATAATCTTTTAAAATTAATCTCCCCTCCTTTATTAATTGTCACTATATTTGAACTTCACCATTTATGGAGTCACTCAGTTTTGTTTATTATTTGAGCTAACATCACGTGCTATTTGACACAATTGAGGATGCAAACTTCCTTAAAACATCAGTGTTAAGGAGTAAGGAAATAGTTGAGTTAGGATTTTAAACAATTAAAAAAACTAATAATTGAATCAGTTCCTCAGAATAAAGTGATGTTGTCACAATTTTTTTGCTTTTTTAATATTGTGTAATTTTGATTTTTTTCAGCTGCAACAGCTAGAAGTCACAAGAAGAAACTTGGAAATTAGAAACCAGTTACTGTTTTAAAAATCCCAAGTCATTTTTAGACTGTTGTCCGCATTGAATTTCTTTTTTGCTTGAGACATCTATAATTTATGTTTTATACTTACATAATACATTTATGTTGGAAATCTGTGTTATGTAAATGTTTTGTAAACGACGACATGTCGTGTTGTGTTTAAATTTCCATATCTATTATTTATATAGATATAAATAAGTCTAGCCCTACAAATATATAAACAGACGGAGATGCAAGAAAAAGAAGAGTCATAAGTTTTTATTCGAAGAAAAGAAAAAGTCAGACATTAGTTTTATTCAAAAGAAGAGTCAGTCATTTGTTTGTATTTGATTCAAGAAATAGTGTCTTTGTTCGAGAAATTTTAAGTGTTTGCTGTGTGTTTATTCAACTTAAATTTGTGACAAGAGCTAGATCTACAGAAACTGTGATTTTATTTCATCAATCTCTACGATTCATTCAAATTACTAAGTATACTGACGGTCAACACGTGTAAGACTATTTAGGGGAGACTGGGAAAATTGGAAAGCGGCGAATTTCCTCGTGGGACCAAATTCACACCCTAGACCTGAATTTTGGATTCCTGATTTGAACTTTTGGACTTTCATTTTAGATCATTATATTAGATACAGGCCAGTACCATTTTGTGTTGTAAATAACTTTGAAGTTTGAAACCAGTACTATTTAGTATTGTAATTAATTTTGAAGGTTTGAACTTAATATCTGTCATTTTTGTTATGTAATTTATGTTATAACTGTTACATATATATTTAGTTTATTGTAATAAATTATACAAGCTGTCATCTGTGTCTTTCTGTTGCGTTCAGTCTACATACATAAAAAAATATCAGAATGTGACATTGTTGTGTTGGGAGGTATTGAGTTTTAATTGTAGTAATATGTCCACTAACTTATTGTTTACACATTTATGTATTTTTTTTTCTTTTCTATCATGGAACTTGCCCCATGTAATAACAATTAAAACCTTGTGAAGTGTGAAAGCACTTTTTACATTCTGTGCATTACATCATAAAGCTGGTGTTTTTCATTATGCAAAGCTATGTGAAGACCATCTGCATGAGCCATTCTTGATTTTGAAGTGTAATTACATGGAAGACTAGTGGAATTTTTTTCAGTTTTATTTGATTTTTGTTTGAGTAATTAATCTAATATGCCAAACTTTCATCAAGATTATTCAACAATTTTTCAAAATGAACAGTTTAATTATTACAGTAAAGTTGTAAATGTGTCTTTTGTTAACTCTTCAGCTTTGTTCCAGTCTAATCTGCATTACAACATTCTTAAGAAATATTAATGACATATCCTTTAATGAATGCACAGTCTCTGGAGAGTACTTTTACATAAGTCATGCAAGTGAGATTATCTAAATCAACAACAAACATTTTTCTTGTCATTTGATTGCACTCAATTTAACTTTTTTATGATAACTCCCTCAATATTGTTACAACCAGGTTTTTCAGGTTGGCAACAATAATTGTTTTAACAATGCAATGTAATGATTTTGGTCCTATGGGTAATTGGAAATATACACATGTATTACTCCGATGATTGTTTATTATACTCAGCTTCCCTATGGATGCTTTTGATTCTGATGGCATTTTCAACAATATACTGAAACCTGAATAGTGGTAGAGGTGAAACAAAATTTATTTGTCAGACTTATGGATATCTGCAACTCAACAAAACAATTTTACAACACTACAAATAGATAAAAAATCAAAGGTATTTTATTCACAACATTATAGAAATCACTTTCAACAGAGAAGGAATTATTTTTATATTATCTTTAATAAACTGTATAAAATATGGATTTTCAGAACAATCTTTCAAAAAAGAATCACAGGTTAGTTTTTAATTGGCTTAAAAAGTAAGGTGTCATGTGTGAAAACTAATCATGCAATGACTCCTATTAATTTTGTTTTGTTTACTGAACTGTTAATTTGAAAAGGTTTATAGACTAAAGTAAGAAGCCTAACAACAGTGAAATAAACTGTTTAACTTTATCACTATTATTTGACATACTGTTTTAATTTCTTTGCCAGGTGTTGATGTCTAAAACTGTAACATTAAATGTTTTGCACTGCATGTAACATCACTTTTCACACTTTTGTATGCCTGCAAGTTCAGTCTAGCTGAGATTTCTAATATTGAACAAACAGCTTCACTGGCTATGACAAGATGTGAATTATATTTTATAAATACCCCTGATTTGTAATTGATAATGGAGTAACTTTAAAGAATGAGGAAAGAAAACTCCTATGTTCCAGAGATTTTATCAGCACTGTTGAGCATATCAGTGGCTTTCAGCATTAAAATAATATATGATATGTAAGTGGGAATGGCACTCCTGAATGCAGCTTATAGCATTCACACATGCATGTTGAACTGATAATATAATGAACACCTTATGTAGGCAACAGAGGGAAAGAGCTATATGCATGCATATTTTTCAGTAAGAAATAGAAAATTGTACATAGTTCTGAGGAAAAGCTGCTGTTTCAATTCAACTGTCTTGGTTAACAACTCAAATAAGTTGAGTCAGTTGCCACAACTCCCTTCCACTTCAAACTTGTTTTGCTGCCTATTCATTTATATATTTCAGTGTAATTATAAACAAGGCAGTTTAATGTATATCTATGGGTTTTTTAAAAAGTATTTTGAAAGTACTCATGGCTTCATCACCCGTCATAGTGGTACCATTATTTAATTGATATTATTACTGTTCAGCAGTGAGTAAAACCTTTAAGTAGGAAGATAATGACATATCCATAGGCTATTGCTAAAAATAACACCTTTTTCAAAAGATATTATGTTTCTGCAAATGAATATTAACATTTTTGCAATATTTTCATGAATGAAGAAAGGAAGTGACACAAAGGACCATGTTCCAGCAGACTCCAAAAGTTGATATTACTGCTTGTAGTTTCAATGTAATTGAATATTTTTACTCCAGCATACATAGATGTTGGTTATGAACATCTTTGTGTACATACCATGTTATTAAAATGTGTAAAAGTACAGAACCAAAAGTAATTCACACTTCAGTTCAATTTACAAATGATCACGATGAGTAAATACATTCATCATTAAAATACTGCATTTGCATTTCTTATAAAAACAAATAGTATTTGAAGGAAAAGGACATGACTGTTTATGTTGTAGCTAACAGTTGTTGCTTCTCATATTCTGGCTGGCCATTCTCTTGGACTTGCAACACTAGAAACTGGGTTTTGATACCTGTGGTAAAAAGAGCACAGATAGCCCATTGGATAGCCTTGTGCTTAATTACAAATGAACAAACAATTCTTGTGAATTATGTGATACCTACGTTATTGCCACAATTGTTTATTCCAATAAAAAAGCAAAGGATGATGTAATCTCAAAGTCTCTCCTGAACTGCCAGTGGAAAGGATCATTGTCCATATTTACCAAGTATACTGTACTTTTCAGTAATCTTTCAGTAATGAAGCTCACTTGATATTTTACGTGAATGATCCAGAAGGTCATTCAATAGCTGAAACACTTATGGTCACAGTCAGCCTATTTATCGGATTACTAGAACTCATCTTCATTTAATCTTACAGTTGATATTCTAGACTTTACATTCACTAATACCAGCCATCTTAACTGTGTATTAATTGAGTACTGTAATCGAATCTTCTTTAAGTGGTTTGTCAGTGAAACAGAGTTTAACAAATTGGAGAGTAATATTCATAGTGCCATTTCAAATCCATTAACGTTGCAAATAACAGGTCACCTTTATTTTGTTATAATCAAGCATTTCACCATGAAATACCACTTTATAGTTCAGAGAGCAAGGAATGTCTTTTGCTTTCAGTCTTTTAATCTTAAAACAAATGATTGTCATAAATGCTCGCCTAGTAATTGAATCACAATTATATTGATTACAGTGCTATCAGCATTTTGGCAACTATCTGACACCTTTTCTTCAGGAGATAGCTGAACAGATGTGTCTCTCTCTTTCTCGTCATCATAAAATTTTAGAGGATACAAAACAGTTTTCCACTATTCTCTGACTTATCAGGTCTTAACATTTTACTCTTGATCTAACCAGAAGAAATAAGGTTATTCAGTACTAGCTTGTCAACACGTTACTACTGTAACCCATCACTTGATAAACCAAGTTGTTTTCATAGTGTTGATATTGTTTTATGTAAGTATGACATGCATTTTATATCTTCTATTTTATTACTGTATTAAATGAACCGAGATAGTGTTCTGGTATGTGAGTAAGAAAAACTGTTAAGTTGATTTCATTCTACTTACTTTTACTCTGTGTTCATTTAACGCAGTGGCATCTGATCTGCTCGTGAGAGACATGGCTGTAATTTGATTTTGAACGAAGAGAACAGTCTCAAAATTAAAACCATTTACTATACGTATTTTGAATAAGGGTATGGAATTTGTCCATTTTTCTTGAACACTTGTTCAGAAAATGACCAGTATATAAAAATATAACACGAATTACTGAAATTAGTGACCTCGCTCGTACAGCGGTAAATCTAGTAGTAAATCTAGCATGCTAGTGTTGTCATTCACAGGTAAATTTAATGTTAACGAGTTTGTTGTTCGAATATTTTACAAATTTCACAACTTGATTTTCATTTTTAAATATTATAAATATGTCATCAAAATAGTTAGGGTAAATATGTGGTGTTAAGTCCGAAAAACAATCCCTTAATCAACTATTCTCATGAAAGGACATGAAAATAAACTCTAAAAGACGGTTCATAAAATTCAGCATTGAACTGAAAAACAGAGTGTTTCGTAGAACATTCCATCAGTTATCTGAAAAATTACTTACGTAGTTCGTCAACAAATTCTTGGTTCGTCTAGGAAAATGCTTATGAGCAGACATACGATATCTAGACTGTTCATTGGATGAAATTTTCACTATTTGCTTATCTTAGACACGATAAATTGATTACAGTTTGAAGCACAGTGACGTAGCTAGTTAACTGTTCAACTTAGGTTGTAGATTAGGTATTAGGTGTGCTTTCTTTTTCAGTATCCATTCACCTTTCCCTCAGTCTATTAGTGTGAAGTGTTCACTGTTTGGTTTTTCTTCACAGTTACTGATCAGACGGTTGTAAATTTCAGAATTATTTAAAGAGCTATCATGACTGTTCCGTTATTTTAGCTGCGTCACTGTATTTCAATCTACCAACTCATCGCCCCTGTGTTGGACTCCGTCAATCAAGCAAGTGTCAATATCTTCTAAAATGGAAAACATTACTCATACTGACAGTTTCAAAGGAATTCTATACTTCAACTCGCTTCTCAAGGACTGATTTCTCGTACATGTGTTCACCAAGTCCAAGTAAAAGAAACAGGGGAGGGATTATGATCCCTTTTCACTTGACATATATGTTAACACCAAAAACATTTCATTACTTCTGTTATAGTTCTGTCTGTTATGAGATATCAATAGCGATTAAAAGTTTGGCTTATTTTAAATTTAGCGCAAAGCCACACGAGGGCTATTTGAATTAGATGTGGTCCCAATCAAAAGTACATTAAAAGTGACTGGTAAAGCCAAGAGTTGGCAATGAGATGTGTTGAACATCTGCCCATCCTGTACTTTATCATCTTTAAATTAGGCGAAATTAAAAATGAGCTCAACAAAACTTGTCATTAGTTAATCAATAACAATAATCTTTATGGTTAAGTTTGGATTTGTGAGAAAACCAACAACAAAACTTTATGTTACTGATAAAACTGAACAAGAATTAAGAAAACTTCTAGTTTAAACAATAAGAAATACGTTTGTTCAAACAGTGTCGTCTTGCTCTCTCAATATTATAAATTGTGTATTCCAGGTGTGGTTATCACTTTATACATCTTTCGACTCTTGACTAAAACGATCCCACAATTTCGACTTCAGGTTAACGTGTGAAATCGCATGTTGTTGTTGTTTTGTAGTTTTGAGTTCATATTTCTAACACATTAACAATAATTAAGAACCGTGAGTTACAGTTATTTAAATATGTAGATTATGATGTCTTATCGTCTCTACTTAAGTGGCGAACAACGCTTTTATTTTGAATTTCGCACAAAGCTGCTCGAGAGCTATCTTCACTTGCCTTCCCTAATTTAGCAGTGTAAGACTAGAAAGAAGGCAGCTACTCATCACCACCCATCGCCAACTCTTGTACTACTCTTTTACTAACACATATTGGGATGGACCGTCAGATTATACGCTTCAACGGCTTGGAGGGCGAGCATGTTTTGTGGGGCTGGGATTCGAACCCTCGGATTACGAGTCGAACGCCTTAACACACTTGGCCAGGCCAAGCCGCGAACAATGAACCCACACAAACCGGATAAAAGTGGTGAAAGTGATAATATTCCCGAATATTTCCTTCAGAATAAGAATTCCAGAAAATGTAAACGTCATAATAAATTCAAACACAATTATAGCATCTGAAAATAAAAATTTATTATATCAATGCACAGTGGCTGTAATTTTACACATTTATTAGAAAAACAAAAGTTTTAAATCTCCTGAAAACTCAAAATACAAAAAAGGAAAGATGCTTTTATAAGAGGCAGCATCTATTTTTACTTTTTCACACACTATCTTACAATTTCTCATGCAAATTATACTGAAGATTAGCATTTTTTTCATATATTTCTAATAGTTGATCACATATATACTTCTCAGCCATTAGCTCTTAAAATAAAAATTAGAAAAAAAACAAAATCATTATTAACATTTCTAAATATAAAGTATAGTATATGAGAAATACGCAATTTTACTATTCTGAATTTTAATTCATTATACGCAAGATTTTTTATTTTAAAATTTCTGGCCAGAATTCAGGAATTTCAGTTCCTTCGAATTTCTCAATACATTTTCTTTTCAGTCGTTCTGTTTGTTTCTGGGTAAAGTAATTTTTCCAATCACCGACAATACCTTTTCTAACAAAGGTAATTTCCGACTGTGGTTTAACGTTAATGCTTTTTATGTACCTAAGAAGGTGCTTTAGTCCTTCTGGAATGTTTAAGTTATCTATCTCTTCATCACTATGTACTGACAAATAGAAGCTCCCAAATTGTTTGTTGGTAGATTTCTTCATGTACTCAACAGAAGTTTGACGAATTATGTTTTCCATCATTTGTTCATCCTTCACTAACATGTCTTCGTACTCTTGACCCAGAAACTTAGCGATTTTTAAAACAGCAGCTCTGGTGTCAGCTTTCATTTTCTCGTAGATAAGAAACAACACATTAGGATCATTTCTATGTTCATACCAGGACAGAAGATGGTCGAAGTAATCCCCAAATTCAGTTTCGCCATTGATAAAAATCTCAAAAAAGTCTTCAAACTTTCCATCAGAGAATTGATATATCGGCAATGTTCTGCTGTGGTGAAAATGAGAAACGCAGCAGTCGAAGGGATTCCTTGTTACGTAGATGTATTTGGCTTGAAGAGAATAAGGCTGCATATTAAACGGAAGGTGAGTTTTTATAGCTCCAGGTCGAGGCATTGTTTCTACAATACCAGTTCCTGTAAGTTCCATGAAAGGACTTAGCCTTTGATACTCTTCAAAACTCTCTGGTGGTTGCCCTCTTTTTAAAATGTTGATTACAATATGTTGTACCCAAGTTGTTCCACATTTGGGAAAAGTCACAATGAATATATCATTATCTTTTGGTTTATAACGGAGAGAATCTCGAAGACATTTTGGTGAAAACGCTTTGGGAATTTTAAATCCTTCGACGTCTTGGTAGTCGGGACCCTTAGGCATTGTCTTTTATTTCGAACGAACCTGATAAAAGCATATTGTACTTTTATTAATAAAGGCATAACCATCAGAATTTTTTCTGATCAAAATAAAATAAAACATTTTTAATCGCTATCTACAATGGGCAATTTGTGCTCTGTCCGCCGGAGATATCGAAATCCGATGTCTGGCGTTTTAAGTTCATGACTTTCCTATGTGATACTGGCGGTGGAGGGAAAGATATATAAACATTACCATTCTAATTATTTCTAGGCCTTGGATGTTCTATTTTTGACCTATTTACATAACAATAATATTAAGACAAACATCATTATGCAGCTGAAGATATTTAATTGAAGTAATTGTGTTTTTCATCGTTAAACTTAAACAGGAATGCAGATATCCCTCGAGTATCTTTGCTCGAAATTCGAAAAAGAAACGTAAACATGGAGTAAATGAAAAAATATCATAATAACATCTATTTCACTGTTTTGTTTTGAACTTCGCGTAAAGCTAGTTTCACAAAGGCTATCTCCACAAGCCGTCTCTGGTGTGGAATTGTAAGAATAAAGGGAAGGCAGGCAATTATCACTTCTAGCGTTTACTAAGGAACTGTCACATTATAACACTCTCACGGTTGAATGGGGGAGCATGTTTGATGTGACAGGGATTCGAACCCTCGACTACCTGGCCATCTGCGAAACTTACTCGATTACTCTTAATGAAGATTTGTGCAGCAAAGAATAATGCTGACATCTCTCCTTTCGATGCACCATAGCAGTTTATATAATACCCGTTATTTGGGCTTAATGTAATCCCAAAATATTGGGACTTGATTCGTAACTTGAGGGTGGCGGGTTCGAATTCCTATCACACCAAACATGCTTGGCCTTTTAGCCGTAGGGGCAAAGTAATGTGACGGTCAATCCCACTATTCGTTGGTAAAAGAGTAGCCCAAGAATTTGCGGTGGGTGTTGATGACTAGTTACCTTCTCTCTAGTCTTACAGTGCTAAATTTGGGACGTCAGCAGTAAAATCTGATCGCAAAGAAATAATCGATTCCTATTGCTGGACTACCCAGTGTCACGACGATATATCTGCGAACTTATAATGTTAGAATCCGGGTTTCAGCACAGATGACCCATTTTGTATTTTTGTGTTTAATTACAAATAACAACATCTAACGTGATGAAAACAATTAGTTAGAACATACAAAAAGAGTAAAAGTCTGAAATTTCTTCATCTAGACAATTGTTTTGGAAACTTTATGGGCTAGCTTGTTTATATATAATTATTTTAGAGTCGAATTTCAGACTGTATTTCAATAAATTAACTAAAAATATATTAGGCCTTACCGTACCTTTAACTTTACAGAGAATTTCAATTTTAGTGTTCTTCATACGACGCCTTTTACTCTTATCAACGAGGTTGAACTATCATAATTACATATGAGCCTGACTATTCAAGATAAATCACGTGAATTTCCTTCCTGATTTATTTTACACTTGGGCGTAAACGAAAATGACAATATATCAGCCTCTTCAGTTTTAAGTTTTCACTTATCTGCTTCTTTGGCAAGTTTCCAAACGTTCTTCATGTAACAAATTACTTGTGTTTATTAGTTAATCACGTACAGCGCAGAGAAACACATAAAGATATTCTAGTTATCGTTTTTATTTTACGTATGTGCTCGTCAAATCCTTGATAGCAATTGACGTTCAGGTTTGTAATTGTGAGTTAAAACGTCTTTGCAAAGTAAGAGAAACGTAAAATTTTTTTCTGTCATTGTTAAAACTTGACAAAACAATATATGTATGTGTGTGTGAACATGTTCCCAAACAACTATCAGTATTGAGGGATATTGAAACCACAAGTTATTCCTTCAAAGAAATTCCTTAAGACAACATGTGATGGTCTGTACTAAAGCCGTCTGTGTTACAGTAGTTTGAAAATTTTTTCCTGTTTACTTACGAAAGCTTTTATTGACCATTTGCGGATTCTAAAATGGTACACATAACAGACCATTGACTTTAATCTTGGGCTTGGAATGGCTTGATAATTAGGGTGTTTGGCTTTAAATATATGGGTTCGAATCACGTCACCACACATGTTTGTTCTTTAAACCACTGGGGCATTATCTCTTGACACACGATACCACTTTTCATTGGAAAAGTTTGTTTGTTTGATTTGAATTTTGCACAAAGATACTCGAAAGCTATCTGTCCTAGCCGTCCCTAATTTAACAGTGTAAGACTAGAGGGAAGGCAGCTAGTCATCACCACCACCGCCAACTCTTGGGGTATTCTTTTACCAACGAATAGTGCGACTGACCGTAAAATTATAATGCCCTCACGGCTGAAAGGGCGAGAATATTTGGTGCGACCTGGATTCGAACCTGCGATCTTCAGATTACTATTCGCATGCCTTAACATATGGGAAGCCTAAAGGTCCTTGAAATAAGGCGAGAATGTTGAAAAGACACAAATCGCTTCGTTTAATGACTTGAATAACATCTTCTTATGAAGCTGTAAATAAAGCCGTTACTTAATTAATCCAAATTTTTACCACAAAAAATTTTGAAACCATTTGAAAGTGTTAGGAAAAAATTAGGTATTTAATGCTTGTGTGCACTTTCGAGAAAATAAAAAGCAAATTGTACAAATTGATTATAATTTATGGAATCATGAATTTGAGGCCAATATTACTTCCTGAATATCAGTTCGTATTGTTTTGATAGTTTCGAATGAGCTAGTTTGTAATTATTTGGTCTCTGTAAATTAACAGCTTTACACATTTTAGTTGTTTCGGAATAGCCAGATGGTTAAGGAACTTGATTCGCACGAAACATGCTCACCCTATCAGCGTAGGGACGTTATATAGTGACGGTTAATTCCACTAGTCGTTGGTCTAACATATGCCAGATTGACGGCAGTAATAAAATATCAGCATCATTTTATGTCATTAGTGAAACTATTCTGCTTCGAGCTTTTGGTGAGGGAAATTCGTATGTTATCTAATACAATTCAAAAACTAATTATAACACCCATTTAAATTACTTTTTGAACAATAACTACGGTTTAAAATGAAAAGTAAAAGGATTCTAAAAGGTCTCAAGTGAGTTACTCACGGATGGAACGTTATATTTAAGCAAATATATAGATTGATAGATGTACATGAGAAATTTCTATCTCAACTATATTTCTACAAATATAATCACAGGTTAGGAAAATGTAACATGTCATAACTTTACTCCAACGTTTATTGCTAGAATCACGAATTTATCCGTAACCCTGTAAAGTACGACTGTAGCTTTTTTGTCCTTGTGACAGGTGTCAGTTTTAGGAGTTTCAAACATCATCAAATTTATTAAGGTGTTTTGTAGTGTTTAGCGTAACGGTGATTGTTGGGACAGTTTGCTATCAGGGCTACTAAGCATATTTGATGCACAACAAGATTTTCATTCCTTATCCTCAGTCTTAAGTTTGTCAGAAAAGTTGTTTAATGTTTCTCTTTCCCCAAACCGATAAGCAATTTAGCTTCTGATGTTATTGTCAATGTCAATGACGCTTGAAATTGTGTCGGTGATTCGATTTCATAATCTTCAGATTGGCTATTTTTGTCTTATTCACAATGTCCCTCACACAGGGAAACGTTCACAGCCGAAAGAGATCACTTTTAATCGAAAAGGAGTTTTTGGTAACTACAAGGATCATTACTCTAAAGATCAGTCAAACCGGTTAAAGGCGAAATATTTGGCCAGAACTGTTTTATTATGTTGTGGAAAATTAAGAATAATATATTTATTATGTTGCAGGTTACCGTAATATTATGGTATGCTCTAATATTGAGACCTCATTTTTCAATTATCATATGATTACAAGAACTCATGAAATTTCAGTATGTCTTTGTTTTAAAAATGTTAGTTGTTTTTTTTGTTATTTTTGAATTAAGCACAGAGCTACACAATGGGCTATCTGTGCCCTGCCCACCACGGGTATCGAAACTCGGATTTTAGCGTGTAAGTTCGTAGACATACCGCTGAGCCACTGGGGGGCTAAAAATGTGAGAATTCTAAAATGTTAGATTGTGCAAATGATATGGAACTAGGTCTCAAAGGAACCTTAATTACGTATAATGTTAATTTAATATTGTTTTTTTGCTAAACCACAGCGTAGATTTTAAATTGTAAATCAAGCATATAAAATATTTATTGTTTATAAAAATAAAAAAGAACTCATTATGTCAGCATATTTTCCTTGTCTGTCCTGTCTTTTATGTTCTCATGTTTTAGTATCAATAATAGGTAGAAAGTTATAACACCACGTAGTACTGACTAATATAACCTCTTTAAAACAAATCCATTGTTCGTGTGTGACGTTCCGATTGAAAAATGATGAACTGACGTTCAGTTAAAATTCGCTAACAATAATATAACTGGGAATTTATGTAGGAAAAGGGGCCTGGCATGGCCAAGTGTGTTAAGGCGTTCGACTACCGGTCGCCCTAAACATGCTCCCAGCCATGGGGGCGTTTTAAAGTGACGGTCAGTCCCACTAATCGTTGGCAGAAGAATAGCCCAAGAATTGGCAGTGTATGGTGATGACTAGCTGATTTTCCCCTAGCTTCACACTAATAAAGTATTGGCGGCTAGCGCAAAAAGTCCTCGTGTAGCTTCGCGCGAAATTCAAATCAAATTATTCTCCATTTTTTACCGTCTCTGTACATTTTTATTGTATTGATTATTTGTTCAATTTTACGAAATTCTTACTGTAAGTAAAATTTATGTTCTGGAAAATTAAGAATAATATATTTATTATGTTTTAGGTTACCGTAATATTATGGTATGCTCTTATATTGAGACCTCATTTTACAATTATCACATGATTACATGTGATGTAATATTTATAAAATATTATATGTAATTAAATGTAATAAAATCACAGCAAATGATGTGTGACGAAAACCCTAATATTTGAGCCCCACATCCAGCGCGTACCGCTGCTGTCTTGTCGATAAATTTATAACTCATCAAATATATTTCTAACACTCTACATGATAGTCCATAAATTCATTTATAATTGTTGTCCTACAATTAATAAAAAGTCAGAGAACCTTTTTTAAACCAATGATACTGCCTTTTGACATCATATTAACTTCTTATGTTCTTAAACATTTAGCGACACTTTTATCTTCTGAAAATCAATTCTTCGTACCAAGTTAGTAACAAATTAAAGCACAAACAGTGTAATTACTATTGTTTTTCTTTTAGCTCAGCCCCCTAGTGGCTCAGCGGTATGTCTGCGGACTTACACGCTAAAATCCGGGTTTCGATACCCGTGGTGGGCAGAGCACAGATAGCCCATTGTGTAGCTTTGTGCTTAATTCAAAAAACACCACAAAAAACACTTTTAGCTCAAGATAACTGAAGACAAAAGTTTGAATATTGTGAAACGTTTAATGAATAAATCATATTATTAGACACACGTGTTACTTTATTATTGAGTTAAGTTTTTCGAAGAAATTAATCCATTACTAAGTTAGTGATAATTTAAGTTTTGTAAACTTCGAACAGATAAACCGTATCATAACATAAACAGCTCATTACCTTTAAGTTGTCAAAATAAAACTCAGTCTTCACCTGTTCTCATCAGTGATCTTGTGATTTATTCGGTAAAGGACGCACTGTATTTATTTTTCAAATTAGCAGAAACGATTAGATTGTTTTAAGAAATCTGTAGACACTTAAATAAAATACAAAACTTTGCTCCCTGTTATGACAGTTATTTCACATTCCTCAAACCATAACGGAGTTGATAACAATGTACTTTGATGGACTCTCACTTCAGTTCGGTTCGTAACAACCTTTTGAAAGAATATTTCACGGCTCCGATGTGAGCCTGATAAAGAGTACCATTAAGTGTATACTTTATAGAGGTAACAAAATGTAAGTAAATGATCACTTGCAAATAAAGATACCACAGTATTATTCACAGTTGGAGATTTCTGTAAAAAGTTTAAAGTATGGGCCGGTTCCAGGTATCAATGTATGTGGGTCTCAGGCATTATAATCAAATAAAAGTAATATATGTTAAATAAATTTGGGGTAAGAGCATAAAACTGAGAATTATCTTCAAGTTTCTACGATATATCATTGAAAGCGTGATCAATTCGTTATTGTTAAAACACTGTTGAAAGAAATGTTTATTTTAGACAAAGAAAATGAAATGACAGTTTATGTCAATCAGTCTGTTCAAAACTTCAGAAATTAGAAATGTTCACTTGTAAAAAAAGAGCCCCAAATGAAAACAAGAGAGAAAGTTTACAGACTTTTCGTGGGGGCAAATTTCATTGTTAAAGTGTTAACAGCTGACAAGGGTAGTACATATAATAATATATCTACATTCTTGATGCTGATAAATAAATATAATTTTGAAAATATTACCTAAACATCATTTAATAAGTGATAATCATAATTCAGCAAATTGTATTGATCTAGAAACAAACATGAATATGTTTTATACCTAAACAGTACGATACCATGGGTATTATTTTATTTATATTTCAAAATTCCAAACTCACAACCATCGTAACCCAAACCTGGTGTTACGAAAATCTTGTTCGATTAATAACTACAATATTAAACCGTGCTTTCCAATTTATGTCGTTGAAATTGAACGCGATGTTCCAAAGTGAAACGGACAACAACACTGATATCATCGTGTTTAGTTTACACCACCAAAAGTTAATTTGTAATATGAATATGTTTGAAAGTATAATTATAGATAATCTGTCATTGAAACAATAATGGGATATATAGTATTATACAAGATGATAACAACTTCTAAATATTTATCAGCTTATCGGGTAATTATGTACAATAAAGCAGCAGGGAAGCTAATTATTTTTAATATATACAGCAGATGCGACATTATAGGGCATCCAGAAGAGAAAGCTCATTACCATCTGTATGATAGGTGATGAGACAGTAAGATTCTCACTTAATACATCAAGCAATACAATATAAAATCCACAAAATAAAAAATGGAAATATCAAAATGTATAGGGAACAAATTCTAGACGTTATTCTACCGAAATGAAAAAATGTAACTCGTTTTCACTGTGCGCAAGCGGAAATATTAAGCATTCTTTCATATGTGGACCAGTCATCAACTGGAAAGTTTTCTGTGAAAAAGGATCGTGTGCCTTTAGTTGTGGCAAGAGACATTACACATATAGCACTTACAAACTTAATTATTAACCATCTGTGATGGTGTTTGAAATATATGTGTGGTAGCATCCAAGATGTGGAAGCTCACATCACAAAATAGTAGCCAACAGTATCGTATGTGTACTGCAGAGACCTATCGTACGAACTGGTGTTTACACATTCTTCAAAAACACCATAAGCTAACAAAACGCTGAAGTTTGTTTAACATACTTCAGATTTTCCCGTTCCTCACCAAAGAGGTTCGGCATGGCTAGATGGTTAGGGCGATCAACTCGTAAAAGGGTATCCCAAGAAATGGATTGTGATAACTAGCCACCTTCTTTCTAGTCCTTCCCTCAACACTCCTAAGTTAGGGATAGCCAGCGCAGATAGCCCTCGTATAGATTTGTGCGAAATTCGTAAAAAAAACAAATATTCACGCCAAAGCCCTGTGCAGTGTGTAAAATAACATTGAAGCCAACCAGTTCCTTTTATTGTACTCAACCAAGTTTCACTTTGTACTTAAATACAATTTTCGACTTAAATTATTGTTCAATTAAACAACATTTTATTAACATGGGACGCGAGTTTGACATCACAATATTTTCAAATGTTTTATGATAAAACAAAATTATGAGAATATTGTGTCATACTGCTGGTACTTCGTTACATGTCGCGTGAGGAGACCTCTAGTGTCTATTACAGACAACACTTTGTTACGAATAATTCATGTTGACATTTGGTTTATTCCTGGTGTAACAGACAATCACTTCTCTTGCATAACATCTCCGAATATAATCAAATGTTTATTTTTTAACTATAAGGAAGTATTCCAGAACTAACCGGTAAAGATTAGTCAGATTCAGATCTGGGATAATCAAGGTAAATCCAAATATTATATGTCTGTAAACACTGATGAGATATAATAGCTGGTATGATGTGAATTGTTACAATGCTGAAAGAACTATTGTTTTCCTTACAAAAGCTCATTTCTACAACTAATGTTGAAAAATCAAAGATGGTCTAAGAAGTCAGGTCATTAATGGCTCACGTAATAATTATGACTTGACAAAGTTCAAACAGGAATATATCTTTAGAATACAATCATGTCAAACACGTTCTTTAAATATTATAGTTATTTCTATACCTACAGTATGAGAAAAACAATGAGCAACGAGGCTTATCGATTAACACGATAATGACCAATCTTGTTCTGTTCACGGGATATTCAGAAGAAATTTTCCCTCTCTGTGCAAAAATCCTACTCTAAAGTATAGTGTTTTCCATTCTATCAAATATTAATTCTAATTCGTTTCTACCTAGCTACACATAACCCCAACTCCTCAACCAGGTGGAAATGTCAAGATCCAACACGCTTCATCTTAATAACTAACTGCACTTGTGGTACGATTAGACTGAAGGCCTTATATCCACGGCTGTTATGAGCAACTTAAGGACTTTAGTTTATCCATTAAATATTAAGACACACAATTTCCTTTATTGGTGATACCCTCTTTGGATCTGCACTTCACTTCCTTCATGTAAAATTCATCAACACCCTTTATTCTACATCTTGAACAATTTACAATTCAAATCATGATATACTTTTAAACCCCTTGTTTAGATCATACATCTTAATGTAATTGAAATATTGTGTTCACATGGAGAATCTCACACTTCCAACGCTATAAGAAGCTAGGATTGCAAGATTTTTAACTACAAGCAGCTTGTCCATGTGGCTTTCTCTAACAAAAAGAAAACGACACAAAAGCTCAAGGACGCCATATAAGTGAATTTTGCTTCACACGTGCAGTACTTCATCTTATAACAACATGTCTTCTCTTACACTTAATGTATTTTGCTGTGTCATTCTCTTGGCCACATTCCCAAACGCGAGCTGGAAAAGCATTCTCCAGTAAAATAAAATGCATGTTTTTAATTCTGATTCCACTTCTTTTTCTGATAATCAATCGAAAACTGTGTAATGTGGACTTTTCTAATTACGCTTAGGACAACACCAAGTAAAAGAGATTTTACGTGGGGTCACAGCACTCTCTGCACGACCGAGAGTTTTTGTACTCCAAGAACATGGAGCTGTCTTGACTGTACACATTTTTTGGCATCTTTCCCATTGCAATACGATTTCAAGTGTAGAGACAAAAGAAAACATATCAAAGAACAGTTTAATGGATTTTGTCACAAACAAAATAAAGAGGAAAAACTGAAACATCAAAATATACGTGTTCATGAAAGAATAATGTTACTTCAGGTATATGTTCAAGTTGTGAAGGCACAACAACCAATGGTGTGTAACTAGGTTTAAAAGGAATCTTAATTACATACAATGCTAATTTCATATTGTTTTTTGCTGATCTACAACTT
Organism: Carcinoscorpius rotundicauda; assembly: GCA_011833715.1. Taxonomy (NCBI): domain Eukaryota; kingdom Metazoa; phylum Arthropoda; class Merostomata; order Xiphosura; family Limulidae; genus Carcinoscorpius; species Carcinoscorpius rotundicauda. The sequence goes on along the minus strand of CM022393.1, from coordinate 15,724,083 downwards.
AGATTTCAAATTGTAAATCAAGTGTACAGAAATATATATTGTTCTTAAAAAGAAAAAAATGAGTAATAATATTAGTATATCCTCCTTGTCTGACGTGTGTTTTTAATTCTCATGTTTTAGTATCAATAATACGTTTAGGGTCTTGTCATCACGAAATACGTGCAAGTAAAATTTATTTAAAACAAATTTATTGTACGTATGTAATGTTCCGATTGAAAAATAATGAACTCACATTCAGTTATGATCAACTAACAATAATATAACTGATAGTAATTTTGAAAAATTTATTGGAGGGAAAAGAAGGTGACTCAGAGTGCACAATATCTGAAGGATATAATTAGGCCTCTACTGTATGATTTACAACAACAAATGAAAAGTAAATTACATTGAATTGAACAAAAATAAAGTGAAACAGATTCAATTGAAAAGAACAATAACATCAGAAACTAAAATGCTTATCAATTTTGCAAAAGAAAACACAAGACAACTTTCCTGACAAAATTAAGACTGACAATTTGCACTAAATCTTTAACAAATATTCACAGTGGCTTTAACACTGAACTGTTTCAAAACCCGCCACTACTCGGAACGTTATAAGCTACCTTCAGCTGAGAAGAAAGGGAAAGAAAGGTGTCTTGCAAATAAAGAAAAAGTTACTAAATTTTTAATATGGAAAGTGATGCGTTATGTAGACATTTTCTGATGTACACTGCGAGGCCACTAAAATTTGGAGAAAACTACAAGGAAGTGGCTGATACTTTCAAAAAATAAATTCACTTTTTGTAGAAAAATATTCAACAATGTTATCAGCTACTTTCTAAATATTTTAATTTGTTAGCTAGAGGGAGCTGTGGGCTATAACGATGTAACCGAGATGGAATAGTTAAGTTATATAAGTCAAGAAATGTCAATAAAATTTGACTTCAGATCTGGCAAAGCAAGGATATATTGAAATAGAAGATTCGGAAAAACATCAGATAGGTAGAGAATTGTTTCTAGCTGGTAATATGAACCAGCCATTGTTTGTAGTGAGGTATTTGGACTTGTATAAATTATTACACAGGTACTTTGTACTATTAAATGTATTTTATATTGGTGTCGTTTATGCACCGAGCATAAAAGTTACAAGTATTTGACAATGTAAAATCGTGAAGGAAGAAATAAATAAATTTGTTGTTGTTTCGATGATATGATTTATTTTCACCAGAGAGTTATAAAAGTATGCTATAAACAAACAAAAAATGAAGTAGGGATAGAAAGTGTCCATACACAATGTTGCCATACATAAAACTGGATAATCTGATCTAATTCAAACTTTCAGATAAAAAAAAAAATTCTTATAATCTTTCAAAATGAATTTCTCTTTCTTTATTAATTGTAACTATATTTGAACTCCACCATTTTTGGGGTTAATCAGTTTTATTTATTGTTTTAGCTAACATCACATGCTATTTGACACCTCTTGAGGATGGAAAAAGCTTTAGAGCATTATTGTTGAAGAGTAAGGAAATATGATGACAATAGTTGAGTTAGGATGTTTAAACAATTCAAAGAACTAATAATTGAATCAGTTATTCTAAATGATAGTGATACCATCAAAATTTTTGCTTTTATTTTAATTTTGTGTACATACGATTTTTACCAGCTGCAACAGCTAAAGTCATAAAAATAATTTTAGAAATTAGAAACCAGTCACTGTTTTTAAAAATCCCAAGCCATTTTTAGGCTGTTGTGTAAGCTTCTTTTTGTTTGTTGTCCACATTGAATTTATTTTTTGCTTAAGACTTCTGCAGTTTATGTATCATACTTACATAATACTTTTATGTTGGGAAATTTTTGTATCAGAATATGACATTGTTATGAAGGGAGGTATTGAGTGCTAATTGCTCTAATATGTCCACTAGCTTATTGTTTACAATTGACGTGTTTTTTTACTTTTCTATCGGCCTGGCATGGCCAAGTGCGTAAGGCGTGCGACTCGTAATCTGAGGGTTGCGGGTTCGCGCCCGAATCGCGCTAAACATGCTCGCCCTCCCAGCCGTGGGGGTGTATTAAATGACGGTTAATCCCACTATTCGTTGGTAAAAGAGTAGCCCAAGAGTTGGCGGTGGGTGGTGATGACTAGCTGCCTTCCCTCTAGTCTTACACTGCTAAATTAAGGACGACTAGCACAGATAGCCCTCGAGTAGCTTTGTGCGAAATTCCAAAACAAACACTTTTCTATCACAGAACTTGCCCCATGTATTAACAATTAGAAACTTGAAAAGTGTGAAAGCACTTTTTACATTCTATGCATTACATCATGAAGCTGGTGTTTTTCACTATACAAAGCTGTGTGAAAACCATCTGCATGAGCCATTCTTGATTTTGAAGTGTAATTTCGTGAAAGACTCGTGAAAGTTTTTCAGTTTTACTTGATTTTCCATTGAGAATTTTATCTAATATGCCAAACTTGCGTCAAGATTATTCAACAATTTTTCAAAAAGAACACTTTAATTTTTACAGTAAGTTGTAATAACACAACATGACAACACTTCATGAAGATAAAAATCATACGTATTTCATTCATAACATTATAGAAATCACTTTTCAACACAGAAAGTGTTATTTTGATGTTATTTTTAAAAAACTGTTTAAAATATGGATTTTGAGAACAATCTTCCAAAAAGGAATCACAGTTAAGTTTTTAATTGGCTTAAAAAGTAAGGTGTCACGTGTGAAAACCAACCATGCCATGACTCTTGAAAATTTTTTTTTGTTTACTGAACTGTTAATTTGAAAAGGTTAATAGAATAAAACTAAGAGGTCTAACAACAGTGAAATAAACTGTGTAAATTTATCACGATTAATTAGCATGCTGTTTTAATTTCTTTGCTAGGTAATGATGCCTATAACTGTAACATTAAATGTTTTGCACTGCATGTAACATCACTTTTCACACTTTTGTATGCTAGCAAGTTCAGCCTAGGTGATGAGTTCTAATATTGAACCAAACAACTTCACTGGCTATGAGAAGTAAAGATGATATTTTACAAATACCCCTGATTTGTAATTGATAATAGAGTAATTTTGTAGAATGAGGGAAAAAAACTCCTTCATTCTGGAGATTTTATCAGCACTGTTAAGCATGTCGGTTTTACTGCTTCACTGGCTTTCAGCATTAAAATAATGTATGATATGAAAAAGTAAGTGGGAATGGCACTCCTGTATGCAGCTTATGCATTCACACATGCATGTTGAACTGATAGTGTAATGAACACCTTATATAGGCAACAGAGGGAAAGAGCTATATGCATGCAGATCTTTCAGTAGGAAATAGAAAATTGTATGTAGTTATGAGGAAATGCTGCTGTTTCAACTTTCAATTCAACTGTCTTGGTTAACAACTCAAATAAGTTCTCTCTACTCCCTTCCACTTCAAACTTGTTTTTCTGCCAGTCCACTTATATATTTTAGTGTAATTATAAAAAAAGGCAGTTTAATGTATATCAATAAGTTTTCTCAAGAGTTTCTTGAAAGTATTCATGGCCTCATCACCCATCATACTTGTATCATTATTCAAGTGATATTATTACTGTTCAACACTGAGAGTAAAAACTTTAAGGAAGATAATGACATATCCACAGGCTATTGATAAAAATAATACCATTTTCAAAAGATATTATAGTTCTGGAAATTAATATTAACATTTTTGCAATATTTTCATCAATGAACAAAGTAAGTGACACAAAGGACCATGTTATAACAGACTTCAAAAGTTGATATTCCTGCTTGTGGTTGCAGTGTAATTGTATATTATTATTATTCCATACATAGATGTTGGCTATCAACATCTTTGTGTACATACCATATTATTAAAATGTGTAAAAGTACTGTACCAAAAATAAATCACTCTTCAGTTCATTTTACAACTGATCATGGTTATCAAATATATTCATCATTAAAATAGTGCATGTGCATTTCTTATAAAATCAAAGAGTATTTGAAATGAAAGGACAGAACTGTTTATGTTGTAGCTAACAGTTACTACTTCTCAGATTCTGGCTGGTCATCCTCTTGGAATTGCAACACTAGAAACTGGGTTTGATACATGTGGTGAGTAGAGCACAGATATCCCATTGAATTACCTTGTGCTTAATTATAAATAAACAAACAATTCTTGTGACTCATGTGATACCTAGGAAATTGCCAGAATTAGTTGTTCCAATAAAAAAGCATATAATTTTAGAGGAGACAAAACAGTTCTTTCACTATTCTCTGATTTATCAGGTCTCAACATTTTACACTTGATCTAACCAGAACAAACAAGGTTATTCAGTATTAGCACCTAAAGCTTTAAGATAATAGATAAGCGTAAAGATAAGAACATTCTGTTTAACTTATTTAAATTCATTTTCAACAGATTAAATGAGCCGTTTTGTAATCAATACCATTTACTGTACGTATTTTCAATTTGGTTATGGAATGTGTACATTTTTCTTGAAAAATGACCAGTTTTTAAAAGTATAACATGCCTTACTCACATTAGTGCCGTCGCTAATAGCGGTAAATTTGGGATTTATATCGCTAAAATCAGGTTTTTGACTCCTCTTGGTGGGTTCAGCAGATAGCCCGATGTGGTTTTGCGATAAGAAAACACATACACGCACATTATTTAGTTTCTTTAATACATTATTATATCGCTAAAGCAAATGTTTGAAACGCTTTCGTTTTTATTTAAATTACACAGTTTAGTGTAGGAAGTTTCAGACCAACTGGTTAGGAAGCTCTACTCCCAATATAAGTATCGCAGGTTCGAATTCTTTTCTCAACAAGTATGCTTGCCCAAACAGCCATGGGCGTTTTAAACTCACGGTCGATTCCACTTATCGTTGGTAAAAGAGTAGTCCAATAGTTGGCAATGGATGATGATGATGAACTGCCCTTCCTCAAGTTTTTTACTGTTCAGTTAGGGATGGCTGGCATAGATAGCTCTCATGTAGCTTCGCGCGAAATTCAAAACAAACCAAACTAAATTGCGAGTGTTTATTCAGTAGCTATTTCTCAATTAATTAATACAAGTTTCATTTGAATTTGTTTGTTTCAAGTTAAGAACAAAATTACACATTGGGCTACCTGTGCTATGCCAACCACTAAATATCAAAAGTCGGTTTCTAGCGTTCTAAGTCAGTCTCTGGAGGGAGGGGGCATTTCATTTGAAGGATATTCATGCGTAGAATAGTCTCGTTTTCGTCTTTATCGATTACTTTGACCATACTGAAGATTAAAACTGTTTCTCAGTCCCTGAAGTTGAGAATAGAACGTTCCATTAATTTAAGCGTTCTTCCATTTTTCTAACAGTCAATCTGGCAAAAGCGCCCTCACGTGTTTTGTTCAGAAAGATTCGTGGATAGCACGTGACTGTTGAAAAGTTCTGATTTCTCAAGACAGGTCTGAACACATAATGGTAGTGAACTTGTGGAAAAACACTCTGATAATGGTGTTTAGTATTTCATTCAAAATTTATAACATCACCACCTAAGTAAAGTTTCTTGATAATGAGTTAAGTTTTAAACAGATTTCAGTCTGAATTGACAGGAACTAACGATAAGATGTGCACAAGACACGATACATTTCACAAGGTTTTCATTGAAGTGAAATAAAACAAATTGTTAAAGTGGATGTACACGCTTGTGATAACGACCTGCACTATAAGGTGGTTGTTTATGGACACGTATGTGTCAACAGAAGTTAGAGCATGCTAGTGTTGGCGTTCACAAGTGATCTTAATGTTAACATGTTTGTTCCTCGAATATTTTATAAATTTCATGACTTTCGTTTCTAAATATAAATATGTGATCAATATAGCCAGGGTAAATATGTGGTGTGAAGTCAGTAAAACAATCCCTGAATCAACTATTCTCATGAAAGGATATGAAACTAAACTCCAATAAACGGTTCATAAAATTTAGCATTGAACTGAAAAACAGAGTGTTTCCCGTAAAATTCCTGAATTATTATTTACGTAGTTTGTTAACAAATTCTTTGTTCATCGAGATAAATGCTAATAAACAGACATACGATATCTAGACTGTTTATTGGATTAAATTTTCACTTTTTGCTTATCTTAGACAAGATAAATCGATTACAGTTTGAAGCACAGTGACGTAGCTAGTTAACTGTTCAACTTAGGTTGTAGATTAGGTATTAGGTATGCTTCCTTTTTCAGTATCCATTCACCTTTTCCTCAGACTATTATTCTGAAGTTTTCTCTGTTTAGTGTTTCTTCATAGTCATTGATCAGACGGTTGTAAATTTCAGAATTATTTAAAGAGCTATCGTGACTATTCTCCTTTATTTTAGCTACGTCATTGTATTCCAAACTATCAACTCATCGCCCCTGTGTTGGACTCCGTCAATCAAGCAAGTGTCAATATCTTCTAAAATGGAAAACATTACTCACACTAACAGTTTCAAAGGAATCCTAGACTTCAACTCGCTTCCCAAGGATTGATATCTCGTACATATGTTCACCAAGTCCAAGAAAAAGAAACAGGGGAGGGATTATGATCCCTTTTCACTTGACATAAATAGTAACACTGGAAACATTTTATTACTTCTGTTATAGTTCTGTTTGTTATGAGATAATAATAGACAAAAAAGATTTTCTTTTAGCTCAAATTTAAGTTTACTTATAACGATTCAACCCAGAAAATAAACCACACCATCTAAAATACAACAGCAACCACAAACCACTGAAAATTTACACCTTTTCAGAAAATAAGTTATTTCTTCACAACGTCAAATATAACCATTATTAATCAAGAAACCATAAACCATTGAAAATTCACACCTTTTCAGTGAATATCTTATTTCTTCTTCATATCGAATGTAACTGTTTTCAATCAAGAACACTTCAGCAAAATCAGTTTCAAGACTGGGCAATAAACACATCCATGAAACTTGAAATTTCTTCAATTATCCGAAAAATCAAAGTTGTCTTTCACTGATATTTATCAAAAGTTATTAAAGATTATTTTTAATTTTGCGCAAATCTACATAAACAAGGGCTATTTGAATTAAATGTAGTCCCAATCAGAAGTTTATTCAAAGTAACTGGTAAAGCGAAGAATGAGAAGACGTGTTTAAAAAGTATTTAATCCCTTAAATAAAATCTAGATTGATGAAAGAGTTACTGAAATTTTATTCGTAATTTAAGTAATTGTATTTTTTCGTAATTGGGCACCCCAGTGGCTCATCGGTATGTCGGCGGACTTACACGCTAAAATCCGGGTTTCGATACCCGTGGTGGGCAGTGCACAGATTGCCCATTGTGTAGCTTTGTGTTCAATTCAAAAAACAACAACAATTTTCTTAATTGGATTGTAGAAGTTTGTGAACTTTCCAGATGGGAATTTACATACTCATCAAAAGGGAAACAAATAGTATTGACATGATATTGTTGTAAAGCATCTCAAATCTACATTACATGCTGAAAACCATTTTTCTTTAATTATCCAGCCAGTACTGGACAACGTAACATTTACGAAAATTTACCATTCAAAAATGAGTCAAAACTCCAAAGACATTTTACTTCCTCAACATTTTCGCTGTTACCCAAAAATTCTTCACTGAGGTATTTGATGATTTAATGAGTCTGGAACAATTAATGATGTGTCTAGCAAAAGCTTTCATACGTCGGAAAATATTTAGATATAAATAAATATATATACATTTTATTTTTTTGTTTTTAAATTTAGCCCAAAGATACACGAGGTATATGTGCGCGAGCCGGCAATAATTTAGCTGTATGAAACTGGAGGGAAGGTAGGTCGTCATCACCACCCACAACTCTTTTACCAACAAATAGTCGGATTGACCCTCACATCATAATGCCTCCATGGCTGAAAGAACGCACGTTTGGGTAGACGAGCTCGAGATCCTCGAATTAAAAGTCGAGTGCCTTAACCACCTGATCATACCTGGTTTCTATGTTTTGTACACTAACACTTCAGTTTGTCACTGGTGTTTAGGATCCCTAATACGCGATTCTTCATGTCGCTGGTTCGAAAATCTTTCACCGAATTTATTCGTCCTTGTTACTATGGAAGCGTTTATGTGACAATCAATTTCAGTATTCATTGGTATAATAGCAGCCCAAAAGTTGGCAGTGATCGGTGTTGAACATCTGAATTTCCCATAGTTTATCACCTTTGAATTAGGCGAAATTCAAAACGAGCTCAAGAAACTTGTCATTAGTAACTCAATAACAATAATCTTTATGGTTAAGTTTGGATTCGTGAAAAAACCAACAACGAAACTTTATGTTACTGATAAAAACTGAACAAGAATTAAGAAAACTTCCAGTTTAAACAATAAAAAATACGCCTCTTTAATCAAACAGTGTCGTCTTGCTCTCTCAATACTTCGGTATTATCAATTGTGTATTCCAGGTGTGGTTATCACTTTATGACTCTTTCGACTCTTGACTTAAACGATGCCACAACTTCGGCTTCAGGTTACCGTGTGAAATCGCATGTTGTTGTTGTTTTATTGTAGTTTTGATTTCATATTTCTAACATGGTAACAATAATTAAGAACCGTAAGTTACAGTTATTCCAATATTTAGATTACGCTGTCTATACGTTTCTTCCTGGCTGGCATAAAACGCTTTTGTTTTGAATGTAGCGCAAAACTAGCTACTTGGGCAATCGTTGCTAGCCGTCCCTAATTTAGCAGTGTAAGACTGGAGGGAAGGCAGCTGGTCATCACCATAACCCAACTGTTGGGCTATAGTTTTACCAACGAATAGTGAGATTGACCATCACATTATAAAGCTCCCACGTCTGGGAGGGCGTGCATGTTTGGTGCAACCGGGATTCAAACCCGCGACCTTTGGATTGCGAGTCTGACGCCTAAACACATTTGGCCATGCCGGGCCACCAACCGGATAAAAGTTGTAAAAATAATAATATTGCGGAATATTTCCCTCAGGATAAGAATTCAAGAAAATGTAAGCGTCTTTTTGCAAACAAAATTAAACCAACTAGAAAAAAAAATTAATAACTTCAATGCACAATTGCTGTAATTTTATATGTATATAAAAAAAACAACAGTTTCATGTATAAATTTTTTGAAAAGCTCAAAATAGAATAAGGAAGATGTTTTTATATAAGGCAGTATCTATTTTTCACTTCTTTATACACTCAGAATTTCTGATGCAAATTATATTAAAGATTAGAATTTCTTTCATATATTTTTCATAGTTAATCACACATACATTTCAAAGTCATTAACTTTTCAAATGAAAATTAGAAAAAAACAAAATCATTGTTAACATTTCTAAATATAAAGCGTAGTAAATGAAAAATTCACAATTTTATTAGCATGAAGATTAATACATGATACGCAAGATTTTTTTTTAAATGTCTTGCCAAAATTCAGGAATTTCAGTTCCTTCAAATTTCTCAATATATTTTATTTTCAGTCGTTTTGTTTGTGTCTGGGTAAAGTTGTTTTTCCAATCAGCGACAATACCTTTTCTTACAAAGATAATTTCCGACTGTAGTATAAAGTTAATGCTTTTCATGCACCTAAGAACGTGTATTAGTTTTTTTGGAATGTTTTCGTTTTCTATTTTTTCATCACTATGTACTGATCCAAAGAAGTTCCCAAAGTGTTTGTTGGTAGATTTCTTCATGTACTCAACAGAAGTTTGACGAATTATGTTCTCCATCATTCGTTTATCCTTCACTAACATGTCTTCGTACTCTTGACCCAGAAACTTAGCGATTTTTAAAACAGCAGCTCTGGTGTCACCTTTCATTTTCTCATAGATAAGAAAGAGCACATTAGGATCATTTTTATGTTCATACCAGGACAGAAGATGGTCGAAGTAATCCCTAAGTTCAGTTTCGCCATTGATAAAAATCTCAAAAACGTCTTCAACTTTCCGTCTGAGTACTGAAATATCGGCAATGTTCTACTGTGGTGAAAATGAGAAACGCAGCAGTCGAAGGGATTCCTTGTTACGTAGATGTATCTGGCTTGAAGAGAATAAGGCTGCATATTGAACGGAAGGTGAGTTTTTATAGCTCCATGTCGAGGCATTGTTTCTACAATACCAGTTCCTGTAAGTTCCATAAAAGGACTTAGCCTTTGAAACTTTTCAAAACTCTTTGGTGGTTGCCCTCTTTTTAAAATGTTGATTACAATATGATGTGCCCAAGTTGTTCCTCATCAAGGAAAAGTCACAACAAATACATCAATTGGCATTGTCTTTCATTTCAAACGAACCTGAGGAATGCATATTGTATTTTTAGTAATAAAGGCAAAACCACCAGAATTTTTTTCTGATAAAAATATAATAAAACATTTTTGAAATTGATATCTATTACACGATTATGAAATCGTTCTTCGTTTTCGTGAAGAAACATAATTGTTTCAAATTAAGCATAAAACAACACAGTGGGCTATTTGTTCTCTATCGGCCGGAAGTATGGAAAACCGGTGTTTAGCGTTGTAAGTTCGTTACTTTCTACTGTGATACTGGCGGAGGGAAGGAAGATATATAAACATTAGCATTTTAATTATTTCTACGCCTTACATGTTCTATTTTCGACCCATTTACATAGCAATAATTTCAAGACAAATATTATTTTGCAGCTTAAGATGTTTAATTAAAGTAATTGAGTGTTTTTCATCGTGAAACTTAAACATGGGCGCATATAGCCCTCAAGTTGCTTTGCGCAAAATTAAAAAAAAGTGAACATGGGGTAAATGATAAAATATCATTAGAATATCCATTTGACTGGTTTGATTTGAACTTCGCGTAAAGCTAGCTTTATACGATGGCTTTCTTCACTAGCTGTCTCTAGCGTAGTTGTATAAGACAAGAGAGAAGATAGCTCATCATCGCTACCCAGTTCCAGCTCTTGGGCTACTCTTTCAACGACGAATAGTGGTATTGATTAAAACTTTATAATGCCTCTACAGCTGATAGTGTGAGCATGTTTGTTGTGGCAGGGATTAGAATTCGCGACCCACAGATTACTAGTCGAGTACCTTAACCACCTAGCCGTGTCGGTACGAATGTATCTGAAGAATTTTACACGTCGTTAACTCGTACAACAATAGTAAAGGAACGAAAAAATCGTAAAATAATTAAAATACGCTCATCTATGAGAGGCCGGCAGCTCAATTGTAAAAACTAAGCTTGTGTTTAACCCTAATTTCAATGAAAAAGTACTGCCAGTTTATAAACTCGTCAAAGTCGACGTTTACCGTTTATTCTCAAAGCATTCATTTGTTCCACGTTACTTAGTATTGATAACCATTCGAATAATAGAAATTAACGTCTTTCTCATACTGATAATAAATTATTCGATTCCAGTTCTATTGATAGCAAGATATTACTTCCCAAAGAATAATAAAATCGACAATTAATTTTTGAGCTTCCTTTAGATATGGTCCCATTATAAATCTCAATTCTCTCTCCTCCCATACACACGTACACGGAAAAAAAAATACACCAGATACAAAACACACATACAAAGTTAAACTGGAGCCGAAACCGATTAATCCGAAAAAGATGCTTTTAATAAATGAAAATATATTTTGAAAAGACGTGACAAAGTAAATAAATAATTTGTAAATAGGTGGCATTAAAATTACTGTGGAAACATTGTGCTGTAAAATAACGAAATTTTAAAATTACCACTGTAATTCTCACAGCGCGTAATATCGGTTTCATTGCAAAACTGGTTATAATACTAAGTTTGAAAACAAAATACATACAATATGCTGCTGACCACAAACAATTAAAGGAAACATTCCGTTAGGTGAAACTTATAATTGGTTTATTGTCCGACAGTCAGAGAATGTTTAAAAATGTTATATTTCGAAAATGCAGTCCCTTGTGGTACAGCGGACTTAAACCACTAGATACCAAGTTTCGATACCTGTGGTAGGCAGAGCACAAATAGCCCATTGTGTAGCTTTGTGCTCAATTTCAAACAACAATAACAGTGTACCCGACAATATACAAGTTTTCTGAATACCAAAGTTGATCGTTACATAAAAATTTAGACGTTATTTTGCTTGACCTTTCAGCCGTAGGTGCATTGTAATGTGATGGTTAATCCCACTATTCATCAGTAAAGGAGTAGCCCAAGAATTGGCGGTGGGTTGCAGTGTTAAGCTGCCTTTCCTCTCGTCTAACACTGCTAAATTAGGGATGGCTAACGCAGATAGCCCTCGTTTAGCTTTATGAGAAATTTAAAAACAAACAAATTTCAGCAATAAAATCTGGTCGCAAAGAAATAATCGATTCCTATTGCTGGACTTCCCAGTATCACAACGATATATCTGCTAACTAAAAACGTTAAAATCTGGGTTTCAACACCCGTGGTTGGCAAAGCATGGAGAACTCATTTTGTATTTTTGTGTTTATTTACAAACAACAACATCTGACTTGATGACAACATTTAGTTATAACAGTAAGAGTAAAAGAGTAAAAGTCTGAAATTTATTAATCTTTTGATTTGGAAACTTTACGGGATATCTTCTTGATATAGTATTATTTCAGAGTCGAGTTTCATACTGTATTTCAATAACTTCAGCCTTTCCTTACCTTAACTTTCACAGAGAACTTCAATTTTAGTGTTCTTTATTCGACGCCTTTTACTCTTATCAACGAGGTTAAACCATCATAAGGACCTGTAAGCATGTCTATTCAATACAAATAACGTCATTGTCTATGCTGATTTATTTTACCACTTGGGCGTAAACGAAAATGACTATATGTCAGTCTCTTTAGTTTCTAGGTTTCACTTATCTGTTTCTTTGGCAAGTTTCCAAACGTTCCCCACGTAAAAAAATTACTGGGGAAAGCTTTGTGTTTATTAGATAATCACGTCCAGCTCAGAAAAACACATAAAGATATTCCAATTATCGTTCTTATTTTACGTATGTGCTCGTCAAATCCTTGGATGCAACTGATGTTCAGGTTTGTAATTGTGAGTTAAAACGTCATTGCAAAGTGAGAGAAACGTAAAATTTTTGCCTGTGATTGTTAAAACAAACGATGCCGTTTCTTTAATAAATTCTTCGAGTTTCAGCAAACTTATAAAAGCTATGATATATGAACTTGACAAAACAACATATATGTGTGTGTGTGAATATGTTCCAAAAAAACTATCACTATTGAGGGATATTGAAACCACAAGTTCTTCCTTCAAAGAAATTACTTAAGACAACATGTGATGGTCTGTATTAAAGCCGTCTGTGTTACAGTAGTTTGAAAATATTTTTCATTTTTACTTATGAAAGCTTTTATTGACCATTTGCGTGTTCTAAAATGGTACACATCACAGTCCATTGACTTTAATCTTGGTCTTGGAATGCCTTGATAATAAGGATGTTTGACTTTAAATATATGGGTACCAGACATGCTCGTTCTTTAAAGCAATGGAGCATTATCACTTGACACATAATACCACTTTTCTTTGGAAAAGATTATTTGTTTGTTTTTGAATCTCGCACAAAGCTACTCGAGGGCTATCTGTACTAGCCGTCCCTAATTTAGCAGTGTAAGACTAGAGGGAAGGCAGGTAGTTATCACCACCCACCGCCAACTCTTGGGCTACTCTTTTACCAACGAATAGTGGGATTGACCGTCACATTATACACCCCCACGGCTGGGTGGGCGAGCATGTTTAGCGCGACTCGGGCGCGAACGGAGATTTCTGTAAAAATTTTAAAGTATGGGCCGGTTCCAGGTTTCAATGTATGTGCGTCTCAGGCATAATAATCAAATAAAAGTAATATATGTTAAATAAATTTGAGGTAAGAGCATAAAACTGAGAATTATCTTCAAGTTTTTACGATATATCATTGAAAGCGTGATCAATTCGTTATTGTTAAAACACTGTTGAAAGAAATGTTTATTTTAGGCAAAGAAAATGAAATGATAGTTTATGTCAATCAGTCTGTTCAAAAATTCAGAAATTAGAAATGTTCACTTGTAAAAAAAGAGCCCCAAATGAAAAAAAGAGGCAAATTTCATTGTCAAAGTGTTAACAACTGACAAGGGTAGTACATGTAATAATCGAATATATATATATATTGTTGATGCTGATAAATAAATATAATTTTGATAATATTACCTAAACATCATTTAATAAGTAATAATCATAATTCAGCAAATTGTATTGATCTAGAAACAAACATGAATATGTTATATATTTTGTTTATCAACCACCTAAACAGTATGATACCATGGGTATTATTTTATTTATATTTCAAAATTCCAAACTCACAACCATTGTAACCCAAAACTGGTGTTACGAAAAGCTTGTTCGATTAATAACTACAATATTAAACCGTGCTTTCTAATTTATGTCGTTGAAATTGAACGCGATGTTCCAAAGTGGAACGGACAACAACACTGATATTATCGTGTTTAGTTTACACCACCAAAAGTTGATGTGTAGTATGAATATGTTTGAAAGTATAATTGCAGATAATCTGTCATTGAAACAATAATGGAATATATAGTATTATACAAGATGATAACAACTCCTAAATATTTATTAGCTTATCGGGTAATTATGTACAATAAAGCAGCAGGGAAGCTAATTATTTTTAACATATACAGCAGATGCAACATTATAGGGCATTCAGAAGAGAAAGCTCATTGCCATCTGTACGATAGGTGATGAGACAGTAAGATTCTCACTTAATACATCAAGCAATACAATATAAAATTCACAAAATAAAAAATGGAAGTATCAAAATGTATAGGGAACAAATTCTAGACGTTATTCAACCGAAATGAAAAAGTTTAACTCGTTTTCACTGTGCGGAAGCGGAAATATTAAGCATTCTTTCATATGTGGACCAGTCATCAACTGGAAAGTTTTCTGTGAAAGAGGATCGTGTGTCTTTAGTTGTGGCAAGAGACATTACAGATAAAGTACTTACAAACTTAATTATTAACCATCTGTGATGGTGTTTGAAATATATGTGTGGTAGCATCCAAGATGTGGAAGCTCACATCACAAAATAGTAGCCAACAGTATCGTATGTGTACTGCAGAGACCTTTCGTACGAGCTGGTGTTTACACATTCTTCAAAAACACCATAAGCTAACAAAACGCTGAAGTTTGTTTAACATACTTCAGATTTTCCCGTTCCTCACCAAAGAGGTTCGGCATGGCTAGATAGTTAAGACGATCAACTCGTAAAAGGGTATCCCAAGAAATGGATTGTGATAACTAGCCACCTTCTTTCTAGTCCTTCCCTCAACACTCCTAAGTTAGGGATAGCCAGCGCAGATAGCACTCGTATAGATTTGTGCGATATTCGAAAAAAAACAAATATTCACGCCAAAGCCCTGTGCAGTGTGTAAAATAACATTGAAGCCAACCGTTCCTTTTATTGTACCGCCCCCCAGTGGCTCAGCGGTATGTCTGCGGACTTGCACGCTAAAATCCGGGTTTCGATACCCGTGGTGGGCAGAGCACAGATAGCCCATTGTGTAGCTTTGTGCTTAATTCAAAACAACAAGTGTTTTATTGTACTCAACCAAGTTTCACTTTGAACTTAAATACAATTTTCGACCTAAATTATTGTTCATTTAAACAGCATTTTATTAACATGGGACGCAAGTTTGACATCACAGTATTTTCAAAAGTTTTATGATAAAACAAAATTATGAGAATATTGTGTCATACTGCTGGTACTTCGTTACATGTCGCGTGAGGAGACCTCTAGTGTCTATTACAGACAACACTTTGTTACGAATAATTCATGTTAACATTTGTGGCATTCCTGGTGTAACAGACAGTCACTTCTCTTGCATAACATCTCCGAATGTAATCAAATGTTTATTTTTTAACTCTAAGGAAGTATTCCAGAACTAACCAGTAAAGGTTAGTCAGATTCAGATCTGGGATAATCAAGGTAAATCCAAATATTATATGTCTCTAAACAGTGATGAGATATAATGGCTAGTATGATGTGGATTGCTTTCTTCCTGTTCACATGTGAAGTTAATGTTGGGATGTATAGAGTTAATGTGAGTGAAAAAATTAAGTATGTGTTCTGTAGAATTGAATCCCGCAACCGTGTCATTTACATATCTGTACCAGTATAGTTGTGGATGTAATGCTGTATTAATTGCTTGTGTTTCAATTTGTGTCATAAAAATATTGGCTAGAACTGGTGATACTGGGTTGACCATGCTTAG
This sequence comes from Carcinoscorpius rotundicauda, assembly GCA_011833715.1. Lineage (NCBI taxonomy): Eukaryota > Metazoa > Arthropoda > Merostomata > Xiphosura > Limulidae > Carcinoscorpius > Carcinoscorpius rotundicauda. The sequence goes on along the minus strand of CM022393.1, from coordinate 15,707,855 downwards.
GCCATTTGTTTGTTTGTAGTTTTGGTTGTTGAGCATGAAGTTTGTCTTTATTGTGGTGAATTCTATGAGGGTTGCTAACTGGTTACTGGGAATGCCTATAGTTGGGTTAGGGTCTCGGATATAGAGTTCTAAGGCTATCTTGCAGGCTTCTGTTGTTGGAACTTCTGTAAAGAGGGATACAACATCGAAACTGGCCATTAAGGCTTTATGATTAAGTTGATTTAGATTAGACTTGAAATCAAAAGAGTCATTGATGAATGAGCTGGCTGATGTTGTATATTTGGAGAATGCCCATGCTATGTATTTACCAAGATTGTAATTAAACGATTCATATGTTGACATTATTGGTCGTAATGGACAATCTGGTTTATGAGGTTTGGGGATGCCGTATATTTGTGGTGTGCGTGAGTCGGTTTTACGTAGGTGGGAGTAAAGTGTTTGTGAAATTGTATTGGCTTTTCTCATTTGTAGTAGTAATATGATGTGGATTGTTATAATGCTGAAAGAACTATTGTTTTCCTTACAAAATCTCATTTCTACAACTATTGTTGAATAATCAAAGATGGTCCAAGAAGTCAGGGCATTAATGGCTCACGTAATAATTATGACTTGAAAAAGTTCAAACAGGAATATATCTTTAGATTACAATCATGACTTTTACTCGTTGGGATAACAAAGTTATGTCAAACACGTTCTTTAGATATTATAGTTATTTCTATACCTACAGTATGAGGAAAACAATGAGCAACGAGGCTAATCGATTAACACGATAATGACCATGCTTGTTCAGTTCAGGGGATATTCAGGAGAAATTTTTCCTCTCTGTTCAAAAATCCTACTCTTAAGTATAATATTTTCCATTCTGTCAAATATTAATTCTAATTCGTTTCTATCTAGCTACACGTAACCCCAACTCCTCAACCAGGTGGAAATGTCAAAATCCAACACGCTTCATCTTAATAACTAGCTGCACTTGTGGTCCGATCAGACTGAAGGCCTTATATCCACGGCTGTTATGAGCAACTTAAGGACTTCAGTTTATCCATGAAATATTAAGACACACAATTTCCTTTATTGGTGATACCCTTTTTGGATCTGCACTTTACTTCCTTCATGTATTCACACACTCTTAAAATTGAACAATTTACAATAAATCATGATATACTTTTATCCCTTTAGTTTAGATTCATACATCTTAATGTAATTTGAATATTGTTTCACATGGAGAATCTCATACTTCACGCTAAGAAGCTTAGGATGTAAGATTTTAACTCCAAGCAGATTGCCTGATATAGCTTTGCTAAAAAAGAAAACACACAAAAGCTCAAGGACACCATAGAGTGAATTTTGCTTCATACCTGTAGTACTTCATTATACAACATGTCTTCTCTTACACTTACAGTATTTTTGCTATGTCATTCTATTGGCACATTCCCAAACGGCTGAAAAGCTTCCAGTAAAATGCATGTTTTTAATTCTTTTCCACTTCTTTTTCTATCAACCGAAAACTTGTAATGTGACTTTTAATATTCACGTGAAAATTTATCCTGTCAATGAAGGGAGTTTTCACTTGAACTTGCTGTTGCTATCATTTTTGGCATTTTCTCAACTGTAGATACAAATTCATTGGCACACGATTAACTAAGTTTTTGTATATTGTGTACACACACTCGTTGGAAGTGTAGTCCTCAGTCTCTAGGACATAAATATGTTTATTAAATACAGTATGTTGACAAAAATAACAAGTTAATTTCTTAAAGGTTCGGCTTCAGCTCTTTTTATTAATTTTGAACTACTTACAAGAAACCAAAATCAATCAATTTTCGGTGGTATTACATTTCTTACCATGTAGGAATGTATTTCAAATACAAGTCATTTTACAAGAATTTTATATCAGCGAATTTACATGTTCAAAATAATTTTTATATGATGTGATCAACTTTTTGTATTTAGTGAAACCTTTCCAGTGGGGTGTGCCCCTAATTTGCACTTTTTTTACACAGTATTTGTTGAATACAAAAACATTATCTAACTTTAAGTAAAGAGTCGAATTGCTTAACTCATTGCCTTCAGTTGTGACATTAACTTGTGAATTAACAACGTTTAGTTGATTCCCCTACAAAGGTCAGAGCTATCGTAACTTGTTCATTCATCGCCTTATTGTTAAAAATATAATTTATTTTCTGTTCTTGTGAATGACTTAAACCTGTCGGTCTGTCGCGGAAATTCCCTGTTGATACAGTATAATGTTTTCACTTACTCTTTCCTTACCCTGTATTTAGAAATGTTCAATCAACATGTACACAATTAGGAAAATGCCAGTTTATCAAGATGTTAACATTGTCAGTATTGTCGGAAGCTTTACTCCCAAATATTTACAAGAAGCCATCCAATGACGACATCATTATATTGAAATGTCTAAAATGTGTAAAAACTTGGATACAATATAGTGCACAATGTCTAAACTGAAGAAAAACCATTGACAAGTCTGGAAGAATACAACCTTCTTTGTCCTATAATGGATTCTCTTGGAAAGAAAGGTTTTGAACTTATGTTTTGTCCTGGGTCTATTGAAACTCATCTCCCATTTCACATAAAAAATGAAATGTTCTGCGAAAGCAAAGTACATCTTAATTATTTGAAACCCAAAAGATTGTTCCATTTCATTTTGCCATCACACCAAAACGTTTCCACTCTTTCAGTTCTCACAAAAAACATTTGATGAATATTTTGCAATTATTCTTCACGGAGAAAATGATCGAGGAGACTACTTCGATCATCTTCTTTCACTTTATGAACATCGGAACCTTCCAAACATTTTATTCCTTGTTTACGAATAAATGTAAGCAGATCATGAAGCTACCGTGAAAAAATTGCCAAATTCCTAGGTCAGGAAAATTTAGATATGCTTGAAAATGACGCTAAGTTGTTGAAAAAAATATTATATCAAACAAGTGTAGAATACATAAGAAAGCACATCAACGAACAGTTCAATGGGTTTTGTCACAAACAAAATAAAGAAGAAAAACTGAAACATCAAAATGTACGTGTTCATGAAGCAATAAAGTTACTTCAGGTATATGTTGAAGTTGTGAAGGCACCACAACCAATGGTGTGTAACTAGGTTTAAAAGGAATCTTAATTACATACAATGCTAATTTCATATTGTTTTTTGCTAATCTACAACGTAGATTTCAAATTGTAAATCAAGTGTAGAGAAATATAAATTGTTCATAAAAAAATTAGTAATAATATAAGTATATATTCCTTGTCTGACGCGTGTTTTTGATTCACATGTTTTAGTATCAATAATGCTGTTGTTGTTGTTTTGAATTAAGCACAAAGCTACACAATGGGCTATCTGTGCTCTGCCCACCACGGGTATCGAAACCCGGATTTTAGCGTGTAAGTCCGCAGACATACCGCTGGGCCACTAATGCGTTTAGGGTCTTGTCATCACGAAATACGTGCTAGTAAAATCTATTTAAAACAAATTCTTTGCACGTATCTAATGTTTCGATTGAAAAATAATGAACTCACATTCAGTTATGACCAGTTAACAACAATATCACTGAAAGTAATTTTTAAAAAATTTATTGGAGGCCTCTATAATTAGGCCTCTACTGTATGATTTACAACAACAAATGAAAAGTAAATTACATTCAATTGAACAAAACTAAACTGAAACAGAATTTAATTGAAAAAAACAATAACTTGAGAAACTAAAATGCTTATGAATTTGGCAAAAAAACAACATTGCTGACAAAATTAAAACTGACAATTTGCACTATATCTTGAACAAATATCCCCAGTAGCTTTAGCACTGAACTGTTTCAAAACCCTCCGCTACTCTGAACACTATGAGTCATCTTCAGCAGAGAGGAAAAGGACAGAAAGATGTCTTACAAATAAAGAAACGTGACAAAATTTTTAATATGGTAAGTGATGCGTCATAGACATTTTCTGATATACACTGCAAGGCCACTAAAAGTTGGAGAAAATTATAGGGAAGTGACTGATACTTTCAAAAGATAAATTCACTTTTTGTAAAAAAATATTCAACAATGTTCTCAGTGACTTTCTAAATATTTTAATTTGTTAGCTAGAGAGAGCTGTGGACTATAACGATGATACCGAGATGAAATAGTTAAGTTACATAAGTCAAGAAATATCAATAAAATTTGACTTCAGATCTAGCAAAGCAAAGATATATTAAAATAGAAGATTCAGAAAAACATCAGATAGATAGAGAATTGCTTCTAGCTGGTAAAATGAACCAGCCATTGTGTGTAATGAAGTATTTGGATCTGTGTTAATTATTTGTTACTTTGTACTATTAAAAGTATTTTATATTGGTGTCGTTAGCGCACCCAGCATACACTTGGGATAAAAGTTACAAGTATTTAACAGTGTAAAATCATGAAGGAAGAAATTAATAAATTTGTTGTTGTTTTGATGATATGATTTATTTTCACCAGAGAGTGTGAAAGAAACTGCCATGAAAGGACAAACTTACAAAAGTATGCTATAAACAAACAAAAAATGAAGTAGGGATAGAAAGTGTCCATACACAATGTTGTCATACATAAAACTGGATAATCTGATCTAATTCCAACTTTTGGATAAAAAAATGTTATTATAATCTTTCAAAATGAATTTCTCTTCCTTTATTAATTGTAACTATATTTGAACTCCACCATTTATGTGGTCAATCAGTTTTATTTATTGTTTTAGCTCACATCACATGCTATTTGACACCTCTTAAGTATGCAAAAAGCTTTAGAACATTATTGTTGAAGAGTAAGGAAATATGATGACAATAGTTGAGTTAGGATGTTTAAACAATTCAAAAAACTAGTAATTGGATCAGTTCTTCTAAATGATAGTGATATCAAAAATTTTGCTTTTATTTTAATTTTGTGTACATGTGATTTTTTACCAGCTGCAACAGCTAAAGTCATAAGAATAGCTTTAGAAATTAGAAATTAGTAACTGTTTTTAATAATCCCAAGTCATGTGTAGGCTGTTGTGTTGCTTCTTTTTGTTTGTTGTCCACATTGAATTGAATTTTTGCTCAAGACTTCTATCATTTATGTATTATACTTACATAATACTTTTATGTTGGGAAATCTGCATATCAGAATGTGACATTGTTCTGTAGGGAGGTATTGAATGCTAATTGCATTAATATATCCACTAACTTATTGTTCACACATTTATGTGTTGTTTTTTTTCACTTTTCTATTACAGAACTTGCCCATGTATTAACAATTGGAAACTTGTGAAGTGTGAAAGCACTTTTTACATTCTGTGCATTACATCATGAAGCTGGTGTTTATTATTATGCAAAGCTATGTGAAGACCATCTGCATGAGCCATTCTTGATTTTGAAGTGTAATTACATGGAACACTAGTGGACTTTTTTCAGTTTTATTTGATTTTCCATTGACAAATTTATCTAATATGCCAAACTTAACAATTTTTCATTTCAAAAAGAATGGTTTAATTATTACAGTAAATTGTAAGAACACAACATGACAGCACTTCATAAAGATAAATATCACACATATTTTATTCATAGCATTATAGAAATCACTTTTCAACACATAAAGAATTATTTTTATGTTATCTTTAATAAACTGTATAAAATATGGATTTTTAGAACAATCTTCCAATAAGGAATCACAGGCAAATTTTTAATTGGCTTAAAAAGTAAGGTGTCATTTGTAATTATCACAGTAAAGTTGTAAATGTGTCTTTGATTAACAGTTTAGCTTTTTCCAGTCTAATCTGCATCACAACATTCTTAACAAATATCAATGAAATATCCTTTAATGAACCCATAGTCCCTGGAGAGTACATATACAAAGGTCATGCAAGTGAGATTATCTGAATCAACAACAAACATTTATTTTTGCCATTTCACTGCACTCAATTTAACTTTTTTTATGATAACTATTTCAATATTGTTACAACCAGGTCTTTCAGGTAGGCAACAATAATTGTTTTAAGAATACAATGTAATGTTTTTGGTCCTATGGGTAATTGGAAATATACACATGTATTACTCCTATGATTGTTTATTATACTCAGCAACTCTATGGATGCTTTTGATTCTGATGGCATTTTCAACAATATACTGAGACCTGAATATTGGTAGTGGTGAAACAAAATTTATTTATCAGACTTATGGATATCTGCAACTGAACAACAGAATTTCACAGCACTACATATAGATAAAAAATCATATGAATTTTATTCATGACTTTGAAAATCACTTTTCAACACAGAAAGTATTCTTTTGATGTTATCTTTAATAAACTGTATAAAATATGGGTTTTGAGGACAATCTTTCAAAAAGGAAGCACAGGTGAGTTTTTAATTGGCTTAAAAAGTAAGGTGTCACGTGTGAAAACCAATCATACCATGACTCCTATTAATTTTGTTTTGTTTACTGAACTTTTATTTTTGAAAAGGTTAAAAGAATAAAACTAAGATGCCTAACAACAGTGAAATAAACTGTATAACTTTATCACTATTATTTGACATACTGTTTTAATTTCTTTGCTAAGTGTTGATGTTTAAAACTGTGACATTAATTGTTTTGCACTGCATGTAACATCACTTTTCACACTTTTGTATGCTAGCAAGTTCAGCCTAGGTGATGAGTTCTAATATTGAACCAAACAGCTTCACTGGCTATGACAAGTAAAGATGATATTTTACAAATACCCCTGATTTGTAATTGATAATAGAATAATTTTGTAGAATGAGGAAAAAAACTCCTTCATTCTGGAGATTTTATCAGCACTGTTAAGCATGTCGATTTTACTACTTAACTGGCTTTCAGCATTAAAATTATATCTGTTATGAATAATAAGTGTGAATGGCACTCCTGTATGCAGCTTATGCATTCACACATGCATGTTGAACTGATAGTGTAATGAACACCTTATATAGGCAATAGAGGGAAAGAGCTATATGCATGCAGATAAAATTGTATGTAGTTATGAGGAAAAGCTGCTGTTTCAACTTTCAATTCAACTGTCTTGGTTAACAACTCAAATAAGTTGCCTCTACTCCCTTCCACTTCAAACTTGTTTTTCTGCCAATCTACTTATATATTTTAGTGTAATTATAAAAAAGGCAGATTAATGTATATCAATATGTTTTCTCAAGAGTTTCTTGAAAGTACTCATGGCTTCATCACATGTCATACTGGTATCATATCCAATTGATATTATTACTATTCAACACTGAGTAAAAACTTTAAGAAGGAAGATAATAACATATCCCTTGGCTATTGCTAAAAATAACACCTTTTTTCAAAAGATATTATGGTTCTACAAATTAATATTAACATTTCTGCAATATTTTCATTAATGAACAAAGAAAGTGACACTAAGGACCATGTTATAACAGACTTCAAAAGTTGATATTCCTGCTTGTGGATGCAGTGTAATTGTATATTATGACTATTTCATATATATATATGTTGGGGATGAACATTTTTGTGTCCATACCATATTATTAAAATGTGTAAAAGTACAGTACCAAAAATAATTCACTCTTCAGTTCATTTTACAACTTATCATGTTGTGCAAATCTATTCATCATTAAAATACTGCATGTGCATTTCTTGTAAAAACAAAGAGTATTTGAAATAAAATGACAGAATTGTTTATGTTGTAGCTGACAGTTACTTCTTCTCAGATTCTGGGTTGTCATCCTCTTGGACTTGCAATACTAGAAACTGGAATTTGATACCTGTGGTGAAAAGAGCACAAATAGCCCATTAGTTAGCTTTGTGCATTATAACAAACAAACAGTTCTTGTGACTTATGTGATGCCTAGGTCATGACCACAGTTGGTTATTCCAATAAAAAATCTAAGGATGATGTAATCTCAAGGATTCACCTGACCTGCCAGTGGAGAGGATCTTTGGCCACATTTACATAGTATACTGTACTTTTCAGTAATTAAGCTTACTTGATATCATACGTGAATGATCCAGAAAACCATTCAATAGCTCAGACCCTTATGGTCACAATGTCCTTCAGGCCTATTCATCGAATTATTAAAACTCAACCTCATTTTATCTAACAGTTGATATTCTGGACTTTACATTCACTAATACCAGCCATCTTAACTGTGTAGTAAATCTCTTTTAAAGCTATTCAGGGGAAAACTGACCTGTTCGACCTTGACATAGAAGTGAAAGATCAGAGGGAAGACAGTTACTGTATGCTACCTACCGCCTGTTCGTTGGTGACTGTAATCGGATAGTGGGATTTGATCATAGTATTCACAATTCACTCACAGTCCAAAATTGTGAAGCACGAATCATGGAATCTTGGATCCACTGATCCACACTGGACCTTACAACTAAAGAGCTTTTATCATAAAAGGTATGCTTAGCATTTTTTTGTTCGCAATATAAAGAGTGTTTATACAAGACACTCTTTGTAGTAATTTAAACATTATTAATTCATTGTGCAGCTTTGTGCGACATTCAAAAACAAACAAGCATATCTTATTCCAGCACCTAAAGCTTTAAGATAATAGATAAGCGTAAAGATAAGAACATTCTGTCCAACTTATTTAAATTCATTTTCAACAGATAAAAAGAGCCGTTTTGTAATCAATACCATTTACTGTACGTATTTTCAATTTGGATATGGAATGTGGACATTTTTCTTGAATAATGACCAGTTTTTAAAAGTATAACATGCCTTACTCACATTAGTGCCGTCGCTGGAACAGCGGTAAATTTTGGATTTATATCGCTAAAATCAGGTTTTTGACTCCTCTTGGTGGGTTCAGCAGATAGCCCGATGTGGTTTTGCGATAAAAAAAACACATACACGCACATTTTTTAGTTTCTTTAATACATTATTATATCGCTAAAGCAAATGTTTGAAACGCTTTCGTTTTTATTTAAATTACACAGTTTAGTGTGGAAGTTTCAGACCAACTGGTTAGGAAGCTCTACTCCCAATATAAATGTCGCAGGTTCGAATTCTTTTCTCAACAAGTATGCTTGCCCTAACGGCCATGGGCGTTTTAAACTCACGGTCGATTCCACTTATCGTTGGTAAAAGAGTAGTCCAATAGTTGGCAATGGATGATGATGATGAACTGCCCTTCCTCAAGTTTTTTACTGTTCAATTAGGGATGGCTGGCACAGATAGCTCTCATGTAGCTTCGCGCGAAATTCAAAACAAACCAAACTAAATTGCGAGTGCTCATTCAGTAGCTATTTTCCTATTATTTGATTCAAGTTCTATTTGAATTTGTTTGTTTCAAGTTAAGAACAAAATTACACATTGGGCTATCTGTGCTCTGCCAATCACTAAATATCAAAAGTCGGTTTCTAGCGTTCTAAGTAAGTCTCTGGAGGGAAGGGGCATTTCATTTGAAGGATATTAATTTTTAGAATAGTCTCGTTTTCGTCTTTATCGATTACTTTGACCATACTGAAGATTAAAACTATTTCTCAGTCCCCAAACTTGAGAATAGAACGTTCCATTAATTTAAGCGTTCTTCCATTTTTCTAACAGTCAATCTGGCAAAAGCGCCCTCACGTGTTTTGTTCAGAAAGATTCGTGAATAGCACGTGACTGTTGAAAAGTTCTGATTTCTCAAGACACGTCTGAACACATACTGGTAGTGAACTTGTGGAAAAACACTCTGTTAATGGTGTTTAGTATTTCATTCAAAATTTATGACATCACCACCTGAGTAAAGTTTCTTGATAATGAGTTAAGTTTTAAACAGATTTCAGTCTGAATTGACAGGAACTAACGATAAGATGTGCACAAGACACGATACATTTCATAAGGTTTTCATTGAAGTGAAATAAAACAAATTGTTAAAGTGGATGTACACGCTTGTGATAACGACCTACACTATAAGGTGGTTGTTTATGGACACGTATGTGTCAACAGAAGTTAGAGCATGCTAGTGTTGGCGTTCACAACTGATCTTGATGTTAACATGTATGTTGCTCGAATTTTTTGTAAATTTCATGACTTGACTGTCGTTTTTAAATATAAATATGTCATCAATATAACCAGGGTAAATATGTGGTGAGAAGTCAGTAAAACAATCCCTTAATCAACTATTCTTATGAAAGGACATGAAACTAAACTCCAATAAACGGTTCATAAAATTTAGCATTGAACTGAAAAACAGAGTGTTTCCCATAAAATTCCATCGGTTATCTGAATTATTATTTACGTAGTTTGTTAACAAATTCTTTGTTTATCTAGATAAATGCTAATGAACAGACATACGATATCTAGACTGTTTATTGGATTAAATTTTCACTTTTTGCTTATCTTAGACAAGATAAATCGATTATTTGAAGCACAGTGACATAGCTAGTTAACTGTTCAACTTAGGTTGTAGATTAGGTATTAGGTGTGCTTCCTTTTTCAGTATCCATTCACCTTTTCCTCAGACTATTATTCTGAAGTTTTCTCTGTTTAGTGTTTCTTCATAGTCATTGATCAGACGGTTGTAAATTTCAGAATTATTTAAAGAGCTATCGTGACTATTCTCCTTTATCTTAGCTACGTCATTGTGTTCCAAACTATCAACTCATCGCCCCTGTGTTGGACTCCGTCAATCAAGCAAGTGTCAATATCGTATAAAATGGAAACATTACTCACACTAACAGTTTCAAAGGAATCCTATACTTCAACTCGCTTCCCAAGGATTGATATCTCGTACATATGTTCACCAAGTCCAAGAAAAAGAAACAGGGGAGGGATTATGATCCCTTTTCACTTGACATAAATAGTAATACTGGAAACATTTTATTACTTCTGTTATAGTTCTGTTTGTGATTAGATAACAATAGACAAAAAAGATTTTCTTTTAGCTCAAATTTAAGTTTACTTATAACGATTCAACCCAGAAAATAAACCACACCATCTAAAATACAACAGCAACCACAAACCACTGAAAATTTACACCTTTTCTGAAAATAAGTTATTTCTTCACAACGTCAAATATAACCATTTTTAATCAAGAAACCATAAACCATTGAAAATACACACCTTTTCAGTGAATATCTTATTTCTTCTTCATATCGAAGGTAACTGTTTTCAATCAAGAACACTTCAGCAAAATCAGTTTCAAGACTGGGCAATAAACACATCCATGAAACTTGAAATTTCTTCAATTATCCGAAAAATCAAAGTTGTCTTTCACTGATATTTATCAAAAGTTATTAAAAATTATTTTTAATTTTGCGCAAAACTACATAAACAAGGGCTATTTGAATTAAATGTAGTCCCAATCAGAAGTTTATTCAAAGTAACTGGTAAAGCGAAGAATGAGAAGACGTGTTTAAAAAGTAGTTAATCCCTTAAATAAAATCTAGATTAATGAAAGAGTTACTGAAATTTTATTCGTAATTTAAGTAATTGGATTTTTTCGTAATTGGGCACCCTAGTGGCTCATCGGTATGTCGGCGGACTTACACGCTAAAATCCGGGTTTCGATACCCGTGGTGGGCAGTGCACAGATTGCCCATTGTGTAGCTTTGTGCTAAATTCAAAAAACAACAACAATTTTCTTAATTGGATTGTAGAAGTTTGTGAACTTTCCAGATGGGAATTTACATACTCTTCAAAAGGGAAACAAATATTGACATGATATTGTTGTGAAGCATCTCAAATATACATTACATGCTGAAAACTATTTTTAATTAATTATCCAGCCAGTACTGGACAACGTAACATTTACGAACAAATTACCATTCAAAAATGAGTCAAAACTTCAAAGACATTTTACTTCCTCAACATTTTCGCTGTTACCCAAAAATTCTTCACTGAGGTAGTTGATGATTTAATGAGCCTGGAACAATTAATGATGTGTCTAGCAAAGCTTTCATCCATCGGAAAACAATTAAATATAAATAAATATATATACATTTTATTTGTTTGTTTTTAAATTTAGCCCATAGATACACGAAGAGTATGTGCGCGAGCCGGCAATAATTTAGCTGTATGAAACTGGAGGGAAGGTAGGTCGTCATCACCACCCACTACTCTTTTACCAACAAATAGTCGGATTGACCCTCACATCATAATGCCTCCATGGCTGAAAGAACGCACGTTTGGGTAGACGAGCTCGAGATCCTCGAATTAAAAGTCAAGTGCCTTTACCACCAGATCATACCGGGTTTCTATGTTTTGTACACTAACACTTCAGTTTGTCACTGGTGTTTAGGATCCCTAAAACGCGATTTTGCATGTCGCTGGTTCGAAAATCTTTCACCGAATCTATTCGTCCTTGTTACTATGGGAGCGTTTATGTGACAATCAATTTTAGTATTCATTGGTAAAATAGCAGCCCAAGAGTTGGCAATGATCGATGTTGAACATCTGACTTTCCTACACTTTATCACCTTTGAATTAGGCGAAATTCAAAACGAGCTCAAAAAAACTTGTCATTAGTAACTCAATAACAATAATCTTTATGGTTAAGTTTGGATTCGTGAAAAAACCAACAACGAAACTTTATGTTGCTGATAAAAACTGAACAAGAATGAAAGAAACTTTTAGTTTGAACAATAAAAAATACGCCTCTTTAATCGAACAGTGTCGTCTTGCTCTCTCAATACTTCGATATTATAAATTGAGTATTCCAGGTGTGGTTATCACTTTATACCTCCTTCGACTCTTGACTTAAACGATGCCACAACTTCGGCTTCAGGTTACCGTGTGAAATCGCATGTTGTTGTTGTTTTATTGTCATTTTGATTTTCATATTTCTAACATAGTAACAATAATTAAGAACCGTGAGTTACAGTTATTTAAATATATAGATTATGCTATCTATACGTCTCTTCCTGGTTGGCAAACAACGCTTTTGTTTTGAATTTAGCGCAAAATTAGCTACTTGGGCTATCGGTGCTAGCCGTCCCTAATTTAGCAGTGTAAAATGGAGGGAAGGCAGCTGGTCATCACCATAACCCAACTGTTGGGCTATAGTTTTACCAACGAATAGTGGGATTGAAGGTAACATTATAAAGCTTTCACGTCTGGGAGGGCGAGCATGTTTGGTGCAATCGGGATTCGAACCAGCGACCTTTGGATTGCGAGTTTAACGCCTTAATACATTTGGCCATGCCTGGCCGCCAACCGGATAAAAGTTGTAAAAATAATAATATTGCGGAATATTTCCCTCAGAATAAGAATTCAAGAAAATGTAAGCGTCTTTTTGCAAACAAAATTAAACCAACTAGAAATAAAAATTTATAACTTCAATGCACAATTGCTGTAATTTTATATGTATATAAGAAAAACAACAGTTTCATATATAATTTTTTTAAAAACCTCAAAATACAATAAGGAAGATGTTTTTATAACAGGCGGTATCTATTTTTCACTTTTTTATACACTCAGAATTTCAATACAAATAACGTCATTGTCTATGCGGATTTATTTTACCACTTGGGCGTAAACGAAAATGACTATATATCAGTCTCTCCAGTTTCAAGGTTTCACTTATCTGTTTCTTTGGCAAGTTTCCAAACGTTCCCCACGTAAAAAAATTACTGGGAAAAGCTTTGTGTTTATTAGATAATCACGTCCAGCTCAGAAAAACACATAAAGATATTCCAATTATCGATTTTATTTTAAGTATGTGCTCGTCAAATCCTTGGATGCAACTGATGTTCAGGTTTGTAATTGTGAGTTAAAACGTCATTGCAAAATGAGAGAAACGTAAAATTTTTGCCTGTGATTGTTAAAACAAACGATGCCGTTTCTTTAATAAATTCTTCGAGTTTCAGCAAACTTATAAAAGCTATGATATATGAACTTGAAAAAACAACATATATGTGTGTGTGTGAACATGTTCCGAAACAACTCTCACTATTGAGGGATATTGAAACCACAAGTTCTTCCTTCAAAGAAATTACTTGAGACAACATGTGATGGTCTGTATTAAAGCCGTCTGTGTTACATTAGTTTGAAAATATTTTTCATGTTTACTTATGAAAGCTTTTATTGACCATTTGCGGGTTCTAAAATGGTACACATCACAGTCCATTGACTTTAATCTTGGGCTTGGAATGCCTTGATAATTAGGGTGTTTGACTTTAAATATATGGGTACCAGACATGCTCGTTCTTTAAAGCAATGGAGCATTATCACTTGACACATAATACCACTTTTCTTTGGAAAAGTTTATTTGTTTGTTTTTGAATTTCGCACAAAGCTACTCGAGAGTTATCTGTGCTCGCCGTCCCTAATTTAGCAGTGTAAGACCAGATGGAAGGTAGTTAGTCATCACCACCCACAGCCAACTCTTGGGTTACTCTTTTACCAGCATTATAACATCCACATGTCTGAAAAGGCTAGCATGTTTGGCGCGATGGGGTTTCGAACCCGCGACTCTCAGATTACCAGTCGCACGCCTCAACACGCTTGCTGATGCCGGGTCCTTTTGAACAGAATTAGTCTAAGAATTTACAGTGAGTAGCACTTACCAGTTGTTTTCCCTCTAGTCTATCATTTCGAATTTAGATGCGGTTAGCATTAATATTCTCTTCCAGATATGAACGAAATTAAAGAAATAGACCTCATTCCAAAAATAAGAATCGTTGCTTTTACTGAGAATGATGGAAAATAAATAACTGAAAATAAAATACTAACAACACATAAATAACTGTCATACGTTATGTTAGTTTAAGTAGTCTGTTTTGTTTATTGAATTTCGCGCAAAGCTACTCGAGAGCTATCTGCTCTAGCTACCAATAATTTGTCAGTGTGAAGCTTGGGGAAAATCATGTAGTCATCATCATCCACTGCCAACTCTTGGGACGATTAATGGACTGACCGTCACTTTAAAACGTCCCCATGGCTTGGAGGGCGAGCATGTTTAATGCGACCAGGATTCAAACGATTTAACACACTTGGCTATGCCAGGCCCCGTTTCCTACATAAATTCCCAGTTATATTACTGTCAGAAAATTTTAACTGAGTGTGAGTTCATTTTTTTTCTGTCAGAACGTCACACACGTACAATAGATTTCTTTAAAATAGTTTATGTTAGTCAGTACTACGTGGTGTCATGAATCTCTACCTATAATTGATACTAAAATACGACAACATGAAACACACGACAGACAAGGAAAAAATGCTGACATAATTAATCCTTTTTATTTTTATAAAAGAATATTATTTTTGGACGCTTGATTTACAGTTTAAAATCTACGCTGTTGTTTAGCAAAAAGAAATAGTAAATAAGTGTTCTATGTAATTAAGGTTCCTTTCAAACCTCGTTACATATCACTGGCACAATCTAGCATTCGAGAATACTAGGATTTTTGAAACAGAGATCTACTAAAATTTCTTGAGCTCTTGTAATCATATGATAATTGTAAAATGAAGACTCAATGTTAAAGCATTCCATAGTATTACCGTAACCTGCTACACAATAAATATGAAAATTTTGTTTTTCTTCTTTATTTTGTTTGTGACAAAACCCATTAAAATGTTTGTTGACGTGTTTTCTCATGTATTCTAGACATCTTTGATAGAGTATTTTCTTCAACATGTTAGCGTTATTTTGAAGCATTTTCAAGTTTATTCATGAATTACTATAACACACTATTTTCTTTCTTGGTGACACCCTCTTTGGATTTGCACTGTACTTTCTCTATGTTTCCACACACCCTCATAATTGAACAATTTACAATAAATCATCATATACTTTTATCTCCTCAGTTTAGATTCGTACATCTTAGGGTAAATTCTTTACGTCTAGCAGCTTAGGATGTAAGATTTTAACTGCAAGCAAATCACCTGATGTGAATTTGCTAAAAAAAGAAAACATAGAAAACTCGAGAACATCACAAATGGAAGAAAAGCTTTTAGTAGAATGCATGATTTTATTTCTATTCAACTTCTTTTTATCAAGCGAAATCTTCTAATGTAACTTTTTATCCTGCCAATGAAGGGAGTTTTCACTTGAACTAGCTGTTGCTATCATTTTTGGCATTTTTCCATTTGTAGATACAAATTCATTGGGATTCGTTTTTGTATTAGTTTGCACACACACATTGGAAGTTTAGTCCTCAATCTCTGTGACATAAATATGTATAATACATACAGTATGTAGACAAAAATAACAAGTTAGTTTCTTAAAGGCTCGGCTACAGCTCTCTTTATTAATATTGAGCTTCTTACAAGAAACCAAAATCAATGAATTTTCGGTGGTATCACATTTGTTACCATGTAAAAATTTATTTATAATATAAGTCATTTTACAATAATTTTACATCAGCTAATTTATATGTTGAAAATAATTTTTATATGATGTGATCAACTTTTTGTATTTAGTGATACCTTTCCAGTGGGGTGTGCCCCTAATTTGCACTTTTTTACACAGTATTTGTTGAGTACAATAACATTATCTAACTTTCAGTTAGATATAATTCATAATATAAGTCATTTTACAATAATTTTACATCAGCTAATTTATATGTTCAAAATAATTTTTATATGATGTGATCAACTTTTTGTATTTAGTGATACCTTTCCAGTGGGGTGTGCCCCTAATTTGCACTTTTTTACACAGTATTTCTTGAGTACAATAACATTATCTAACTTTCAGTAAAGAGCCCAAATGCTTAACTAATTGCCTTCAGATGTGACCTTAATTTGTGAGTAAACAACGATTAGTTGATTCCCCAAGAAAGGTAAGAGCTATAGTAACTTGTTCATTCAATGCCTTATTTTTAAAAAATATAATTTATTTTCTGTTGATGTGAATGATTAAACCTGTCGGTTTGTCGCGGAAATTTCATATTGATTCAGTAAAATGTTTTCACTTACTATTTCCGTACCTTGTATTTAGAAAGGTTCAAAAACATGTACACAATTGGGAAAATGCCAACTTATTAAGATGTTAACAATATCAGAATTATCGGAGGCTTTACTCTCAAATATTTAAAAGAAGCCATCCAATGACGACATCATTATATTGACATTTCCAAAATCTGTGATAACTTGGACACAATATTGTGCACAATGTGCTAACCAAAGAAAAACCATTGACAAGTCTGGAAGAATACAACCTTCGTTGTCCTATTAAAGATTTTTTTGGAAAGAAAGATATTGAACTTATGCCTCGTCCTGGAGCTATTGAAACTCATCTCCCATTTTACGTAAAACCTTATTCTACGAAAGCAAAGTTCATCTTAATTATTCGAAATCCAAAGGATTGTTACGTTTCATTTTATCATCATACCAAAACGTGTCTACACTATCAGTTCTCTGAAGTAACCTTTGACAAATAGTTTGAAATTTTTCTCAATGGAGAATATGACTGGGGAGACGACTTCGATCATATTTTTTCACTTTATGATTTTATTGTTATTTTGTATTAAGCACAAAGCTACACAATGAGCTATCTGTGCCCACCACGGGTATCGAAACTCGGATTTTAGCGTGTAAGTCCGCAGACATACAGCTGAGCCACTGGGAGCTTCATTTTATGAACATCTAACTAAAAAAAAAACTAAACTAACGTGGCAGGGGTTCAGTTTAGAGAGAGAGAAATCAGAAGAGTTCTCTCCCCAACCGGGGTGTTCAGGAACATTGTGGTTCCTCTTCGTCCCCTTTCGTGGATTGTTATTAAGATTAAGTGGTGTTCTTTTTGGTTTGATATATATATAGTCAAGAATGGTAATTGCAATATATATATATGTATATATATATATATTGTAATTATTGTTCTTGACTATTTGGGTGGAGGATGTTTCTTCTAAATGTTGTCTTGGATGGGGGCATAGGCAGCAGTGGAAAGAAAGCCCGGGAACTGTCCCGAAAGGAAGCGGTTGAGCAGGTGTGAACATGAATATTGTTCAAATCCAGATCAAAAAAAAAATGAACATCGATATTTTCCAAACGTTTTATTCCTTGTTTACGAAGCTACCGTGAAAAAGTTGCCAAGTTTCTAGGAAAGGAAAATTTAGATATGCTTAAAAATGACGCTAATTTTTTGAAGAAAATACTATTTCAAACAAGTATAAAAAACATGAGAAAACACATCAACGAACAGTTGAATGGGTTTTGTCACAAACAAAATAGAAACCAAAAACTGAAACATCAAAATATACGTGTTCATGAAGTAATAAAGTTACTTAAGGAATATGGTGAAGTTTGAAGGCACCACAGCCTGAAGAATTTCCTTTTATTAGAAAAGTAGTTGTTGGTGACTGGAAGGATCATTTTTTCTAAACATCAGTCAAAAAGGTTAAAGGCAAAATTTGATGAAAAGACAAAGGGAACAGATATCCCTAATATTTGGCCAGAATTGTTTTATGACGTTCTGGAAAATTAAGTGTAAATATTTATTATGCATCAAGTTACTGTAATATTTTGGTATACTCTAATAGTGAGACCTAATTTTAAAATTATCATATGATTACATGAACTAATGACATGTAACTGGGTTTAAAGGAATCTTAATTACATACAATGCTAATTTCATATTGTTTTTTGCTAATCTACATTATCGATTTTAAATTCTAAATCAAGTGTACAAAAATATATATTGTTCATAAAAATAAACAACGAGTCATGATATTAGTGTGTCTTCCTTGTTTGACGTGTGTTTTTGATTCTCATGTTTTATGTCATCACGAAGTACGTGCTAATAAAATCTTTTTAAAACAAATTCATTGTATGTGTGTAATGTTCTGATTGAAAAATAATGAACTCGCATTCAGTTATAATCAACTAACAATAATATAACTGAAAGTAATTCAGAAAAATTTATTGGAGTGAAAAGGTGGTGACTCAGAGTGCACAATATGAAAGGATATAATTAGGCCTCTACTGCATTATTTACAATAATAAATGAAAAGTAAATTGCATTCAATTGAACAAAAGTAAAGTGAAACAGATTTTAATTGAAAAGAACAATAACTTCAGAAACTAAAATGCTAATGAATTAGGCAAAAGAAAACACAAGACAACTTTCCTGACAAAATTAAGACTGACAATTTGCACTACACCTTTAACAAATATCCACAGTGGCTTCAACACTGAACCGTTTCAAAATCCATCACTACTTGTCACATTATAAGCTACCTTCAGCTGAGTGTAAAGGGAAAAAAAGGTGTCTTGCAAATAAAGAGAAAGTTACTGAATTTATGATATGGTAAGCGATGTATGATGTAGACATTTTTTGATATACACTGCGAGACCTTTAAAAGTTTCAGAAGATAAGTTCACTTTTTGCAAAAATATATTCAACAGTGTTATAAGCTACTTTCTAAATATTTTAATTTGTTAGGTAGAGGGAGCTATGGGTCATAACGATAATGCCAAGATAGAATATTTAAAGTATGTAAGTCAAGAAATGTCTGTAAATTTGGCCTCAAGATCTCGCAAAGCAAGAATAGATAAAAATAGAAGATTCAGAAAGATAGATAATTGTTTCCAGCTGGTAAAATGAACGAGCCATTGTGTTTTGTGAGGAATTTCGATCTGTGTTAATTATTACACAATTACTTTCTACTATTAAATGTATTTTATATTGGTGTCGTTTGTTGTCTTAGCAGACAAGTTGCAAGTATTTAACAGTGTAAAATAATTGAGGAAGAAATACATTAATTTGTTGTTGTTACAATCATTTATTTTTACCAGATGATGTAAAAGAACCTGCCATGAAAGGACAAAGTTACAAAATTATGCTATAAACAAACTTAATAATTTGAAGTAGGGATGGAAAGTATACATGTGCAATGTTGCCATACATAAAACTGGACAATCTGATCTAATTCAAACTTTCAGATTAAAAAAAAATATATTATAATCTTTTAAAATTAATCTCCCCTCCTTTATTAATTGTCACTATATTTGAACTTCACCATTTATAGAGTCACTCAGTTTTGTTTATTATTTGAGCTAACATCACGTGCTATTTGACACAATTGAGAATGCAAACTTCATTAAAACATCAGTGTTAAGGAGTAAGGAAATAGCTGAGTTAGGGTTTTAAACAATTCAAAAAACTAATAATTGAATCAGTTCTTCAGAATAAAGTGATATTATCACAATTTTTTTGCTTTTTTTAATATTGTGTATTTTTTATTTTTGGTCAGCTGCAACAGCTGGAAGTCACAAGAAGAAACTTGGAAATTAGAAACCAGTTACTGTTTTTAAAATCCCAAGTCATTTTTAGACTGTTGTCCACATTGAATTTGTTTTTTGCTTGAGACTAATATAATTTATGTTTTATACTTACATAATACATTTATGTTGGAAATCTGTGTTATGTAAATGTCATGTGAATGTTTTGTAAACGACAACATATCGTGTTGTGTTTAAATTTCCATATCTATTATTTTTATTTCCATATTTATATTATTGTTTCAAAGTTTAAACAATAAAATACGTTGTTATTCATTTAAAATAACATTTAGAATTTTCTAGAAATAGGTAGATCAATCATATGTTTATAAATTTATGTAAATGAAATGTTGGCGGCCTGGTGTTTAGACGAGAAGTCTCGTGCAAGAGCGGACATGCGCGGATTCCTCTGGAATGTTGGGAAGTTACGCGATGGTTCGTGAAGTCTAGCCCTACAAATATCTAAACAGACGGAGACGCAAGAAAAAGAAGAGTCATTAGTTTTTATTCGAAGAAAAGAAGGAGTCAAACATTAGTTTTATTCAAAAGAAGAGTCAGTCATTTGTTTGTATTTCATTCAAGAAATAGTGTCATTGTTCGAGAAATTTTAAGTGTTTGCTGTGTGTTTATTCAACTTAAATTTGTGACAAGAGCTAGATCTACAGAAACTGTGATTTTATTTCGTCAATCTCTTCGATTCATTCAAATTACAAAGTATACTGAAGGTCAACACGTGTAACACTATTTAGGGGAGATTGGAAAAATTGGAAGGCGGCAAGTTTGAGACGTTCATCACGAAGCATCGTGAAAAGAACTTCGTCGAATTTATTGAACTGTGAATTGTTTCTGAACTTCTCCATTCAAACTTCGGAATTTCTTCGTGGGACCAAATTCACACCCTAGACCGGAATTTTGGATTTCCGATCTGAACTTTTGGACTTTCATTTTAAATCATTATATTAGATACAGGCCAGTACAATTTTGTGTTGTAAATAACTTTGAAGTTTGAAACCAGTACTATTTAGTTTTGTAAATAATTTTGAAGGTTTGAACTTAATATCTGTCATTTTTGTTATGTAATTTATGTTATAACTGTTACATATATATTTAGTTTATTGTAATAAATTATACAAGCTGTTATCTGTGTCTTTCTGTTGCGTTCAGTCTACATACATAAAAAAATATCAGAATGTGACATTGTTGTGTTGGGAGGTATTGAGTTTTAATTGTAGTAATATGTCCACTAACTTATTGTTTACACATTTATGTACTTTTTTTCTTTTCTATCATGGAACTTGCCCCATGTAATAACTATTAAAAACTTGTGAAGGGTGAAAGCACTTTTTACATTCTGTGCATTACATCATGAAGCTGGTGTTTTTCATTGTGCAAAGCTATGTGAAGACCATCTGCATGAGCCATTCTTGATTTTGAAGTGTAATTACATGGAAGACTAGTGGAATTTTTTTCAGTTTTATTTGATTTTTGCTTTGAGTAATTTATCTAGTATGCCAAACTTTCATCAAGGTAATTCAACAATTTTTCAAAATGAACAGTTTGATTATTACAGTAAAGTTGTATATGTGTCTTTTGTTAACTCTTCAGCTTTGTTCCAGTCTAATCTGCATTACAACATTCATAAGAAATATTAATGATATAACCTTTAGTGAATCTATAGTTATTGGAGAGTACATATACAAAGGTCATGCAAGTGAGATTATCTGAATCAACAACAAACATTTATTTTTGCCATTTCACTGCACTCAATTTAACTTTTTTTATGATAACTATTTCAATATCAATATTGTTACAACCAGGTCTTTCAGGTTGGCAACAATAATTGTTTTAAGAATACAATGTAATGTTTTTGGTCCTATGGGTAATTGGAAATATACACATGTATTACTCCTATGATTGTTTATTATACTCAGCTACTCTATGGATGCTTTTGATTCTGATGGCATTTTCAACAATATACTGAGACCTGAATAGTGGTAGAGGTGAAACAAAATTTATTGTCAGACTTATGGACATCTGCAACTGAACAAAACAATTTCACAGCACTACATATAGATAAAAAATCAAAGGTATTTTATTCACAACATTATAGAAATCACTTTCAACAGAAAAAGAATTATTCTTATATTATCTTCAATAAACTGTATAAAATATGGATTTTCAGAACAATCTTTCAAAAAGGAATCACAGGTAAGTTTTTAATTGGTTTAAAATGTAAGGTGTCATGTGTGAAAACTAATCTTGCAATGACTCCTATTAATTTTGTTTTGTTTAATGAACTGTTAATTTGAAAAGGTTTATAGACTAAAGTAAGAAGCCTAACAACAGTGAAATAAACTGTTTAACTTTATCACTATTATTTGACATACTGTTTTAATTGCTTTGCCAGGTGTTGATGTCTAAAACTGTAACATTAAATGTTTTGCACTGCATGTAACATCACATTTCACACTTTTGTATGCCTGCAAGTTCATCCTAGCTGATGAGTTCTAATATTGAACCAAACAGCTTCACCTGCTATGACAAGATGTGAATTATATTTTATAAATACCCCTGATTTGTAATTGATAACAGAGTAATTTTGTAGAATGAGGAAAGAAAACTTATAAGTTCTGGAGATTTTATCAGCACTGTTGAGCATTTCGGTTTTACCACTTCACTGGCTTTTAGCATTAAAATAATATATGATATGAAAAAGTAAGTGGGAATGGCACTCCTGTATGCAGCTTATAGCATTCACACATGCATGTTGAACTGATAATATAATGAACACCTCATGTAGGCAACAGAGGGAAAGAGCTATATGCATGCAGACTTTTCAGTAAGAAATAGAAAATTGTATATAGTTATGAGGAAAAGCTGCTGTTTCAACTTTCAATTCAACTGTCTTGGTTAACAACTCAAATAAGTTGCCTCTACTTCCTTCCACTTCAAACTTGTTTTTCTGCCAATCTACTTATATATTTTAGTGTAATTATAAAAAAGGCAGTTTAATGTATATCTCTGGGTTTTTTCAAAAGTATTTTGAAAGTACTCATGGCTTCATCATCAGTCATAGTGGTATCATTATCTAATTGATATTATTACTGTTCAGCAGTGAGTAAAACCTTTAAGTAGGATGATAATAACATATCCATGGGCTATTGCTAAAAATAACACCTTTTTCAAAAGATATTATGTTTCTGCAAATGAATATTAACATTTCTGCAATATTTTCATGAATGAAAAAAGGAAGTGACACTAAGGACCATGTTCCAGCAGACTCCAAAAGTTGATATTCCTGCTTGTGGTTGCAATGTAATTGTATATTTTTACTCCAGCATACATAGATGTTGGTTATGAAACCGGGTTTTAATACCTGTGGTAAGAAGAGCACAGATAGCCCATTGGATAGCTTCGTGCTTAATTACAAATGAACAAACAATTCTTGTGACTTATGTGATACCTAGGTCATTGCCACAATTGGTTACTCCAATAAAAAAGCAAAGGATGATGTAATCTCAAAGTCTCTCCTGAACTGCCAGTGGAAAGGATCATTGTCCATATTTGCCAAGTATACTGTACTTTTCAGTAATCTTTCAGTAATGAAGCTCACTTGATATTTTACGTGAATGATCCAGAAGGTCATTCAATAGCTCAAACACTTATGGTCAAAGTCAGCCTATTTATCGGATTACTAGAACCCATCTTCATTTAATCTTACAGTTGATATTCTAGACTTTACATTCACTAATACCAGCCATCTTAACTGTGTATTAATTGAGTACTGTGATCGAATCTTTTTTAGGTGGTTTGTCAGTGAAACAGAGTTTAACAGTTTCGAGAGTAAGATATATAGTGCCTTTCCAAATCCATTAACATTGCAAATAAAAAGTCACTCTCTTTTTGTAATAATCATGCATTTCACCATGAAATACCACTTTATAGTTCAAGGAATCTCTTTTGCTTTCATTCATTTAATCTTAAAAGAAATAATCGTCATAAATGCATGCTTAGAAATTGAATCACAATTATATTGATCACGGTGCTATCAGCATCTTGGCAACTATCTCACACCTTTTCATCAGGAGATAGCTGAACAGATGTGTCTTTCTCTTTCTCGTCATCATATACTTTTACAGGATACAAAACAGTTCTTCCACTATTCTCTGACTTATCAGGTCTCAACATTTTATTCTTAATCTAACCAGAAGAAATAAGGTTATTCAGTATTAGCTTGTCAACACGTTACTACTGTAACCCATCACTTGATAGACCAAGTTGCTTTCATAGTGTTGATATTGTTTTATGTAAGTATGACATGCATTTTATATCTTCTATTTTATTACTCTATTAAATGAACCGAGATAGTGTTCTGATATGTGAGTAAGAAAAACTGTTAAGTTGATTTCATTCTACTTACTTTTACTCTGTGTTCATTTAACGCAGTGGCATCTGATCTGCTCGTGAGAGACATGGCTGTAATTTGATTTTGAACGAAGAGAACAGTCTCAAAATTAAAACCATTTACTATACGTATTTTGAATAAGGGTATTGAATTTGTCCATTTTTCTTGAACACTTGTTCAGAAAATGACCAGTATATAAAAATATAACATGAATTACTGAAATTAGTGTCCTCGCTCGTACAGCGGTAAATCTAGTAGTAAATCTAGCATGCTAATGTTGTCATTCACAGGTAAATTTAATGTTAACGTGTTTCTTGTTCGAATATTTTACAAATTTCACTACGTGATTTTCATTTTTAAATATTATAAATATGTCATCAAAATAGTTAGGGTAAATATGTGGTGTGAAGTCCGAAAAACAATCCCTTAATCAACTATTCTCATGAAAGGACATGAAAATAAACTCTAAAAGACGGTTCATAAAATTTAGCATTGAACTGAAAAAAATGACTGTTTCGTAGAAAAATCTGTCAAATATCTGAAATATTATTTACGTAGTTCGTCAACAAATTCTTGGTTCGTCTAGGAAAATGCTTATG
This sequence comes from Carcinoscorpius rotundicauda, assembly GCA_011833715.1. NCBI lineage: Eukaryota > Metazoa > Arthropoda > Merostomata > Xiphosura > Limulidae > Carcinoscorpius > Carcinoscorpius rotundicauda. Next base: position 15,682,689 of record CM022393.1, on the reverse strand, counting down.
AACAGACATACGATATCTAGACTGTTTATTGGATGAAATTTTCACTATTTGCTTATCTTAGACACAATAAATTGATTACAGTTTGAAGCACAGTGACGTCGCTAGTTAACTGTTCAACTTAGGTTGTAGATTTGGTATTAGGTGTGCTTCCTTTTTCAGTATCTGTTCACCTTTCCCTCAGTCTATTAGTGTGAAGTGTTCACTGTTTGGTTTTTCTTCACAGTTACTGATCAGACGGTTGTAAATTTCAGAATTATTTAAAGAGCTATCATGACTCTGCTACGTTATTTTAGCTGCGTTACTGTATTCCAATCTATCAACTCATCGCCCCTGTGTTGGACTCCGTCAATCAAGCAGGTGTCAATATCTTCTAAAATGGAAAACATTACTCATACTGACAGTTTCAAAGGAATTCTATACTTCAACTCGCTTCTCAAGGACTGATTTCTCGTACATATGTTCACCAAGTCCAAGTAAAAGAAATGGGGGTGGGATTATGATCCCTTTTCATTTGACATATATGTTAACACCAAAAACATTTCATTACTTTTGTTATAGTTCTGTCTGTTATGAGATATCAATAACTATTAAAAGTTTGGCTTATTTTAAATTTAGCGCAAAGCCATACGAGGGCTATTTGAATTAAATGTGGTCCCAATCGAAAGTACATTCAAATTCAAAGTAACTGGTAAAGCCAAGAGTTGGCAATGAGATGTGTTGAACATCTGACTTTCCTACACTTTATCTTTTTTAAATTAGGCGAAATTCAAAATGAGCTCAACAAAACTTGTCATTAGTTAATCAATAACAATAATCTTTATGGTTAAGTTTGGATTTGTGAGAAAACCAACAACAAAACTTTATATTACTGATAAAAACTGAACAAGAATTAAGAAAACTTCTAGTTTAAACAATAAGAAATACGTTTGTTCAAACAGTGTTGTCTTGCTCTCTCAATATTATAAATTGTGTATTTCAGGTGTGGTTATCACTTTATTTATCCTTCGACTCTTGACTTAAATGATGCCACAATTTCGACTTCAGGTTACCGTGTGAAATCGCATGTTGTTGTTGTATTGTAGTTTTGATTTCATATTTCTAACACGTTAACAATAATTAAAAACCGTGAGTTACAGTTATTTAAATATGTAGATTATGATGTCTTATCGTCTCTACTTGTGTGGCGAACAACGCTTTTATTTTGAATTTCGCACCAAGCTGCTCGAGAGCTATCTGCACTTGCCGTCCCTAATTTAGCAGTGTAAGATTAGAGGGAAGGCAGCTACTCATCACCACCCATCGCCAACTCTTGGACTACTCTTTTTCTAATAGATATTGGGATGGATCGTCAGATTATACTGTTACGTATTTTTTAATGTTTTAAGTTCTTCGTAGATTAAACGCAACAGAAAACACAGATAACAGCTTGTATAATTTATTACATTAACCTATTAACAAATATAACAGATATAACATAAATTATATAATAACAGTGACAGATATTAAGTTATAACATTCGAAAGTAATTGCAAAACAAAATAATATTAGTTTCAAACTTCAAAATTAATCATAATACAAAACGGTACTGGCCTGTATCTAGTATAATGATCTAAAATGAAAGTCTCAAATTCCATTCTAGGGTGTGAATTTGGTCCCACGAAGTAATTCCGAAACAGTTCACAGTTCAATAAATTCGCCGTCTCTCAGCACAAGCGGTAATTCGGATGTATCGTAGAGATTGACGAAATAAAATCACAGCTTCTGTAGATCTAACTTTTGTCACAAATCCAAGTTGAATAATCACAGCAAACACTTAATCTTTCTCAAATAACTAACTCTCTTCTTTCTTCGAATAAAACTAATGACTGAATCTCTCTTTTCTTCGAATAAAAACTGATGAATCAATCTCTCTCGCGTCACCGTCTTTTATACCGATAGGCCTATTTCTCGAACAATCTCGCAATTTCCACACAACTCTAGAGCAATCCGCGCGTGTTCGTTCTTGCACGAGACTACACGTCTAGACACGAAGTCACCAGCACTCATTTACAAACATATGATTGGTCTACTTAATTCAAGAAAGTTCTAAATGCTACCCTAAATGAATAACAAAATATTAGTTTAAACTTCGAAACAATAATATCAATATGGAAAAATGAATAATAGAAATGAAAATTTAAACATAACACGACATGTTGTCGCTTACAAAATATTTACACATATACATAACAATACGCTTCAACGGCTAGGAGGGCGAGCATGTTTTGTGCGGCTGGGATTCGAACCCTCGGATAACGAGTCGAACGCCTTAACACACTCGTAAAAGACTAGCCCGAGAAATGGATTGTGAAAACTAGCCACCTTCTCTCTAGTCCTTCCCTCAACACTCGAAAGTTAGAAATAGCCAGCGCAGATAGCCCTCGTATAGATTTACGCGAAAATCGAAAAAAAACAAACAAATATCCACGCCAAAGCCCTGTGCCGTGTGTAACATTGAAGCCATCCAGTTCCTTTTATTGTACTCATCCAAGTTTCACTTTGAACTTAAACAGAATTTTCGACTTAAATTATTGTTCAATTTAACAGCATTTCATTAAGATTTGACACGAGTTTTACATCACAGTATTTCCAAATGTTTTATGATAAAACTAAATCATGAGAATATTGTGTCATGCTGCTTGTACTTCGTTACATGTGGCGTGAGGAGACCTCTAGTGTCTATTACAGACAATTTATTGCTTCGGACACTTCATATTAACAGTTGGTGGATTTTTGGTGTTACAGACAGTCACTTTTCTTGCATACAATCTCCGAATGTAATCAAATGGTATGTTTTTTTAACTCTAAGGAAGTATTCCAGAACTGACCAGTAAAGGTCAGTCAGATTCAGATATGGGATAATCAAGGCAAATCCAAATATTATATGTCTCTAAACAGTGATGAGATTTTATGGTTGGTATGATGTGGATTGTTACAATGCTGAAAAAACTATTGTTTTCCTTACAAAAGCTCATTTCTACAACTAATGTTGAATTATCAAAGATAGTCAAATAGTTCAAGACATTAATGTGTTACGTAATAATTATGACTTGACAAAGTTCAAACAGGAATATATCTTTAAATTACAATCATGACCTTTACTTGTTGGGAAAATAAAGTTATGTCAAACACTCTCTTTAGATATCATAGTTATTTCAACACCTTCAGTATGAGGAAAACAATGAGCAGCGAGGCTTATCGATTGACACGATAATGAACAATCTTGTTCAATTCTGGGGATATTCAGAAGAAATTTTCCTCTCTGTCCTAAAATCCTTCTCTGAAGTATAGTTTTTCCATTCTGTCAAATATTAATTGAAATTCGTTCCTACCGAGCAACACATAACCCCACCTCCTCAACCAGGTAGATATGTCAAAATCCAACACGCTTCTTAATAACTAAGTGCACTTGTGGTACCATTAGACTGAATGTTACGTTTTTTTTTATATTTTATGTTTTTCGTAGACTAAACGCGACAGAAAGACACAGATAACAGCTTGTATAATTTATTACAGTAAACTATTATATATGTAACAGATATAACATAAATTGCATAACAACAATGACAGATATTCAGTTTAAACCTTCAAAATTAATTAATTACAAAATGGTACTGGCCTGTATCTAATAATATGATCTAGAATGAAAGTCCCAAAGTCCAGATTAGAAATCCAAAATTCCGGTCTAGGTTGTGAATTTGGTCCCACTAAGTAATCCCGAAGTTTGAATAGAGAAGTCCAGAAACTTTTCACAGTTCAATAAATTCGACGAAGTTCCCTTCACGATGCCTCCGATGAACGTCTCAAACTTATCGCCTTCCAACTTTCCCGGTCTCCCCTAAACAGATCTACACGTGTTGACCTTCAGTATAACAAGTAATTCGAATTAATCGTAGAGATTGACGAAATAAAATCACAGCTTCTGTAGATCTAGCTTCAGTCACAAATTCAAGTTGAATAAACACACATCAAACGTTTAAAATTTTTCCAACAAAGACACTATTTTTGAATTAAATACAAACAAATGACTGACTCTCTTTTTTCTCACATTTTCGTCTGTTTATATATTAGTAGGCCTCTTCTCGAACAATCGCGTAACTTCCACAGAACTCCAGAGGAGACCGCGCATGTCCGTTCTTGCACGAGACTCAACGTTCAGACACAAGGACGCCATACATTTCCGTTTACAGTCAAATGATTGATCTACTTAATTCCAGAAATTTCTAAATGTTATTTTAAATGAATAGCAACACATTTTTATTAGTTTATACTTTGAAACAATAATATACAGAGGGAAATATAAATAATAGATATGGAAATTTAAACACAACACGACATGTTACGTTTACAAAACATTTACATGAGATTTACATAACACTCTCCCCCTTAAAAGTAAAAAAGTTTGAACTTGTGAAAACCTTTTTTTTATACCAACTCAAAAGAGATAAATCCAGTAGGTTCTTGAACAACCACACGAACTGCAAAAAACAATAAAAGAACTCCCTCATCCCAGTTCTTTGAGTATTCGTGGCAGTAATTTGGTGAAAACGATTAAGAACACCTTGTGACTCAGAATGGTATGCACTGGATGAAACTTGATGGATGTTTAGCTCATGCATGGCTTGTTGAAATAGCTTAGACATAAAATTTGAGCCTTGATCTGATTGCACAACTTTTGGAATCCCGAATAAGGTAAAGAATTTGTCAAAAGCCTTGACAATGTTTGGAGCAGTGATTTTTCTCAAAGGTATAGCCTCATGGAAACGTGTAGAAACACACATGATTGTCAAGAGGTATTCATTTCCTGCTTTGCTTTTTGGCATTGGGCCAACACAGTCGATAATAACCCTTGAGAAAGGTTCTTCAAAGGCAGGAATAGGCTGCAGTGGTGCTTTGAGAATCCCCTGATTTGGCTTTCCAGTCATTTGGCAAGAATGGTATGTCATACAATAATCACCAACATCTTGGCGCATCTTTGGACAATAGAAATGTCGTCGAATACGATCTAGGGTCTTTCTTACACATAAGTGTCCTGACAATACATGATCATGAGCAAGACTAAGAATATCATTCCAATAGCATTTTGGAATGACGATTTGGTGAATAACATTCCACTCTTCATCAGCAGCAACGTCAGGAGGTCTGTATTTTCTCATTAACACACCTGACTTCTGGTAGTAACAAATAGGGACAGTTCCTATTTCATTTTCATCAACAGCCAGTTGTAGAAGAGAACGAGATTCAAGATCATTGTCCTGTTCCTCAACAAGTTTGTTACGATGAAGAGAGTTGAAAAATGACTTGAAGTCATTAGTAGAACACAAAGTTGAGTCAGAAATCTCATCGATGTGAGAAATGAACGTATCAGACAAAGGGAAATCCTCTTTGGACTCCTGAGAACGTGTTTGAGAACGAGTAACAGCACAGGCAGGGAAAACATCAGGAAACTCTTCAACGAGTTGCTCTGTACTGGGACTAACAACAGGTGCTTCAACAGCACGAACCTCTGGTACCACCTTACTATCAGCCAAATAATTTCCCAAAAGCATAGACACACCTTCAACAGGCAATGAAGATTTAATACCCACAGTCACTGGGCCCGAAACTAAGTCCGAATGCAAATCCAATCTATGAAGAGGGACAGAAACGACGCCACCTTCTACACCAGAAATGAGGACATTGGCCCCAACGGATGACTTTTCAGAAAACGGAAGTACACTTTCCAAAATCAAACTCTGAAAAGCCCCAGTATCCCGCAGGACCTTAATTGGTTATAGATATGAATCGCCAACAAAAGAAACAAAACCTTCAGTGATGAAAGGCTTAAATTTGTCCTCAACAAGATCTTCAGGTATATCAAGAATATTGGACTTGGAATGCACAGTCGACTGAACAGGGTCAAAATTATTGTGAACCAATGATGTATCTAACGAGGGTGAAATGAAACTATGGGGTGATGGCTTGGTTTTGATCTTATAGCACTCAGAAATCAGATGGCCAGGTTTCTTACAATAAGCACATGTTTTGGATGAGAATGACACGTTTTAGGTAGATGAACAGCTTTGAGAATAAGATGAAGTCTTTGTTTGAGAATCAGAAGTTTGCTCCTTTTTGTCTTTGTCGAGATTTGTATAATGTTTGAATGAGTCATTGGGTTCCTTTGCTGTTTGATTTGTTTTGCTTTTGTACGAGAAATCTTTGTGAGTCAAAGCATAGTCGTCTGCCAAGACAGCAGCATCATGAATTTTGGAAGCTTTTTGTTCGTCAATGTAAGTTTTGAGCTTTACAGGAATACATCTTTTAAATTCTTCAACTAACATGAGTTCTCTGAGTTTTGTATAATCATCTTTGATTTCTTTGGAATCACACCACCTGTCGAACAGAGTTTCTTTTTCACGAGGAAATTCGACATATGTTTGGCTGTCAAAGTTTTTGTAACCACGAAATGTTTGTCTGTATGCCTCTGGCACTAATTCATAAGCATTCGAAATGCATTTTTGACGTGCTCGTAATCATAACTTTGCTCGGCCGTGAGTTTGGAAAATACTTCTTGGGCTTTACCTTTGAGAACACTCTGAAGTAATACTGTCCAATATTCAGTAGGCCATTTTAGCCTAAAGGCCAATTTTTCAAATTGCTGAAAATATTTATCTACAGCCTTCTCATTGAATGGAGGTACCAAACGAATTTGTTTGGAAGCATCAAAATTATCCAACCGCATTTGGAAAACCTTTTCTTCTGTCTGTGCCTTTCTCATACTGATTTCCTTTTCAGCTTTAATGCGTTCTATTTGTATTTCGTCATCAAGGCGTTTGTTTACTTGTTCTGCCTCAATACGTTTTTGTTCTTCCTCAAGAACAAGGCGTTTGTTTTCCTGTTCTGCCTCAGTTCGTTTGGTTTCTTTTTCTGCCTCAAGACGTTTGCTTTCAATTTCTAAACGAAATTTCATTTCCATTTTTATTCTTTTTAATTCAAAATCTGGGTCAAAATGAGCGGCAGGCAATTGTTGTACAACTTTTTGGCTGACCAAATGTTCAACAACAATTCGTTTGATATCTGCTTTCTTCATTGCTTGCTTCACCTCCAAATTGAAATGTTTTCCAACATCAAGCAATTCAGAATTTTTTAATTCACTGATCAATTCGAAAGAGGGATTCTGATTAAATTTGTCTATAAAACCTTCGAGTTGGAATGCCATTTTGAATATACAAGCTGTCTATCTGAATAGAATATAAATCTGATTTTGGAATATAATTAAATTGTTTTTTCCATATTTCTGACGGGCTCCCAATTTTCTGTTACGTTTTTTTGTTGTTGTTGTTTTATATGTAGACTGAACGTAATTGAAAGACACAGATAACAGCTTGTATAATTTATTACAATAAACTATTATATATGTTGCAGATATAACATAAATTACATAACAACAATGACAGATATTCAGTTTAAACCTTCAAAATTAATTACAATACAAAATGGTACTGGCATGTATCTATTAATATGATCTAGAATGAAAGTCCCAAAGTCCAGATTAGAAATCCAAAATTCCGGTCTAGGTTGTGAATTTGGTCCCACTAAGTAATCCCGAAGTTTGAATAGAGAAGTCCAGAAACTTTTCACAGTTCAATAAATTCGACGAAGTTCCCTTCACGATGCCTCCGATGAACGTCTCAAACTTATCGCCTTCCAACTTTCCCGGTCTCCCCTAAACAGCTCTACACGTGTTGACCTTCAGTATAACAAGTAATTCGAATTAATCGTAGAGATTGACGAAATAAAATCACAGCTTCTGTAGATCTAGCTTCAGTCACAAATTCAAGTTGAATAAACACACAGCAAACGTTTAAAATTTTTCCAACAAAGACACTATTTTTGAATTAAATACAAACAAATGACTGACTCTCTTTTTTCTCACATTTTCGTCTGTTTATATATTAGTAGGCCTCTTCTCGAACAATCGCGTAACTTCCACAGAACTCCAGAGGAGACCGCGCATGTCCGTTCTTGCACGAGACTCAACGTTCAGACACAAGGACGCCATACATTTCCGTTTACAGTCAAATGATTGATCTACTTAATTCCAGAAATTTCTAAATGTTATTTTAAATGAATAACAACATATTTTTTATTAGTTTAAACTTTGAAACGATAATATAAATATGGAAATATAAATAATAGAAATAAAAATCCAAATAGAACACGACATGTTGTCGTTTACAAAACATTTACATAACAAAATTGAACAATTTACAATAAATCATGATATACTTTTATCCCTTTAGTTTAGATTCATACATCTTAATGTAATTTGAATATTGTTTAACATGGAGAATCTCATTCTTCACGCTAAGAAGCTTAGGATTCAAGATTTTAACGACAAGCAGATTGTCCAATGTGGCTTTCCTAGAAAAAGAAAACACACAAAAGCTCAAGGACACCAGAGAGTGAATTTTGCTTCAGACGTGCAGTACTTCATTGTACAACATGTCTTCTCTTACACTTACTGTATTTTTGCTGTGTCATTCTCTTGGCACATTCCCAAATGGCTGAAAAGCTTCCACTAAAATGCATGTTTTTAATTCTATTCCACTTCTTTTTCTATCAACCGAAATCTTGTAATGTGACTTTTAATATTTACGTGAAAATTTATCCTTTCAATGAAGGGAGTTTTCACTTGAACTAGCTGTTGCTAACATTTTTGGCATTTTCCCAACTGTAGATACAAATTCATTGGCACACGATTAACTAAGTTTTTGTATGTTGTGGGCCTGGCATGGCCGAGCGGGTTAAGGCGTGCACTCGTAATCCGAGGGTCGCGGGTTCGCGCCCGCTTCGCGCTAAACATGCTCGCCCTCCCAGCCGTGGGGGTGTATAATGTGACGGTCAATCCCACTATTCGTTGGTAAAAGAGTAGCCCAAGAGTTGGCGGTGGGTGGTGATGACTAGCTGCCTTCCCTCTAGTCTTACACTGCTAAATTATGGACGGCTAGCACAGATAGCCCTCGAGTAGCTTTGTGCGAAATTCCAAAACAAACAAACAAACTTGTATGTTGTGTACACACAATCTCTACAACATAAATATGTTTATTAAATACAGTATGTAGACAAAATAACAAGATAGTTTCTTAAAGGTTCGGCTTCAGCTCTCTTTATTAATTTTGAACTACTTACAAGAAACCAAAATCAATCAATTTTCGGTGGTATTACATTTCTTACCATGTAGGAATGTATTTCAAATACAAGTCATTTTACAAGAATTTTATATCAGCGAATTTATATGTTCAAAATAATTTTTGTATGATGTGATCAACTTTTTGTATTTAGTGATACCTTTCCAGTGGGGTGTGCCCCTAATTTGCACTTTTTTACACAGTATTTGTTGAATACAAAAACATTATCTAACCTTAAGTAGAGTCGAATTGCTTAACTCATTGCCTTTAGTTGTGACATTAACTTGTAAATTAACAACGTTTAGTAGATTCCCCTACAAAGCTCAGAGCTATACTAAATTGTTCATTCATCGCCTTATTGTTCAAAAATATAATTTATTTTCTGCCAGTTTAATAAATGCCAGTTTATCAAGATGTTAACAATGTCACTATTGTCGGAAGCTTTACTCCCAAATATTTACAAGAAGCCATCCAATGATTGAGGAGACTACTTCAATCATCTTCTTTCACTTTATGAACATCGGAACCTTCCAAACATTTTATTCCTTGTTTACGAATAAATGTAAGCAGATCATGAAGCTACCGTGAAAAAATTGCCAAATTCCTAGGTGAGGAAAATTTAGATATGCTTGGAAATGACGCTAAGTTGTTGAAAAAAATATTATGTCAAACAAGTGTAGAATACATAAGAAAGCACATCAACGAACAGCTCAATAGGTTTTGTCACTAACAAAATAAAGAAAAACTGAAACATCAAAATATACGTGTTCATGAAGCAATAAAGTTACTTCAGGTATATGTTCAAGTTGTGAAGACACCACAACCAATGGTGTGTAACTAGGTTTAAAAGGAATCTTAATTACATACAATGCTAATTTCATAATGTTTTTTGCTGATCCACAACGTAGATTTCAAATTGTAAATCAAGTGTAGAGAAATATAAATTGTTCATAAAAAATTAGTAATAATATAAGTATATATTCCTTGTATGACGCGAGTTATTGATTCACGTTTTAGTATCAATAATGCGTTTAGGGTCTTGTCATCACGAAATACGTGCTAGTAAAATCTATTTAAAACAAATTCTTTGCACGTATCTAATGCTCCGATTGAAAATAATAAACTCACATTTGGTTATGATCAGCTAACAACAATATTACTGAAACTAATTTTGAAAAAAATTATTGGAGTGAAAAGGAGGTGACTAAGAGTACACAATATATAAAGGATATAATTAGGCCTCTACTGTATGATTTACAACAACAAATGAAAAGTAAATTACATTCAATTGAACAAAACTAAACTGAAACAGAATTTAATTGAAAAAAATATTAACTTGAGAAACTGAAATACTTATCAATTTGGCAAAAAACAACAACATTGCTGACAAAATTAAGACTGACAATTTGCACCATATCTTGAACAAATATCCCCAGTAGCTATAGCACTGAACTGTTTCAAAACCCTCCACTACTCTGAACACTGAGCCATCTTCTGCAGAGAAGAAAAGGACAGAAAGATGTCTTGCAAATAAAGAAAAGTGACAAAATTTTTAATATGGTAAGTGATGCGTCATAGACATTTTCTGATATACACTGCAAGGCCACTAAAAGTTGGAGAAAATTATAGGAAAGTGACTGATACTTTGAAAAGATAAATTCACTTTTTGTAAAAAATATTCAACAGTTATCAGTGACTTTCTAAATATTTTAATTTGTTAGCTGGAGAGAGCTGTGGACTATAACGATGATACCGAGATGAAATAGTTAAGTTACATAAATCAAGAAATATCAATAAAATTTGACTTCAGATCTAGCAAAGCAAAGATATATTAAAATAGAAGATTCGGAAAAACATCAGATAGATAGAGAATTTCTTCTAGCTGGTAAAATAAACCAGCCATTGTGTGTAATGAGGTATTTGGATCTGTGTAAATTATCAGTTACTTTACTATTAAAAGTATTTTATATTGGTGTCGTTATTGCACCCAGCATACACTTGAGATAAAAGCTACAAGTATTTAACAGTGTAAAATCATGAAGGAAGAAATAAATAAATTTGTTGTTGTTTCGATGATATGATTTATTTTCACCAGAGAGTGTGAAAGAAACTGCCATGAAAGGACAAAGTTACAAAAGTATGCTATAAACAAACAAAAAATGTAGTAGGGATAGAAAGTATCCATACACAATGTTGCCATACATAAAACTGGATAATCTGATCTAATTCCAACTTTCGGAGAAAAAAAATGTCATTATAATCTTTCAAAATGAATTTCTCTTCCTTTATTAATTGTCACAATACTTGAACTCCCCCATTTATGTGGTCAATCAGTTTTATTTATTGTTTTAGCTCACATCACATGCTATTTGACACCTCTTGAGGATGCAAAAAGCTTTAGAACATTATTGTTGAAGAGTTAGGAAATATGATGACAATAGTTGAGTTAGGATGTTTAAACAATTCAAAGAACTAGTAATTGAATCAGTGTTTCTAAATGATAGTGATATCAAAAATTTTGCTTTTATTTTAATTTTGTGTACATATGATTTTTTACCAGCTGCAACAGCTAAAGTCATAAGAATAGCTTTAGAAATTAGAAACCAGTAACTGTTTTTAATAATCCCAAGTCATGTTTAGGCTGTTGTGTTGCTTCTTTTTGTTTGTTGTCCACATTGAATTGAATTTTTGCTCAAGACTTCTATCATTTATGTATTATACTTACATAATACTTTTATGTTGGGAAATCTGCATATCAGAATGCGACATTGTTCTGTAGGGAGGTATTGAATGCTAATTGCATTAATATATCCACTAACTTATTGTTCACACATTTATGTGTTGTTTTTTCTCACTTTTCTATTACAGAACTTGCCCCATGTATTAACAATTGGAAACTTGTGAAGTGTGAAAGCACTTTTTACATTCTGTGCATTACATCATGAAGCTGGTGTTTATTATTATGCAAAGCTATGTGAAGACCATCTGCATGAGCCATTCTTGATTTTGAAGTGTAATTACATGGAACACTAGTGGACATTTTTCAGTTTTATTTGATTTTCCATTGACAAATTTATCTAATATGCCAAACTTAACAATTTTTCATTTCAAAAAAAACGGTTTAATTATTACAGTAAGTTGTAAGAACACAACACGACAGCACTTCATAAAGATAAAAATCACATGTATTTTATTCATAGCATTATAGAAATCACTTTTCAACACATAAAGAATTATTTTTATATTATCTTTAATAAACTGTATAAAATATAGATTTTTAGAACAATCTTCCAATAAGGAATCACAGGTAAGTTTTTAATTGGCTTAAAAAGTAAGGTGTCATTTGTAATTATCACAGTAAAGTTGTAAATGTGTCTTTGATTAACAGTTTAGCTTTTTCCAGTCTAATCTGCATCACAGCATTCTTAACAAATATCAATGAAATATCCTATAATTAATCTATAGTTACTGGAGAGTACTTATACACTAGTCATGCAAATGAGATTATCTGAATCAACAACAAATATTTATTCTTGCCATTTCACTGCACTCAATTTAACTTTTTTTTATGATAACTATTTCACTATTGTTACAACCAGGTCTCTCAGGTTGGCAACAATAATTGATTTAACAATACAATGTAATGTTTTTGGTCCTATGGGTAGTTGCAAATATACACATATATTACTCCTATGATTGTTTATTATACTCAGCAACTCTATGGATGCTTTTGATTCTGATGGCATTTTCAACAATATACTGAGACCTGAATAGTGGTAGAGGTGAAACAAAATTTATTTATCAGACTTATGGATATCTGCAACTGAACAACAGAATTTCACAGCACTACATTCAGATAAAATATCATACGAATTTTATTCATGACTTTGAAAATCACTTTTCAACACAGAAAGTATTCTTTTGATGTTATCTTTAATAAACTGTATAAAATATGGATTTTGAGGACAATCTTTCAAAAAGGAATCACAGGTAAGTTTTTAATTGGCTAAAAAAGTAAGGTTTCACTTGTGAAAACCAATCGTACCATGACTCTTATAAATTTTGTTTTATTTACTGAGCTTTTATTTTTGAAAAGGTTAAAAGAATAAAACTAAAAGGTCTAACAACAGTGAAATAAACTGTATAACTTTATCACTATTATTCGACATACTGTTTTAATTTCTTTGCTAAGTGTTGATGTTTAAAACTGTAACATTAAATGTTTTGCACTGCATGTAACATCACTTTTCACACTTTTGTATGCTAGCAAGTTCAGCCTAGGTGATGAGTTCTAATATTGAACCAAACAGCTTCATAGGCTATGACAAGTAAAGATGATATTTTACAAATACCCCTGATTTGTAATTGATAATAGAGTAATTTTGTAGAATGAGGAAAAAAACTCCTTCATTCTGGAGATTTTATCAGCACTGTTAAGCATGTCGGTTTTACTGCTTCACTGGCTTTCAGCATTAAAATAATATATGATATGAAAAAGTAAGTGGAAATGGCACTCCTGTATGCAGCTTATGCATTCACACATGCATGTTGAACTGATAGTGTAATGAACACCTTATATAGGCAACAGAGGGAAAGAGCTATATGCATACAGATCTTTCAGTAGGAAATAGAAAATTGTATGTGGTTATGAGGAAGAGCTGCTGTTTCAACTTTCAGTTCAACTGTCTTGGTAAACAACTCAAATAAGTTGCCTCTACTCCCTTCCACTTCAAACTTGTTTTTCTGCCAATCCACTTATATATTTTTGTGTAATTATAAAAAAAGGCAGTTTAATGTATATCAATAAGTTTTCTCAAGAGTTTCTTGAAAGTATTCATGGCCTCATCACCCATCATACTTGTATCATTATCCAAGTGATATTATTACTGTTCAACACTGAGAGTAAAAACTTTAAGGAAGATAATGACATATCCACAGGCTATTGATAAAAATAATACAATTTTCAAAAGATATTATAGTTCTGCAAATTAATATTAACATTTCTGCAATATTTTCATGAATGAACAAAGTGAGTGACACTAAAGACTTTGTTCCAGCAGACTTCAAAAGTTGATATTCCTGCTTGTGGTTGCAGTGTAATTGTATATTATTACTATTTCGTACATATATGTTGTGGATGAACATCTTTGTGTCCATACCATATTATTAAAATGTGTAAAAGTACAGTACCAAAAATAATTCACTCTTCAGTTCATTTTACAACTTATCATGTTAAGCAAATTAATTCATCATTAAAATACTGCATGTGCATTTCTTGTAAAAACAAAGAGTATTTGAAATAACATGACAGAATTGTTTATGTTGTAGCTGACAGTTACTACTTCTCAGATTCTGGCTGGTCATCCTCTTGGACTTGCAACACTAGAAACTGGATTTTGATACCTGTGGTGAAAAGAGCACAAATAGCCCATTAGATAGCTTTGTGCATAATAACAAATAAACAAACAATTCCTGTGACTTATGTGATACCTAGGTAATTGCCAAAATTGGTTGTTCCAATAAAAAAGCATGTAATTTTAGAGGAGACAAAACAGTTCTTTCACTATTCTCTGATTTATCAGGTCTCAACATTTTACTCTTGATCTAACCAGAACAAACAAGGTTAATCACTATTAGCTTGTCAACATGTTACTACTGTATCCCCTCACTTGATGGACCAAGTTGCTTTTCTAGTGTTGATATTGTGGTATGTAAGCATAACATGCATTTTATATCTTCTATTTTATTACTGTGTTAAGTGAACCTAGATAGTATAGTGGTATGTGTAGTTTCACATGACATGCAGCAAAAAAAACTGTTAAGTTAATTTCATTCTACATACTTTTATTCTGTGTTATTTTACTGCAGTGGCATCTGATCTGCTCGTAAGAGATATGGCTGTAATTTGTTTTAGAACCTTGAGAACAGTTTCCTCAAATAATAGGTAAACTAAAGCCTCAAAGTTTTAAACTCTCATGTTTTAATGAGAATGATCAGTTGTCACCACTTGATTTTAGGTAAATTGAGTATCACATGTTAACAAAGTAATATTTAGATTAATTTTCATCGGATCGTGAAATAAAGATTTTGTCAGTATGCTTAAACCTTTGTATAATGTCTTTCGTTGCTTACTCAGTCAAACTTGAGACAAACCTGATTCATCTTCACAACATTGCATTTGTCGATCCCTTATTATACTGTAATACCAAAGGAGAAATCAGAGACACAAAAAATACAAAATTGAATTGATGTTAGACCAAATACTCCTCACTTTAACCATTAATGTCTTTCATACATTAATTGGTCATTTAAGTTTCCAGTTTATTAGTTTTCACTCAATCCCAGATTTTGCATAATTTATATTAAAATTAAGATTTAAAAAGATTACAGGTTTTGATATTAATTAGACATCAAGTACTAACGATTACTTGTTATAATTTTTCAGTGAGATTCTTCCTTTAAATAGGTTATTATCATCGGTGGCTTTTAGTGCTAAGCTACACAATGAACCTCAGCATCATAAGTCTGGAAATCTGTCGCTAACTCCCCGGCTTTAACCTAGTTGTTCGCCATATAACAAGTATGTATTAAGTTAAACCAAAGGTTTGTTTTGTTTAAATCTCTTTTAAAGCTATTCAGGGGAAAACTGACCTGCTCGACCTTGACATAGAAGTGAAAGATGAGAGGGAAGACAGTTACTGTATGCTACCTACCGCCTGTTCGTTGGTGACTGTAATCGGATAGTGGGATTTGATCATAGTATTCACAATTCACTCACAGTCCAAAATTGTGAAGCACGAATCATGGAATCTTGGATCCACTGAGCCACACTGGACCTTACAACTAAAGATCTTTTATCATGAAAGGTATGCTTAGCATTTTTTTGTTCGCAATATAAAGAGTGTTTATACAAGACACTCTTTGTAGTAATTTAAACATTATTAATTCATTGTGCAGCTTTGTGCGACATTCAAAAACAAACAAGCACATCTTATTCCAGCACCTAAAGCTTTAAGATAATAGATAAGCGTAAAGATAAGAACATTCTGTCCAACTTATTTAAATTCATTTTCAACAGATAAAAAGAGCCGTTTTGTAATCAATACCATTTACTGTACGTATTTTCAATTTGGATATGGAATGTGGACATTTTTCTTGAATAATGACCAGTTTTTAAAAGTATAACATGCCTTACTCACATTAGTGCCGTCGCTGGAACAGCGGTAAATTTTGGATTTATATCGCTAAAATCAGGTTTTTGACTCCTCTTGGTGGGTTCAGCAGATAGCCCGATGTGGTTTTGCGATAAAAAAAACACATACACGCACATTATTTAGTTTCTTTAAGACATTATTATATCGCTAAAGCAAATGTTTGAAACTCTTTCGTTTTTATTTAAATTACACAGTTTAGTGTGGAAGTTTCAGACCAATTGGTTAGGAAGCTCTACTCCCAATATAAATGTCGCAGGTTCGAATTCTTTTCTAAACAAGTATGCTTGCCCTAACAGCCATGGGCGTTTTAAACTCACGGCCGATTCCACTTATCTTTGGTAAAAGAGTAGTCCAATAGCTCGCGATGGATGATGATGATGAACTGCCCTCTCTCAAGTTTTTTACTGTTCAGTTAGGGATGGCTGGCACAGATAGCTCTCATGTAGCTTCGCGCGAAATTCAAAACAAACCAAACTAAATTGCGAGTGTTTATTCAGTAGCTATTTTCCAATTAATTAATAGAAGTTTCATTTGAATTTGTTTGTTTCAAGTTAAGAACAAAATTACACATTGGGCTATCTGTGCTCTGCCAACCACTAAATATCAAAAGTCGGTTTCTAGCGTTCGAAGTCAGTCTATGGAGGGAGGGGGCATTTCATTTGAAGGATATTCATGCGTAGAATAGTCTCGTTTTCGTCTTTATTGATTACTTTGACCATACTGAAGATTAAAACTGTTTCTCAGTCCCCGAACTTGAGAATAGAACGTTCCATTAATTTAAGCGTTCTTCCATTTTTCTAACAGTAAATCTTGCAAAAGCGCCCTCACGTGTTTTGTTCAGAAAGATTCGTGGATAGCACGTGACTGTTGAAAAGTTCTGAATTCTCAAGACAGGTCTGAACACATACTGGTAGTGAACTTGTGGAAAAACACTCTGATAATGGTGTTTAGTATTTCATTCAAAATTTATGACATCACCACCTTAGTAAAGTTTCTTGATAATGAGTTAAGTTTTAAACAGATTTCAGTCTGAATTGACAGGAACTAACGATAAGATGTGCACAAGACACGATACATTTCATAAGGTTTTCATTGAAGTGAAGTAAAACAAATTGTTAAAGTGGATGTACACGCTAGTGATAACGACCTACACTGTAAGGTGGTTGTTTATGGACACGTATGTGTCAACAGAAGTTAGAGCATGCTAGGGTTGGCGTTCACAACTGATCTTAATGTTAACATGTATGTTGCTCGAATATTTTATAAATTTCATGACTTGACTTTCGTTTTTAAATATAAATATGTCATCAATATAACCAGGGTAAATATGTGGTGAGAAGTCAGTAAAACAATCCCATAATCAACTATTCTCATGAAAGGACATGAAACTAAACTCCAATAAACGGTTCATAAAATTTAGCATTGAACTGAAAAACAGAGTGTTTCCCATAAAATTCCATCGGTTATCTGAATTATTATTTACGTAGTTTGCTAACAAATTCTTTGTTTATCGAGATGAATGCTAATGAACACACATACGATATCTAGACTGTTTATTGGATTAAATTTTCACTTTTTGCCTTATCTTAGCAAAGATAAATCGATTATAGTTTGAAGCACAGTGACGTAGCTAGTTAACCCGTTCAACTTAGGTTGTAGATTAGGTATTAGGTATGCTTCCTTTTTCTGTATCCATTCACCTTTTCCTCAAACTATTATTCTGAAGTTTTCTCTGTTTAGTGTTTCTTCATAGTCATTGATCAGACGGTTGTAAATTTCAGAATTATTTAAAGAGCTATCGTGACTATTCTCCTTTATTTTAGCTACGTCATTGTATTCCAAACTATCAACTCATCGCCCCTGTGTTGGACTCCGTCAATCAAGCAAGTGTCAATATCTTCTAAAATGGAAAACATTACTCATACTGACAGTTTCAAAGGAATTCTATGCTTCAACTCGCTTCCCAAGGATTGATATCTCGTACATATGTTCACCAAGTCCAAGAAAAAGAAAAAGGGGAGGGATTATGATCCCTTTTCACTTGACATAAATAGTAACATTGAAAACATTTTATTACTTCTGTTATAGTTCTGTTTGTGATTAGATAATAATAGACAAAAAAGATTTTCTTTTGGCTCAAATTTAAGTTTACTTATAACGATTCAACCCAGAAAATAAACCACACCATCTAAAATACAACAGCAACCACAAACCACTGAAAATTTACACCTTTTCAGAAAATAAGTTATTTCTTCACAACGTCAAATATAACCATTTTTAATCAAGAAACCATAAACCATTGAAAATTCACACCTTTTCAGTGAATATCTTATTTCTTCTTCATATCGAAGGTAAATGTTTTCAATCAAGAACACTTCACCAAAATCAGTTTCAAGACTGGGCAATAAACACATCCATGAAACTTGAAATTTCTTCAATTATCCGAAAAATCAAAGTTGTCTTTCACTGATATTTATCAAAAGTTATTAAAAATTATTTTTAATTTTGCGCAAAACTACATAAACAAGGGTTATTTGAATGAAATGTAGTCCCAATCAGAAGTTTATTCAAAGTAACTGGTAAAGCGAAAAATGAGAAGACGTGTTTAAAAAGTATTTAATCCCTTAAATAAAATCTAGATTGATGAAAGAGTTACTGAAATTTTATTCGTAATTTAAGTAATTGTATTTTTTCGTAATTGGGCACCCCAGTGGCTCATCGGTAACTCGGCGGACTTACACGCTAAAATCCGGGTTTCGATACCCGTGGTGGGCAGAGCACAAATAGCCCATTTTGTAGCTTTGTGCTCAATTTCAAACAACAATAACAGTGTACCCGACAATATACAAGTTTTCTGAATACCAAAGTTAATCGTTACATAAAAATTTAGACGTTATTTTGCTTGACCTTTCAGCCGTAGGTGCATTGTAATGTGATGGTTAATCCCACTATTCATCAGTAAAGGAGTAGCCCAAGAATTGGCGGTGGGTTGCAGTGATAAGCTGCCTTTCCTCTCGTCTAACACTGCTAAATTAGGGATGGCTAACGCAGATAGCCCTCGTTTAGCTTTATGAGAAATTTAAAAACAAACAAACTTCAGCAATAAAATCTGATCACAAAGAAATAATCGATTCCTATTGCTGGACTTCCCAATATCACAACTATATATCTGCGGACTAAAAACGTTAAAATCCGGGTTTCAACACTCGTGGTTGGCAAAGCATAGACAACCCATTTTGTATTTTTGGGTTTATTTACAAACAACAAACCTTAAATTTCACAGAAAACTTCAATTTCAGTGTTCTTTATTTGACGCCTTTTACTCTTATCAACGAGGTTAAACGATCATAAAGACCTGTAAGCATGTCTATTCAATATAAATAACGTGATTGTCTGTGCTGATTTATTTTACCACTTGGGCGTAAACGAAAATGACTATATATCAGTCTCTTTAGTTTCAAGGTTTCACTTATCTGTTTCTTTGGCAAGTTTCCAAACGTTCCCCACGTAACAAAATTACTCAAATTTATTATTTGAGCTAACATCACGTGCTATTTGACACAATTGAAGATGCAAACTTCCTTAAAACATCAGTGTTAAGGAGTAAGGAAATAGTTGAGTTAGGATTTTAAACAATTCAAAAAACTAATAATTGAATCAGTTCCTCAGAATAAAGTGATATTGTCACAATTTTTTTTGCTTTTTTAATATTGTGTATTTTCGATTTTTTTTCAGCTGCAACAGCTAGAAGTCACAAGAAGAAACTTGGAAATTAGAAACCAGTTACTGTTTTAAAAATATCAAGTCATTTTTAGACTGTTGTCCACATTGAATTTCGTTTTTGCTTCAGACTTCTATAATTTATGTTTTATACTTACATAATACATTTATGTTGGAAATCTGTGTTATGTAAATGTCATGTGAATGTTTTGTAAACGACAACATGTCGTGTTGTGTTTAAATTTCCATATCTATTATTTATATTTCCATATTTATATTATTGTTTCAAAGTTTAAACATTAAAATACGTTGTTATTCATTTAAAATAACATTTAGAATTTTCTAGAACTAGGTAGATCAATCATATGTTTATAAATTTACGTAAATGAAATGTTGGCGGCCTAGTGTTTAGACGAGAAGTCTCGTGCAAGAGCGGACATGCGCGGATTCCTCTGGAATGTTGGGAAGTTACGCGATGGTTCGTGAAGTCTAGCCCTACAAATATATAAACAGACGGAGACGCAAGAAAAAGAAGAGTCATTAATTTTTATTCGAAGAAAAGAAGGAGTCAGACATTAGTTTTATTCAAAAGAAGAGCCAGTCATTTGTTTGTATTTGATTCAAGAAATAGTGTCTTTGTTCGAGAAATTTTAAGTGTTTGCTATGTGTATATTCAACCTAAATTTGTGACAAGAGCTAGATCTACAGAAACTGTGATTTTATTTCGTCAATCTCTACGATTCATTCAAATTACTAAGTATACTGAAGGTCAACACGTGTAAGACTATTTAGGGGAGACTGGGAAAATTGGAAGGCGGCAAGTTTGAGACGTTCATCAAGAAGCACCGTGAAAAGAACTTCGTCGAATTTATTCAACTGTGAATTGTTTCTGAACTTCTCCATTTAAACTTCGGAATTTCTTCGTGGGACCAAATTCACACCCTAGACCGGAATTTTGGATTTCTGATCTGAACTTTTGGACTTTCATTTTAGATCATTATATTAGATACAGGCCAGTACCATTTTGTGTTGTAATTAACTTTGAAGTTTGAAACCAGTACTATTTAGTATTGTAATTAATTTTGAAGGTTTCAACTTAATATCTGTCATTTTTGTTATGTAAGTTATGTTATAACTGTTACATATATATTTAGTTTATTGTAATAAATTATACAAGCTGTTATCTGTGTCTTTCTGTTGCGTTCAGTCTACATACATAAAAAAATATCAGAATGTGACATTTTTGTGTTGGGAGGTATTGAGTTTTAATTGTAGTAATATATCCACTAACTTATTGTTTACACATTTATGTATTTTTTTCTTTTCTATCATGGAACATGCCCCATGTAATAACTATTAAAAACTTTGAAGGGTGAAAGCACTTTTTACATTCTGTGCATTACATCATAAAGCTGGTGTTTTTCATTGTGCAAAGCTATATGAAGACCATTAGCATCAGCCATTCTTGATTTTGAAGTGTAATTACATGGGAAACTAGTGGACCTATTTTCAGTTTTATTTGATTTTTACTTTGAGTAATTTATCTAATATGCCAAACTTTCATGAAGATTATTCAACAATTTTTCAAAATGAACAGTTTAATTACTACAGTAAAGTTGTATATGTGTCTTTTGTTAACTCTTCAGCTTTGTTCCAGTCTAATCTGCATTACAACATTCTTAAGAAATATTAATGATTTTTCCTTTAGTGAATCTGTAGTTACTGGAGAGTACATATGCACAGGTCATGCAAGTGAGATTATCTGAATCAACAACAATCATTTATTCTTGCCATTTCACTGCACTCAGTTTAACTTTTTTTATGATAACTATTTCAATATCAATATTGTTACAACCAGGTCTTTCAGGTGGGCAACAATAATTGTTTAAACAATACAATGTAATGTGTTTGGTCATATGGGTAATTGGAAATATACACATGTATTACTCCTATGATTGTTTATTATACTCAGCTACTCTATGGATGCTTTTGATTCTGATGGCATTTTCAACAATATACTGAGACCTGAATAGTGGTAGAGGTGAAACAAAATTTATTTGTCAGACTTATGGATATCTGCAACTCAACAAAACAATTTCACAGCACTACATATAGATAAAAAATCATATGAATTTTATTCACAACATTATAGAAATCACTTTCAACAGTGAAAGAATTATTTTTTATTATCTTTAATAAACTGTATAAAATATGGATTTTCAGAACAATCTTTCAAAAAGGAATCACAGGTAAGTTTTTAATTGGTTTAAAAAGTAAGGTGTCATGTGTGAAAACCAATCATACCATGACTCCTATTAATTTTGTTTTGTTTACTGAACTGTTAATTTGAAAATGTTTATAGACTAAAGTAAGAAGCCTAACAACAGTGAAATAAACTGTTTAACTTTACCACTATTATTTGACATACTGTTTTAATTTCTTTGCCAGGTGTTGATGTCTAAAACGGTAACATTAAATGTTTTTCACTGCATGTAACATCACTTTTCACACTTTTGTATGCCTGCAATTTCAGCCTAGCTGATGAGTTCTAATATTGAACCAAACAGCTTCACTTGCTATGACAAGATGTGTATTATATTTTATAAATACCCCTGATTTGTAATTGATAATAGAGTAATTTTGTAGAATGAGGAAAGAAAACTTATAAGTTCTGGAGATTTTATCAGCACTGTTAAGCATTTCGGTTTTACCACTTCACTGGCTTTTACCATTAAATAATATATTATATGAAAAAGTAAGTGGGAATGGCACTCCTGTATGCAGCTTATAGCATTCACACATGCACGTTGAACTGATAGTGTAATGAACACCTTATATAGGCAACAGAGGGAAAGAGCTATATGCATACAGATCTTTCAGTAAGAAATAGAAAATTGTACATAGTTATGAGGAAAAGCTGCTGTTTCAATTCAACTGTCTTGGTTAACAACTCAAATATGTTGCCTCAGTTGTCACAACTCCCTTCCACTTCAAACTTGTTTTGCTGCCTATCCATTTATATATTTCAGTGTCATTATAAACAAAGCAGTTTAATGTATATCTATGGGTTTTTTCAAAAGTATTTTGAAAGTACTCATGGCTTCATCACCCGTCATAGTGGTATCATTATCTAATTGATATTATTACTGTTCAGCAGTGAGTAAAACCTTTAAGTAGGAATATAATAACATATCCATAGGCTATTTCTAAAAATAACACCTTTTTCAAAATATATTATGTTTCTGCAAATGAATATTAACATTTCTGCAAAATTTTCATGAATGAAAAAAGGAAGTGACACTAAGGACCATGTTCCAGCAGACTCCAATAGTTGATATTCTTGCTTGTGGTTGCAATTGTATATTTTTACTCCAGCATACATAGATGTTGGTTATGAACATCTTTGTGTACATACCATGTTATTAAAATGTGTAAAAGTACAGAACCAAAAGTAATTCACACTTCAGTTCAATTTACAAATGATCACGATGAGTAAATATATTCATCATTAAAATACTGCATTTGCATTTCTTATAGAAACAAAGAGTATTTGAAATAAAAGGACAGAACTGTTTATGTTGTAGCTAACAGTTGCTGCTTCTCAGATTCTGGCTGGTCATCCTCTTGGACTTGCAACACTAGAAACCGGGTTTTAATACCTGTGGCAAGAAGAGCACAGATATCCTATTGGATAGCTTCGTGCTTAATTATAAATAAACAAACAATTCTTGTGACTCATGTGATACCTGGGTAATTGCCAGAATTGGTTGTTTCAATAAAAAAGAAAAGGATGATGTAATCTCAAAGTCTCTCCTGAACTGCCAGTGGAAAGGATCATTGTCCATATTTACCAAGTATACTGTACTTTTCAGTAATCTTTCAGTAGTGAAGCTCACTTGATATTTTACGTGAATGATCCAGAAGGTCATTCAATAGCTCAAACACTTATGGTCACAATGTCCTTTCAGCCTATTTATCGGATTACCAGAACTCATCTTCATTTAATCTTACAGTTGATATTCTAGACTTTACATTCACTAATACCAGCCATTTTAACTGTGTATTAATTGAGTACTGTGATCGAATTTTCTTTAGGTGGTTTTTCAGTGAAATAGTGAAACAAATTGGAGAGTAAGATTTATAGTGCCATTTCAAGTCCATTAACGTTGCAAATAACAGGTCACCTTTATTTTGTTATAATCAAGCATTTCACCATGAAATACCACTTTATAGTTCAGAGAGCAAGGAATGTCTTTTGCTTTCATTCTTTTAATCTTAAAACAAATGATTGTCATAAATGCTCGCCTAGTAATTGAATCAGAATTATATTGATTACAGTGCTATCAGCATTTTGGCAACTATCTGACACCTTTTCTTCAGGAGATAGCTGAACAGATGTGTCTCTCTCTTTCTCGTCATCATAAAATTTTAGAGGATACAAAACAATTTTCCACTATTCTCTGACTTATCAGGTCTCAACATTTTACTCTTGATCTAACCAGAAGAAATAAGGTTATTCAGTATTAGCTTGCCAACACGTTACTACTGTAACCCATCACTTGATAGACCAAGTTGCTTTCATAGTGTTGATATTGTTGTATGTAAGTATGACATGCATTTTATATCTTCTATTTTATTACTGTATTAAATGAACCGAGATAGTGTTCTGATATGTGAGTAAGAAAAACTGTTAAGTTGATTTCATTCTACTTACTTTTACTCTGTGTTCATTTAACGCAGTGGCATCTGATCTGCTCGTGAAAGACATGGCTGTAATTCGATTTTGAACGAAGAGAACAGTCTCAAAATTAAAACCATTTACTATACGTATTTTGAATAAGGGTATGTAATTTGTCCATTTTTCTTGAACACTTGTTCAGAAAATGACCAGTATATAAAAATATAACATGAATTACTGAAATTAGTTCCCTCGCTCGTACAGCGGTAAATCTAGTAGAAAGAGCATGCTAGTGTTGTCATTCACAGGTAAATTTAATGTTAACATGTTTGTTGTTCGAATATTTTACAAATATCACTACTTGATTTTCATTTTTAAATATTATAAATATGTCATCAAAATAGTTAGGGTAAATATGTGGTGTGAAGTCCGAAAAACAATCCCTTAATCAACTATTCTCATGAAAGGACATGAAAATAAACTCTAAAAGACGATTTATAAAATTCAGCATTGAACTGAAAAACAGTTTTTCGTAGAACATTCCATCTGAAAAAATTATTTACGTAGTTCGTCAACAAATTCTTTGTTCGTCTAGGAAAATTCTTATGAACAGACATACGATATCTAGACTGCTCATTGGATGAAATTTTCACTATTTGCTTATCTTAGACACGATAAATTGATTATAGTTTGAAGCACAGTGACGTAGCTAGTTAAGTGTTCAACTTAGGTTGTAGATTAGGTATTAGGTATGCTTCCTTTTTCAGTATCCGTTCACCTTTCCCTCAGTCTATTAGTGTGAAGTGTTCACTCTTTGGTTTTTCTTCACAGTTACTGATCAGACGGTTGTAAATTTCAGAATTATTTAAAGAGCTATCAGGACTCTGCTCCGTTAATTTAGCTGCGTCACTGTATTCCAATCTATCAACTCATCGCCCCTGTGTTGGACTCCTTTAATCAAGCAGTTGTCAATATTTTCTAAAATGGAAAACATTACATATACTGACAGTTTCAAAGGAATTCTATACTTCAACTCGCTTCTCAAGGACTGATTTCTCGTACATATGTTAACCAAGTCCAAGTAAAAGAAATGGGGGAGGGATTAAGATCCCTTTTCACTAGACATATATGTTAACACCAAAAACATTTCATTACTTCTGTTATAGTTCTGTCTGTTATGAGATATCAATAACTATTAAAAGTTTAGCTTATTTTAAATTTAGCGCAAAGCCATACGAGGGCTATTTGAATTAAATGTGGTCCCAATTAAAAGTACATTCAAAGTAACTGGTAAAGCCAAGAGTTGGTAATGAGATGTGTTGAACATTCGCCCATTTTATACTTTATCATCTTTAAATTAGGCGAAATTCAAAGTGAGCTCAACAAAACTTGTCATTAGCTAATCAATAACAATAATCTTTATGGTTAAGTTTGGATTTGTGAGAAAACCAACAACAAAACTTTATGTTACTGATAGAAACTGAACAAGAATTAAGAAAACTTCTAGTTTAAACAATAAGAAATACGTTTGTTCAAACAGTGTCGTCTTGCTCTCTCAATATTATAAATTGTGTATTCCAGGTGTGGTTATCACTTTATACATCTTTCGACTCTTGACTGAAACGATGCCACAATTTCGACTTCAGGTTACCGTGTGAAATCGCATGTTGTTGTTGTTTTGCAGTTTTGATTTCATATTTCTAACACATTAACAATAATTAAGAACCGTGAGTTACAGTTATTTAAATATGTAGATTATGATGTCTTATCGTCTCTACTTCTGTGGCGAACAACGCTTTTATTTTGAATTTCGCACAAAGCTGCTCGAGAGCTATCTGCACTTGCCGTCCCTAATTTAGCAGTGTAAGACTAGAAAGAAGGCAGCTAGTCATCACCACCCATCGCCAACTCTTGGACTACTCTTTTACTAACAGATATTGGGATAGATCGTCACATTATATGCCCTAACGGCTAGGAGGGCGATCATGTTTGGTGCGACGGGGATTTGAACCCATGACCCTCGGATTACGAGTCGAACGCCTTTACACACTTGACCATGCCTGCTGCGAACAACGGACCCACACAAACCAGATAAAAGTTGTAAAAGTAATAATATTGCCAAATATTTCGTTCAGAATAAGAATTCCTGAAAATGTAAGCGTCTTAATAAATTCAACCAAAATTATACCAACAAGAAATAAAAATTTATAACTTTAATGCACAGTCGCTGTAATATTACACATTTATAAAAAAAACAAAAGTTTTATTTGTGAATTTTCTGAAAACTCAAAATACAAAAAGAGAAAATGCTTTTACAACAGGCAGTATCTATTTTTACTTTTTCACACACTATCTTAGAATTTCTCATGCAAACTATACTAAAGATTTGGATTTCTTTTATATATTTTTAATAGTTAATCACATGTATACTTCAAACCCATTAGCTCTTAAAATAAAAATTAGAAAAACAAATTAATTATTAACATTTCTAAATGTAAAGTATAGTTTATGAAAAAAATACGCAATTTTACTATTCTTAATTTTAATTCATTATACGCAAGATCCTTTATTTTAAAATGTCTGGCCAGAATTCAGGAATTTCAGTTCCTTCGAATTTGTCAATACATTTTCTTTTCATTCGTTCTGTTTGTTTCTGGGTAAAGTGATTTTTCCAATCACCGACAATACCTTTTCTAACAAAGGTAATTTCCGACTGTGGTTTAACGTTAATGCTTTTTATGTACCTAAGAAGGTGCTTTAGTCCTTCTGGAATGTTTAAGTTATCTATCTCTTCATCACTATGTACTGATCCAAAGAAGTTCCCAAAGTGTTTGCTGGTAGATTTCTTCATGTACTCAACAGAAGTCTGACGAATTATGTTCTCCATCATTTGTTCATCCTTCACTAACATGTCTTCGGACTCTTGACCTAGAAACTTAGCGATTTTTAAAACAGCAGCTCTGGTGTCACCTTTCATTTTCTCGTAGATAAGAAAGAGCACATTAGGATCATTTCTATGCTCATACCAGGACAGAAGATGGTCGAAGTAATCCCCAAATTCAGTTTCGCCATTGATAAAAATTTCAAAAAAGTCTTCAAACTTTCCATCAGAGTATTGATATGTGGGAAATGTTCTGCTGTGGTGAAAATGAGACACGCAGCAGTCGAAGGGATTCCTTGTTACGTAGATGTATTTGGCTTGAAGAGAATAAGGCTGCATATTAAACGGAAGGTGAGTTTTATAGCTCCAGGTCGAGGCATTGTTTCTACAATACCAGTTCCTGTAAGTTCCATAAAAGGGCTTATCCTTTGGAACTCTTCAAAACTCTCTGGTGGTTGCCCTCTTTTTAAAATGTTGATTACAATATGTTGTACCCAAGTTGTTCCACATTTCGGAAAAGTCACAATAAATATATCATTATCCTTCGGTTTGTAACGGAGAGAATCTCGAAGACATTTTGGTGAAAACGATTTGGGAATTTTAAATCCTTCGACGTCTTGGTAGTCGGGACCCTTAGGCATTTTCTTTTATTTCGAACGAACCTGATAAATGCATATTGTACTTTTATTAATAAAGCCATAACCATCAGAATTTTTTCTGATACAAATAAGATAAAACATTTTTTAATCGCTATCTACAATGGGCAATTTGTGCTCTGTCCGCCGGAGATATCGAAATCCGATGTCTGGCGTTTTAAGTTCGTGACTTTCCTATGTGATACTGGTAGTGGAGGGAAAGATATATAAACATTACCATTCTAATTATTTCTAGGCCTTGGATGTTCTATTTTTGACCTATTTACATGACAATAATATTAAGACAAACATCATTATGCAGCTGAAGATATTTAATTGAAGTAATTGTGTTTTTCATCGTTAAAATTAAACAGGAATGCAGATATCTCTCGAGTATCTTTGCTCGAAATTCGAAAAACAAACGTAAACATGGAGTAAATGAAAAAATATCATAATAACATCTATTTCACTGTTTTGTTTTGAACTTCGCGTAAAGCTAGTTTCACAAAGGCTATCTCCACAAGCCGTCTCTGGTGTGGAATTGTAAGAATAAAGGGAAGGCAGGCAATTATCACTTCTAGCGTTTACTAAGGAACTGTCACATTAAAACACTTTCACGGTTGAATGGGGGAGCATGTTTGATGTGACAGGGATTCGAATCCTCGACTACCTGGCCATCTGCGAAACTTACTCGATTACTCTTTATGAAGATTTGTGCAGCAAAGAATAATGCTGACATCTCTTCTTTCGATGCACCATAGCAGTTTATATAATACCCGTTATTTGGGCTTAATGCAATCCCAAAATATTGGGACTTGATTCGTAACTTGAGGTTGGCGGGTTCGAATTCCTATCACACCAAACATGCTTGGCCTTTTAGCCGTAGGGGCAAAGTAATGTAACGGTCAATCCCACTATTCGTTGGTAAAAGAGTAGCCCAATAATTTGCGGTGGGTGTTGATGACTAGTTACCTTCTCTCTAGTCTTACACTGCTAAATTTGGGACGTCAGCAGTAAAATCTGATCGCAAAGAAATAATCGATTGCTATTGCTGGACTACCCAGTGTCACGACGATATATCTGCGAACTTATAATGTTAGAATCCGGGTTTCAGCACAGATGACCCATTTTGTATTTTTGTGTTAATTACAAATAACAACATCTAACGTGATGAAAACAATTAGTTAGAACATACAAAAAGAGTAAAAGTCTGAAATTTCTTCATCTAGACAATTGTTTCGGAAACTTTATGGGCTAGCTTGTTTATATATAATTATTTTAGAGTCGAATTTCAGACTGTATTTCAATAAATTAACTAAAAATATATTAGGCCTTACCGTACCTTTAACTTTACAGAGAATTTCAATTTTAGTGTTCTTCATACGACGCCTTTTACTCTTATCAGCGAGGTTGAACTATCATAATTACATATGAGCCTGACTATTCAAGATAAATCACGTGAATGTCCTTCCTGATTTATTTTACACTTGGGCGTAAACGAAAATGACAATATATCAGCCTCTTCAGTTTTAATTTTCCCTCATCTGTTTCTTTGGCAAGTTTCCAAGCGTTCTTCATGTGACAAATTACTTGTGTTTATTAGTTAATCACGTACAGCGCAGAGAAACACATAAAGATATTCCACTTATCGTTTTTATTTTACGTATGTGCTCGTCAAATCCTTGATAGCAACTGACGTTCAGGTTTGTAATTGTGAGTTAAAACGTCTTTGCAAAGTAAGAGAAACGTAAAATTTTTTCCTGTCATTGTTAAAACTTGACAAAACAATATATGTGTGTGTGTGTGAACATGTTCCCAAACAACTATCAGTATTGAGGGATATTGAAACCACAAGTTATTCCTTCAAAGAAATTCTTTAAGACAACATGTGATGGTCTGTACTAAAGCCGTCTGTGTTACAGTAGTTTGAAAATTTTTTCCTGTTTACTTACGAAAGCTTTTATTGACCATTTGCGGATTCTAAAATGGTACACATAACAGACCATTGACTTTAATCTTGGGCTTGGAATGGCTTGATAATTAGGGTGTTTGGCTTTAAATATATGGGTTCGAATCACGTCACCACACATGTTCGTTCTTTAAACCACTGGGGCATTATCTCTTGACACACAATACCACTTTTCTCTGGAAAAGTTTGTTTGTTTGATTTGAATTTCACACAAAGATACTCGAAAGCTATCTGTCCTAGCCGTCCCTAATTTAACAGTGTAAGACTAGAGGGAAGGTAGCTAGTCATGACCACCCACCGCCAACTCTTGGGGTATTCTTTTACCAACGAATAGTGCGACTGACCGTAAAATTATAACGCCCTCACAGGTGAAAGGGCGAGAATATTTGGTGCGACCTTCAGATTACTATTCGCATGCCTTAACATATGGGAAGCCTAAAGGTCCTTGAAATAATGCGAGAATGTTGAAATGACACAAATCGCTTCGTTTAATGACTTGAATAACTTCTTCTTATGGAGCTGTAAATAAAGCCGTTACTTAATTAATCCAAATTTTTACCATCAAAAATTTGAAACCATTTGAAAGTGTTAGGAAGGAAATATGTTTTTAATGCTTGTGTGCACTTTCGAGAATATAAAAAGCAAATTGTACAAATTGATTATAATATATGGAATCATGAATTTCAGTCTAATATTAATTCCGGAATATCATCAGTTTGTATTGTTTTTATAGTTTCGAATGAGCTAGTTTGTAGTTATTTGGTCTCTATAAATTAACAGCTTTACACACTTTAGTTGGTTCGGAATGGCCAGATGGTTAAGGAATTTATTCGTAAATTGATGGTGACGGATTCAAATCCCCATCGCACCAAACATGCTCACCCTTTCAGCCGTAGGGACGTTATATAGTGACGGTTAATTCCACTAGTCGTTGGTCTAACATATGCCAGATTGAAGGCAGTAATTAAATATCAGCATCATTTTGTGTGATTAGTGAAACTATTCTGCTTCGAGCTCTAATACAATTTAAGAACTAATTATACACCACATTTAAATTACTTTTTGAACAATAACTACGGTTTAAAATGAAAAGTAAAAGGATTCTAAAAGGTCATAAGTGAATTATTCACGGATGGAACGTTATATTTAAGCAAATATACAGATTGTTAGATGTACATGAGAAATTTCTATCTCAACTCTATTTCTACAAATATAATCACAGGTTAGGAAAATGTAACACGTCATAACTTTACTCCAACGTTTATTGCTAGAATCACGAATTTATCCGTAACCCTGTAAAGTACGACTGTAGCTTTTTAGTTCTTGTGACATGTGTCAGTTTTAGGAGTTTCAAACATCATCAAATTTATTAAGGTGTTTTGTAGTGTTTAGCGTGACGGTGATTGTTGAGACAGTTTGCTATCAGGGCTACTAAGCATATTTGATGCACAACAAGATTTTCATTTCTTATCCTCAGTCTTAAGTGTGTCAGAAAAGTTGTTTAATGTTTCTCTTTCCCCAAACCGATAAGCAATTTAGCTTCTGATGTTATTGTCAATGTCAATGACGCTTGACATTGTGTCGGTGATTCGATTTCATAATTTTCAGATTGGCTATCTTTGTCTTATTCACAATGTCCCTCACACAGGGAAACGTTCACAGCCGAAAAAGATCACTTTTAATCGAAAAGGAGTTTTTGGTGACTGGAAGGATCATTCCTCTAAAGATCAGTCAAAAGTAGTTGTTGGTGACTGGAAGGATCATTACTCTAAAGATCAGTCAAAAGGAGTTGTTGGTGACTGGAAGGATCATTACTCTAAAGATCAGTCAAAAGGAGTTGTTGGTGACTGGAAGGATCATTACTCTAAAGATCAGTCAAAAGGAGTTGTTGGTGACTGGAAGGATCATTACTCTAAAGATCAGTCAAAAGGAGTTGTTGGTGACTGGAAGGATCTTTACTCTAAAGATCAGTCAAAACGGTTAAAGGCGAAATATTTGGCTAGAACTGTTTTATAATGTTGTGGAAAATTAAGAATAATATATTTATTATGTTGCAGGTTACCGTAATATTATGGTATGCTCTAATATTGAGACCTGATTTTTCAATTATCATATGATTACAAGAACTCATGAAATTTCAGTATGTCTTTGTTTTAAAAATGTTAGTTGTTTTTTGTTGTTTTTGAATTAAGCTACACAATGGGTTATCTGTGCTCTGTCAACCACGGGTATCGAAACTCGGATTTTAGCGTGTAAGTTTGCAGATATACCGCTGAGCCGCTGGGGGGCTAAAAATGTGAGAATTCTAGAATGTTAGATTGTACAAATTATATGGAACTAGGTCTCAAAGAAACCTTAATTACGTATAATGTTAATTTAATATTTATTTTTTGCTAAACCACAGCGTAGATTTTAAATTGTAAATCAAGCGTATAAAATATTTATTGTTTATAAAAATTATAAAGAAGTCATTATGTCAGCATATTTTCCTTGTCTGTCCTGTCTTTTATGTTCTCATATTTTAGTATCAATAATAGGTAGAGAGTAATAACACCACGTAGTTTTGACTAATATGTGTTTGTTTGTTTGTTTGTTTTGGAATTTCGCACAAAGCTACTCGAGGGCTATCTGTGCTAGCCGTCCCTAATTTAGCAGTGTAAGACTAGAGGGAAGGCAGCTAGTCATCACCACCCACCGCCAACTCTTGGGCTACTCTTTTAGAAACGAATAGTGGGATTGACCGTCACATTATACACCCCCACGGCTGGGAGGGCGAGCATGTTTAGCGCGACTCAGGCGCGAACCCGCGACCCTCGGATTACGAGTGCACGTCTTAACGCGCTCGGCCATGCCAGGCCCCTGACTAATATAACCTCTTTAAAACAAATCCATTGTTCGTGTGTGACGTTCCGATTGAAAAATGATGAACTGACGTTCAGTTAAAATTCGTTAACAATAATATAACTGGAAATTTATGTAGGAAAAGGGGCCTGGCATGGCCAAGTGTGTTTGTTTGTTTTGGAATTTCGCACAAAGCTACTCGAGGGCTATCTGTGCTAGCCGTCCCTAATTTAGCAGTGTAAGACTAGAGGGAAGGTAGCTTGTCATCACCACCCACCGCCAACTCTTGTGCTACTCTTTTACCAACGAATAATGGGATTGACCGTCACATTATACACCCCCACGGCTGGGAGGGCGAACATGTTTAGCGCGACGCGGGCGCGAACCCGCGACCCTCGGATTACGAGTGCACGCCTTAACGCGCTCGGCCATGCCAGGCGCCAAGTGTGTTAAGGCGTTCGACTTCCGGTCGCACTAAACATGCTCCCAGCCATGGGGGCGTTTTAAAGTGACGGTCAGTCCCACTAATCGTTGGCAGAAGAATAGCCCAAGAATTGGCAGTGGATGGTGATGACTAGCTGATTTTCCCCTAGCGTCACACTGATAAAGTATGGGCGGCTAGCGCAAAAAGTCCTCGTGTAGCTTCGCGCGAAATTCAAATCAAATTATTCTCCATTTTTCACCGTCTCTGTAAATTTTTATTGTATTGATTATTTGTTCAATTTTACGAATTCTTACTGTAAGTAAAATTTATGTTCTGGAAAATTAAGAATAATATATTTATTATGTTTCAGGTTAACGTAATATTATGGTATGCTCTTATATTGTGACCTCATTTTACAATTATCACATGATTACATGTGATGTAATATTTATAAAATATTATATGTAATTAAATGTAATAAAATCACAATGTCAAGCGTCACTGTAGCTGGCCAAAAAATGGATGAAAATCGAATACCGACATTTTATTTTAAGGTTCGCAAACAGAACACATTGAGATGTATGTATTGACAGCAAATGATGTGTGACGAAAACCCTTATATTTGAGCCCCACATCCAGCACGTACCGCTGCTGTCTTGTCGATAAATTCATAACTCATCAAATATATTTCTGACACTCTACATGATAGTCCATAAATTCATTTATAATTGTTGTCCTACAATTAATAAAAAGTCAGAGAACCTTTTTTAAACCAATGATACTGCCTTTTGACATCATATTAACTTCTCATGTTCTTAAACATTTAGTGACACTTTTATCTTCTGAAAATCAATTATTCGTACCAAGTTAGTAATAAATTAAAGCACAAACAGTGTAATTACTATTGTTTTTATTTTAGCTCAAGATTACTGAAGACAAAAGTTTGAATATTGTGAAACGTTTAATGAATAAATCATATTATTAGACACACGTGTTACTTTATTATTGAGTTTAGTTTTTTCGAAGAAATTAATCCATTACTAAGTTAGTGATAATTTAAGTTTTGTAAACTTCGAACAGATAAACCGTATCATAACATAAACAGCTCATTACCTTTAAGTTGTAAAAATAAAACTCAGTCTTCACCTGCTCTCATCAGTGATCTTGTGATTTATTCGGTAAAGGACGCACTGTATTTATTTTTCAAATTAGCACAAAAGATTAGATTGTTTTAAGAAATCTGTAGACACTTAAATGAAATACAAAACTTTGCTCCCTGTTATGACAGTTATTTCACATTCCTCAAACCATAACGGAGTTGATAACAATATACTTTGATGGACTCTCGCTTCAGTTTGGTTCGTAACAACCTTTTGAAAGAATATTTCACGGCTCCGATGTGAACCTGATAAAGGGTACTATTGAGTGTATACTTTATAGAGGTAACAAAATGTAAGTAAATGATCACTTGCAAATAAAGATACCACAGTATTATTCACAGTTGGAGATTTCTGTTTGTTTTGTTTTGGAATTTCACACAAAGCTACTCGAGGGCTATCTGTGCTAGCCGTCCCTAATTTAGCAGTGTAAGACTAGAGGAAATGCAGCTAGTCATCACCACCCACCGCCAACTCTTGGGCTACTCTTTTACCAACGAATAGTGGGATTGACCGTCACATTATACACCCCCACGGCTGGGAGGGCGAGCATGTTTAGCGCGACTCGGGCGCGAACGGAGATTTCTGTAAAAATTGTAAAGTATGGGCCGGTTCCAGGTATCAATGTATGTGCGTCTCAGGCATAATGATCAAATAAAAGTAATATATGTTAAATAAATTTGGGGTAAGAGCATAAAACTGAGAATTATCTTCAAGTTTTTACGATATATCATTGAAAGCGTGATCAATTCGTTATTGTTAAAACACTGTTGAAAGAAATGTTTATTTTAGACAAAGAAAATGAAATGATAGTTTATGTCAATCAGTCTGTTCAAAACTTCAGAAATTAGAAATGTTCACTTGTAAAAAAAGAGCCCCAAATGAAAAAAAGAGAGAAAGTTTACAGACTTTTGGTGGGGGCAAATTTTATTGTCAAAGTGTTAACAGCTGACAAGGGTAGTACATGTAATAATCGAATATATATAAATATTGTTGATGCTGATAAATATATATAATTTCAAAAATATTTTCTGAACATAATTTAATAAGTGATAATCATAATTCAGCAAATTGTATTGATCTAGAAACAAACATGAATATGTTATATATTTTGTTTATCAACCACCTAAACAGTATGATACCATGGGTATTATTTTATATATATTTCAAAATTTCAAACTCACAACCATCGTAACCCAAAACTGGTGTTACAAAAATCTTGTTCGATTAATAACTACAATATTAAACTATGCTTTCTAATTTATGTCGTTGAAATTGAACGCGATGTTCCAAAGTGAAACGGACAACAACACTGATATCACCGTGTTTAGTTTACACCACCAAAAGTTAATGTGTAATATGAATATGTTTGAAAGTATAATTATAGATAATCTGTCATTGAAACAAAAATGGAATATATAGTATTATACAAGATGATAACAACTCCTAAATATTTATCAGCTTATCGGGTAATTATGTACAATAATGTCATCTACATATCTGTACCAGTATAGTGGTGGATGTATTGCTGTATTAATTGCTTGTGTTTCAATTTGTGTCATAAAAATATTGGCTAGAACTGGTGATACTGGGTTACCCATGCTTAGGCCATTTGTTTGTATGTAATTTTGGATGTTGAACACGAAGTTTGTCTTTATTGTGGTGAATTCTTTGAGGGTTGCTTACTGGTTACTGGGAATGTCTATAATTGGGTTAGGGTCTCGGATATAGAGTTCTAAGGCTATCTTGCAGGCTTCTGTTGTTGGAACTTCTGTAAAGAGGGATATAACATCGAAACTGGCCATTAAGGCTTTATGATTAAGTTGATTTAGATTAGACTTGAAATCAAAAGAGTCTTTGATGAATGAGCTGGCTGATGTTGCATATTTGGAGAATGCCCATGCTATGTATTTACCAAGATTGTAATTAAACGATTAATATGTTGACATTATTGGTCGTAATGGACAATCTGGTTTATGAGGTTTGGGGATGCCGTATATTTGTGGTGTGCGTGAGTCGGTTTAACGTAGGTGGGAGTAAAGTGTTTGTGAAATTGTGTTGGCTTTTTTCATTTGTAGTAGTAATATGATGTGGATTGTTACAATGCTGAAAGAACTATTGTTTTCCTTACAAAAGCTCATTTCTACAACTAATGTTGAATAATCAAAGATGGTCCAAGAAGTCAGGGCATTAATGGCAGTCATAATAATTATGACTTGACAAAGTTCAAACAGGAATATATCTTTAGATTACAATCATAACTTTTACTCGTTGGGATAACAAAGTTATGTCAAACACGTTCTTTAAATATTATAGTTATTTCTATACCTACAGTATGAGGAAAACAATGAGCAACGAGGCTTATCGATTAACACGATAATGACCATGCTTGTTCAGTTTAGGGGATATTGAGGAGAAATTTTTCCTCTCTGTGCAAAAATCCTACTCTAAAGTATAGTATCTTCCATTCTGTCAAATATTAACTCTAATTCGTTTCTACCTAGCTACACATAACCCCCACTCCTCAACCGGGTGGAAATGTCAAAATCCAACACGCTTCATCTTAATAACTAACTGCACTTGTGGTACGATTAGACTGAAGGCCTTATATCCACGGCTGTTATGAGCAACTTAAGGACTTTAGTTTATCCATGAAATATTAAGACACACAATTTCCTTTATTGGTGATACCCTCTTTGAATCTGCACTTTACTTCCTTCATGTATTCACACACCCTCAAAACTGAACAATTTACAATAAATCGTGATATACTTTTATCCCTTTAGTTTAGATTCATACATCTTAATGTAATTTGAATATTGTTTAACATGGAGAATCTCATACTTCACGCTAAGAAGCTTAGGATGTAAGATTTTAACTCCAAGCAGATTGCCTGATATAGCTTTGCTAAAAAAGAAAACACACAAAAGCTCAAGGAAACCATAGAGTGAATTTTGCTTCATACCTGTAATACTTCATTATACAACATGTCTTCTCTTACACTCACAGTATTTTTGCTGTGTCATTCTATTGGAACATTCCCAAACGGTTGAAAAGCTTCCAATAAAATGCATGGTTTTAATTTTATTCCACTTCTTTTTCTATCAACCGAAAACTTGTAATGTGACTTTTAATATTCACGTGAAAATTTATCCTGTCAATGAAGGGAGTTTTCACTTGAACAAGCTGTTGCTATCATTTTTGGCATTTTCTCAACTGTAGATACAAATTCATTGGCACACAATTAACTAAGTTTTTGTATGTTGTGTACACACACACGTTGGAAGTGTAGTCCTCAGTCTCTAGGACATAAATATGTTTATTAAATACAGTATGTAGACAAAAATAACAAGTTAGTTTCTTAAAGGTTCGACTTCAGCTCTCTTTATTAATTTTGAACTACTTACAAGAAACCAAAATCAATCAATTTTCGGTGGTATTACATTTCTTACCATGTAGGAAAGTATTTGAAATACAAGTCATTTTACAAGAATTTTATATCAGCGAATTTACATGTTCAAAGTCATTTTTACATGATGTGATCAACTTTTTGTATTTAGTGATACCTTTCCAGTGGGGTGTGCCCCTAATTTGCACTTTTTTACACAGTATTTGTTGAATACAAAAACATTATCTAACATCAAGTAAAGAGTCGAATTGCTTAACTCATTGCCTTTAGTTGTGACATTAACTTGTGAATTAACAACGATTAGTTGATTCCCCAACAAAGGTCAGAGCTATAGTAAATTGTTCATTCATCGCCTTATTGTTAAAAAATATAATTTATTTTCTGTTCTTGTGAATGACTTAAACCTGTCGGTCTGTCGCGGAAATTCCCTGTTGATTCAGTATAATGTTTTCACTTTCTATTTCCTTACCCTGTATTTAGAAATGTTCAATCAACATGTACACAATTTGGAAAATGCCAGTTTATCAATATGTTAACATTGTCAGTATTGTCGGAAGCTTTACTCCCAAATATTTACAAGAAGCCATCCAATGACGACATCATTATATTGAAATGTCTAAAATGTGTAAAAACTTGGATACAATATAGTGCACAATGTCTAAACTGAAGAAAAACCATTGACAAGTCTGGAAGAATACAACCTTCTTTGTCCTATAATAGATTCTCTTGGAAAGAAAGGTTTTGAACTTATGTTTCGTCCTGGGTCGATTGAAACTCATTTCCCATTTCACGTAAAACTGGAAATGTTCTGCGAAAGCAAAGTACATCTTAATTATTTGAAACCCAAAAGATTGTTGCATTTTATTTTGCCATCACACCAAAACGCTTCCACTCTTTCAGTTCTCAGAAAAAACATTTGATGAATATTTCGCAATTATTCTTCACGGAGCAAATGATCGAGAAGACAACTTCGATCATCTTCTTTCACTTTATGAACATCGGAACCTTCCAAACATTTTATTCCTTGTTTACGAATAAATGTAAACAGATCATGAAGCTACCGTGAAAAAATTGCCAAATTCCTAGGTCAGGAAAATTTAGATATGCTTGAAAATGACGCTAAGGTGTTGAAAAAAATACTATATCAAACAAGTGTAGAATACATAAGAAAGCACATCAACGAACAGTTCAATGGGTTTTGTCACAAACAAAATAAGGAAGAAAAACTGAAACATCAAAATGTACGTGTTCATGAAGCAATAAAGTTACTTCAGGTATATGTTGAAGTTGTGAAGGCACCACAACCAATGGTGTGTAACTAGGTTTAAAAGGAATCTTAATTACATACAATGCTAATTTCATATCGTTTTTGCTGATCTACAACGTAGATTTCAAACTGTAAATCAAGTGTAGAGAAATGTAAATTGTTCATAAAAAAATTAGTAATAATATAAGTATATATTCTTTGTCTGACGCGTGTTTTTGATTCACATGTTTTAGTATCAATAATGCTGTTGTTGTTGTTTTGAATTAAGCACAAAGCTACACAATGGGCTATCTGTGCTCTGCCCACCACGGGTATCGAAACCCGGATTTTAGCGTGTAAGTCCGCAGACATACCGCTGGGCCACTAATGCGTTTAGGGTCTTGTCATCACGAAATACGTGCTAGTAAAATCTATTTAAAACAAATTCTTTGCACGTATCTAATGCTTCGATTGAAAAATAATGAACTCACATTCAGTTATGATCAGCTGACAACAATATTACTGAAAGTAATTTTGAAAAAATTTATTGGAGTGAAAAGGAGGTGACTCAGAGTGCACAATATATAAAGGATATAATTAGGCCTCTACTGTATGATTTACAACAACATATGAAAGGTAAATTACATTCAATTGAACAAAACTAAACTGAAACAGAATTTAATTGAAAAAAACAATAACTTGAGAAACTAAAATGCTTATGAATTTGGCAAAAAAACAACATTGCTGACAAAATTAAGACTGACAATTTGCACTATATCTTGAACAAATATCCCCAGTAGCTTTAGCACTGAACTGTTTCAAAACCCTCCGCTACTCTGAACACTATGAGTCATCTTCAGCGGAGAAGAAAAGGACAGAAAGATGTCTTACAAATAAAGAAACGTGACAAAATTTTTAATATGGTAAGTGATGCGTCATGTAGACATTTTCTGATATACACTGCAAGGCCACTAAAAGTTGGAGAAAATTATAGGGAAGTGACTGATACTTTCAAAAGATAAATTCACTTTTTATAAAAAAAAATATTCAACAATGTTATCAGTGACTTTCTAAATATTTTAATTTGTTAGCTAGAGGGAGCTGTGGACTATAACGATGATACCGAGATGAAATAGTTAAGTTACATCAGTCAAGAAATGTCAATAAAATTTGACTTCAGATCTAGCAAAGCAAAGATATCTTAAAATAGAAGATTCAGAAAAACATCAGATAGATAGAGAATTGCTTCTAGCTGGTAAAATGAACCAGCCATTGTGTGTAATGAAGTATTTGGATCTGTGTTAATTATTTGTTACTTTGTACTATTAAAAGTATTTTATATTGGTGTCGTTAGCGCACCCAGCATACACTTGGGATAAAAGTTACAAGTATTTAAAAGTGTAAAACCATGAAGGAAGAAATTAATAAATTTGTTGTTGTTTTGATGATATGATTTATTTTCACCAGAGAGTGTGAAAGAAACTGCCATGAAAGGACAAAGTTACAAAAGTATGCTATAAACAAACAAAAAATGAAGTAGGGATAGAAAGTGTCCACACACGTTGTTGCCATACATAAAACTGGATAATCTGATCTAATTCAA
The DNA here is from genome assembly GCA_011833715.1 of Carcinoscorpius rotundicauda. NCBI lineage: Eukaryota > Metazoa > Arthropoda > Merostomata > Xiphosura > Limulidae > Carcinoscorpius > Carcinoscorpius rotundicauda. The sequence goes on along the minus strand of CM022393.1, from coordinate 15,641,703 downwards.
ACTTTCGGATAAAAAAAATGTCATTATAATCTTTGAAAATGAATTTCTCTTTCTGTATTAATTGTAACTATATTTGAACTCCACCATTTATGTGGTTAATCAGTTTTATTTATTGTTTTAGCTCACATCACATGCTATTTGACACCTCTTGAGGATGCAAAAAGCTTTAGAACATTATTGTTGAAGAGTTAGGAAATATGATGACAATAGTTGAGTTAGGATGTTTAAACAATTCAAAGAACTAGTAATTGGATCAGTTCTTCTAAATGATAGTGATATAAAAAATTTTAATTTTATTTTAATTTTGTGTACATATGATTTTTTACCAGCTGCAACAGCTAAAGTCATAAGAATAGCTTTAGAAATTAGAAACCAGTAACTGTTTTTAATAATCCCAAGTCATGTTTATGCTGTTGTGTTGCTTCTTTTTGTTTGTTGTCCACATTGAATTGAATTTTTGCTTAAGACTTCTGTCATTTATGTATTATACTTACATAATACTTTTATGTTGGGAAATCTGCATATCAGAATGTGACATTGTTCTGTAGGGAGGTATTGAATGCTAATTGCATTAATATATCCACTAACTTATTGTTCACACATTTATGTGTTGTTTTTTTTCACTTTTCTATCATGGAACTTGCCCCATGTATTAACAATTGGAAACTTGTGAAGTGTGAAGTTTTTAATTGGCTTAAAAAGTAAGGTGTCATTTTTAATTATCACAGTAAAGTTGTAAATGTGTCTTTGATTGACAGTTTAGCTTTTTCCAGTCTAATCTGCATCACAACATTCTTAACAAATATCAATGAAATATCCTATAATTAATCTATAGTTACTGGAGAGTACTTATACACAAGTCATGCAAGTGAGATTATCTGAATCAACAACAAACATTTATTTTTGCCATTTCATTGCACTCAATTTAACTTTTTTTTCATGAAAACTCCCTCAATATTGTTACAACCAGGTCTTTCAGGTTGGCAACAATAGTTGTTTTAACAATGCAATGTAATGTTTTTGGTCCTATGGGTGGTTGCAAATATACACATATATTACTCCTATGATTGTTTATTATACTCAGCAACTCTATGGATGCTTTTGATTCTGATGGCATTTTCAACAATATACTGTGACCTGAATAGTGGTAGAGGTGAAACAAAATTTATTTGTCAGACTTATGGATATCTGCAACTGAACAACAGAATTTCACAGCACTACATATAGATAAAAAATCATATGAATTTTATTCATGACTTTGAAAATCACTTTTCAACACAGAAAGTATTTTTTGATGTTATCTTTAATAAACTGTATAAAATATGGATTTTGAGGACAATCTTTCAAAAAGGAAACACAGGTAAGTTTTTAATTGGCTTAAAAAGTAAGGTGTCACGTCTGAAAACCAATCATACCATGACTCTTATAAATTTTGTTTTATTTACTGAACTTTTATTTTTGAAAAGGTTAAAAGAATAAAACTAAAAGGTCTAACAACAGTGAAATAAACTGTATAACTTTATCACTATTATTTGACATACTGTTTTAATTTCTTTGCTAAGTGTTGATGTTTAAAACTGTAACATTAAATGTTTTGCACTGCATGTAACATCACTTTTCACACTTTTGTATGCTAGCAAGTTCAGCCTAGGTGATGAGTTCTAATATTGAACCAAACAGCTTCATAGGCTATGACAAGTAAAGATGATATTTTACAAATACCCCTGATTTGTAATTGATAATAGAGTAATTTTGTAGAATGAGGAAAAAAACTCCTTCATTCTGGAGATTTTATCAGCACTGTTAAGAATGTCGGTTTTACTGCTTCACTGGCTTTCAGCATTAAAATTATATCTGTTATGAAAAAGTAAGTGGAAATGGCACTCCTGTATGCAGCTTATGCATTCACACATGCATGTTGAACTGATAGTGTAATGAACACCTTATATAGGCAACAGAGGGAAAGAGCTATATGCATACAGATCTTTCAGTAGGAAATAGAAAATTGTATGTGGTTATGAGGAAGAGCTGCTGTTTCAACTTTCAGTTCAACTGTCTTGGTAAACAACTCAAATAAGTTGCCTCTACTCCCTTCCACTTCAAACTTGTTTTTCTGCCAATCCACTTATATATTTTAGTGTAATTATAAAAAAGGCAGTTTAATGTATATCAATAAGTTTTCTCAAGAGTTTCTTGAAAGTATTCATGGCCTCATCACCCATCATACTTGTATCATTATCCAAGTGATATTATTACTGTTCAACACTGAGAGTAAAAACTTTAAGGAAGATAATGACATATCCATAGGCTATTGATAAAAATAATACAATTTTCAAAAGATATTATAGTTCTGCAAATTAATATCAACATTTCTGCAATATTTTCATGAATGAACAAAGGAAGTGACACTAAGGACCATGTTCCAGCAGACTCTAAAAGTTGATATTCCTGCTTGTGGTTGCAGTGTAATTGTATGTTATTACTATTTCGTACATATATGTTGGGGATGAACATCTTTGTGTCCATACCATATTATTAAAATGTGTTAAAGTACAGTACCAAAAATAATTCACTCTTCAGTTCATTTTACAACTTATCATGTTGCGCAAATATTTTCATCATTAAAATACTGCATGTGCATTTTTTGTAAAAACAAAGAGTATTTGAAATAAAATGACAGAATTGTTTATGTTGTAGCTGACAGTTACTACTTCTCAGATTCTGGCTGGTCATCCCCTTGGACTTTCAACACTAGAAACTTGGTTTTGATACCTGTGGTGAAAAGAGCACAGATATCCCATTGAATTACCTTGTGCTTAATTACAAATAAACAAACAATTCTTGTGACTCATGTGATACCTAGGTAATTGCCAGAATTGGTTGTTCCAATAAAAAAAGCATGTAATTTTAGAGGAGACAAAACAGTTCTTTCACTATTCTCTGATTTATCAGGTCTCAACATTTTACTCTTGATCTAACCAGAACAAATAAGGTTATTCAGTATTAGCTTGTCAACATGTTGCTACTGTATCCCCTCCCTTGATGGACCAAGTTGCTTTTATAGTGTTGATATTGTGGAATGTAAGCATAACATGCATTTTATATCTTCTATTTTATTACTGTGTTAAGTGAACCTAGATAGTATAATGGTATGTGTAGTTTCACATGACATGCAGCAAAGAAAACTGTTAAGTTAATTTCATTCTACATACTTTTATTGTGTGTTATTTTAATGCAGTGGCATCAGATCTGCTCGTGCGAGATATAGCTGTAATTTGTTTTAGAACCTTGAGAACAGTTTCCTCAAATAATAGGTAAACTAAAGCCTCAAAGTTTTAAACTATCTTATGTTTCAATGAGAATGACCAGTTGTCACCTCTTGATTTCAGGTAAATTGAGTATCACATGTTAACAAAGTAATATTTAGATTAATTTTCATCGTATCATGAAATAAAGACTGTTTCAGTATGCTTAAACCTTTGTATAATGTCCTTCGTTGCTTACTTAGTCAAACTTGAGACAAACCTGATTCATCTTCACAACATTGCATTTGTTGATCCCTTATTATACTGTAATACCAAAGGAGAAATCAGAGACACAAAGAATACAAATTGAATTGACGTTAGACCAAATACTCCTTACTTTAACCATTAATGTCTTTTATATATTAATGAAGAAGTACAATTGGTCATTTAAGTTTCCAGTTTATTAGTTTTCACTCAATCCCAGATTTTGCATAATTTATATTAAAATTAAGATTTAAAAAGATTACAGGTTTTGATATTAATTAGACATCAAGTACTAACGATTACTTGTTATAATTTTTTAGCGAGATTCTTCCTTTAAATAGGTTATTATCATCGGTGGCTTTTAGTGCTAAGCTACACAATGAACCTCAGCATCATAAGTCTGGAAATCTGTCGCTAACTCCCCGGCTTTAAACTAGTTGTTCGCCAGATAACAAGTATATATTAAGTTAAACCAAAGGTATGTTTTGTTTAAATCTCTTTTAAAGCTATTCAGGGGAAAACTGACCTGTTCGACCTTGACATAGAAGTGAAAGATGAGAGGGAAGACAGTTACTGTATGCTGCCTACCGCCTATTCGTTGGTGACTGTAATCGGATAGTGGGATTTAATCACAGTATTCATAATTCACTCACAGTCCAAAATTGTGAAGCACGAATCATGGAATCTTGGATCCACTGAGCCACACTGGGCCTTACAACTAAAGAGCTTTTATCATGAAAGGTGTGCTTAGCATTTTTTTGTTCGCAATATAAAGAGTGTTTATACAAGTCACTCTTTGCAGTAATTTAAACATTATTAATTCATTGTGCAGCTTTGTGCGACATTCAAAAACAAACAAGCATATCTTATTCCAGCACCTAAAGCTTTAAGATAATAGATAAGCGTAAAGATACGAACATTCTGTCCAACTTATTTAAATTCATTTTCAACAGATAAAAAGAGCCGTTTTGTAATCAATACCATTTACTGTACGTATTTTAAATGAGGATTTGGAATGTGTACATTTTTCTTGAACACTGGTTAAGAAAATGGCCTGTTTTTAAAAGTATAACATGACTTACTCACATTAGTGCCGTCGCTGGAATAGCGGTAAATCTTTGGATTTATATCGCTAAAATCAGGTTTTTGACTCCTCTTGGTGGGTTCAGCAGATAGCCCGATGTGGTTTTGCGATAAGAAAACACATACACGCACATTATTTAGTTTCTTTAATATATTATTATATCGCTAAAGCAAATGTTTGGAACGCTTTCGTTTTCATTTAAATTACACAGTTTAGTGTGGAAGTTTCAGACCAACTGGTTAGGAAGCTCTACTCCCAATATAAGTGTCGCAGGTTCGAATTCTTTTCTCAACAAGTATGCTTGCTCTAACAGCCATGGGCGTTTTAAAGTCACGGTCGATTCCCCTTATCGTTGGTAAAAGAGTAGTCCAATAGTTGGCAATGGATGATGATGATGAACTGCCCTTCCCCAAGTTTTTTACTGTTCAATTAGGGATGGCTGGCACAGATAGCTCTCATGTAGCTTCGCGCGAAATTCAAAACAAACCAAACTAAATTGCGAGTGTTTATTCATTAGTTATTTTTCAATTAATTAATACAAGTTTCATTTGAATTTGTTTGTTTCAAGTTAAGAACAAAATTACACATTGGGCTAACTGTGCTCTGCCAACCACTAAATATCAAAAGTCGGTTTCTAGCGTTCTAAGTCAGTCTCTGGAGGGAAGGGGCATTTCATTTGAAGGATATTCATTTTCAGAATAGTCTCGTTTTCGTCTTTATCGATTACTTTGACCATACTGAAGATTAAAACTGTTTCTCAGTCTTTGAACATGAGAATAGAACGTTCCATTAATTTAAGCGTTCTTCCATTTTTCTAACAGTCAATCTGGCAAAAGCGCCCTCACGTGTTTTGTTCAGAAAGATTCCTGAATAGCACGTGAATGTTGAAAAGTTCTGATTTCTCAAGACAGGTCTGAACACATACTGGTAGTGAACTTGTGGAAAAACACTCTGATAATGGTGTTTAGTATTTCATTCAAAATTTATGACATCACCACCTAAGTAAAGTTTCTTGATAATGAGTTAAGTTTTAAACAGATTTCAGTCTGAATTGACAGGAACTAACGATAAGATGTGCACAAGACACGATACATTTTATAAGGTTTTCATTGAAGTGAAGTAAAACAAATTGTTAAAGTGGATGTACACGCTTGTGATAACGACCTACACTATAAGGTGATTGTTTATGGACATGTATGTGTCAACAGAAGTTAGAGCATGCTAGTGTTGGCCTTCACAACTGATCTTAATGTTAACATGTATGTTGCTCGAATATTTTATAAATTTCATGACTTGACTTCCGTTTTTAAATATAAATATGTCATCAATATAACCAGGGTAAATATGTGGTGAGAAGTCAGTAAAACAATCCCTTAATCAACTATTCTCATAAAAGGACATGAAACTAAACTCCAATAAACGGTTCATAAAATTTAGCATTGAACTGAAAAACAGAGTGTTTCCCATCGGTTATCTGAATTATTATTTACGTAGTTTGTTAACAAATTCTTGGTTCATTTAGATAAATGCTAATGAACAGACATACGATATCTAGACTGTTTATTGGATTAAATTTTCACTTTTTACTTATCTTAGACAAGATAAATCGATTACAGTTTGAAGCACAGTGACGTAGCTAGTTAACTGTTCAACTTAGGTTGTAGATTAGGTATTAGGTATGCTTCCTTTTTCATTATCCATTCACCTTTTCCTCAGACTATTATTCTGAAGTTTTTTCTGTTTAATGTTTCTTCATAGTCATTGGTAAAGCGAAGAATGAGAATACGCGTTTAAAAAGTATTTAATCCCTTAAATAAAATCTAGATTGATGAAAGAGTTACTGAAATTTATTCGTAATTTAAGTAATTGTATTTTTTCGTAATTGGGCACCCCAGTGGCTCATCGGTATGTCGGCGGACTTACACGCTAAAATCCGGGTTTCGATACCCGTGGTGGGCAGAGCACAAATAACCCATTGTGTAGTTTTGTGCTCAATTTCAAACAACAATAACAGTGTACCCGACAATATACAAGTTTTCTAAATACCAAAGTTGATCGTTACATAAAAATTTAGACGTTATTTTTCTTGATCTTTCACCCGTAGGTGCATTGTAATGTGATGGTGAATCCCACTATTCATCAGTAAAGGAGTAGCCCAAGAATTGGCGGCGGGTTGCAGTGATAAGCTGCCTTTCCTCTCGTCTAACACTACTAAATTAGGGATGGCTAATGCAGATAGCCCTCGTTTAGCTTTATGAGAAATTTAAAAACAAACAAACTTCAGCAATAAAATCTGATCGCAAAGAAATAATCGATTCCTATTGCTGGACTTCCCAGTATCACAACTATATATCTGCGGACTAAAAACGTTAAAATCCGGGTTTCAACACTCGTGGTTGGCAAAGCATAGACAACCCCTTTTGTATTTTTGGGTTTATTTACAAACAACAACATCTGACTTGATGACAACAGTTAGTTATAACAGTAAGTGTAAAAGAGTAAAAGTCTGAAATTTATTAATCTTTTGATTTGGAAACTATACGGGATATTTTCTTGATATAGTATTATTTCAGAGTCGAGTTTCATACTGTATTTCAATAACTTAAGCCTTTCCTTACCTTAAATTTCACAGAGAACTTCAATTTCAGTGTTCTTTATTTGACGCCTTTTACTCTTATCAACGAGGTTAAACCATCATAAGGACCTGTAAGCATGTCTATTCAATATAAATAACGTGATTGTCTATGCTGATTTATTTTACCACTTGGGCGTAAACGAAAATGACTATATATCAGTCTCTTTAGTTTCAAGGTTTCACTTATCTGTTTCTTTGGGAAGTTTCCAAACGTTCCCCACGTAAAACAATTACTGGGAAAAGCTTTGTGTTTATTAGATAATCACGTCCAGCTCAGAAAAACACATAAAGATATTCCAATAATCGTTTTTATTTTAAGTATGTGCTCGTAAAATCCTTGGATGCAGCTGATGTTCAGGTTTGTAATTGTGAGTTAAAACGTCATTGCAAAGTGAGAGAAACGTAAAATTTTTGCCTGTGATTGTTAAAACAAACGATGCCGTTTCTTTAATAAATTCTTCGAGTTTCAGCAAACTTATAAAAGCTATAATATATGAACTTGACAAAACAACATATATGTGTGTGTGTGTGTGTATGAACATGTTCCAAAACAACTCTCACTATTGAGGGATATTGAAAGCACGAGTTCTTCCTTCAAAAAAATTACTTAAGACAACATGTGATGGTCTGTATTAAAGTTGTCTGTGTTACAGTAGTTTGAAAATATTTTTCATGTTTACTTATGAAAGCTTTTATTGACCATTTGCGGGTTCTAAAATGGTACACATCACAGTCCATTGACTTTAATCTTGGGCTTGGAATGCCTTGATAATTTGGGTGTTTGATTTTAAATATATGGGTACCAGACATGTTCGTTCTTTAAAGCAATGGAGCATTATCGCTTGACACATAATACCACTTTTCTTTGGAAAAGTTTATTTGTTTGTTTTTTAATTTCGCACAAAGCTACTCGGAGATATCTGTGCTCGCCGTCCCTAATTTAGCAGTGTAAGACCAGATGGAAGGTAGTTAGTCATCACCACCCACAGCCAACTCTTGGGTTACTCTTTTACCAACATTATAACGCCCACATGTCTTAAAGGGCTAGCATGTTTGGCGCGATGGGGATTCGAATCCGCGACTCTCAGATTACGAGTCGCACGCCTCAACACGCTTGCTGATGCCGGGTCCTTTTGAACAGAATTAGTCTAAGAATTTACAGTGAGTGGCACTGACCAGTTGCTTTCGCTTTAGTCTATCATTTCGAAATTAGATGCGGTTAGATATGAACGAAATTAAAGAAATAGACCTCATTTCAAAAATAAGAATCGTTGCTTTTACTGAGAATGATGGAAAATAAATACCTGGTAATAAAATACTAATAACACATTAATAACTGTCACACGTCTGTTATGTATATGTGTAAATATTTTGTAAACGACAACATGTCGTGTTGTGTTTAAATTTTCATTTCTATTATTCATTTTTCCATATTAATATTATTGTTTCGAAGTTTAAACTAATATTTTGTTATTTATTTAGGGTAACATTTTAGAATTTTCTTGAATTAAGTAGACCAATCATATGTTTGTAAATGAGTGCTGGTGACTTCGTGTCTAGACGTGTAGTCTCGTGCAAGAACGGACACGCGCGGATTGCTCTGGAGTTGTATGGAAATTTCAAGATTGTTCGAGAAGTAGGCCTACCGGTATGAAAGACGGTAACGTGAGAAAGAGATTCAGTCATTAGTTTTATTCGAAGAACAAGTGTGAGATTCAGACATCAGTTATTATTCGAAGAAAAGAAGAAAGTCAGTTATTTGAGAAAGATTAAGTGTTTGCTGTGATTATTCAACTTGGATTTGTGTCTGAAGCTAGATCTACGGAAGCTGTGATTTTATTTCGTCAATCTCTACGATACATCTGAATTACTGCTAGTGCTGAGAGTCGGCGAATTTATTGAACTGTGAACTGTTGCGGAATTTCTTCGTGGGACCAAATTCACACCCTAGACTGGAATTTGATACTTTCGTTTTAATTCATTATATTAGATACAGGCCAGTACCATTTTGTATTGTGATTAATTTTGAAGTTTGAAACTAGTATTATTTTGTTTTGCAATTAATTTCGAATGTTATAACTTAATATCTGTCACTATTATTATATAATTTGTTATATCTGTTATATTTGTTAATAGTTTAGTGTAATAAACTATACAAGCTGTTATCTGCGTTTTTCTGTTGCGTTTAGTCTACGAAGAACATAAAACATTAAAAAATACGTAACACGTCATGTCAGTTTAAGTAGTCTGATTTGCTTTTTGTATTTCGCGCAAAGCTACTCGAGAGCTATCTGCTCTAGCTACCAGTAATTTGTCAGTGTGAAGCTAGGGAAAATCATCTAGTCATCATCATCCACTGCCAACTCTTGAGACGATTATTGGTCTGACCGTCACTTTAAAACGTCCCCATGTCTTGGAGGGCGAGCATGTTTAATGCGACCAGGATTCAAACGCTTTAACACACTTGTCTATGCCAGGCCCCGTTTCCTACATAAATTCCCAGTTATATTACTGTCAGAGAATTTTAACTGAGTGTGAGTTCATTTTTTTTTCTGTCAGAACGTCACACACGTACAATAGATTTCTTTAAAATAGTTTATGTTAGTCAGTACTACGTGGTGTCATGAATCTCTACCTATAATTGATACTAAAATACGACAACATAAAACACACGACAGACAAGGAAAAAATCCTGACATAATTAATCCTTTTTATTTTTATAAAAATTTTACATATCACTGGCACAATCTAGCATTCGAAAATACTAGGATTTTTGAAACAGAGATCTACTAAAATTTCTTGAGCTCTTGTAATCATATGATAATTGTAAAATGAAGACTCAATGTTAGAGCATACCATAGTATTGCCGTAACCTGCTACATAATAAATATGAAAATTTTGTTTTTCTTCTTTATTTTGTTTGTGACAAAACCCATTAAAATGTTTGTTGACGTGTTTTCTCATGTATTCTAGACTTCTTTGATAGAGTATTTTCTTCAACAAGTTAGCGTCATTTTCAAGCATTTTCAAGTTTATTCATGAATTACTATGACACACTATTTTCTTTCTTGGTGACACCCTCTATGGATTTGCACTGTACTTTCTCTATGTTTCCACACACCCTCATAATTGAACAATTCACAATAAATCATCACATACTTTTATCTCCTCAGTTTAGATTCGTACATCTTAGGGTAAATTTTTCACGCTTAGCAGCTCAGGATGTAAGATTTTAACTGCAAGCAAATAACCCGATGTGGCTTTGATAAAAAAAAGAAAACATAGAAAACTAGAGAACATCACATAGTAAATTTTGATTCGTAACTGTAGCACTTCATTATGCAACATTCCTTCTCTCACACTTACAGTTTTTTGCTGTTTTATTTTGTTTGCACATTCCCAAATGGATGAAAAGCTTCATGTAGAATGCATGATTTTATTTCTATTCAACTTCTTTTTATCAAGCAAAATCTTCTGATGTAACTTTTTATGTTTGCGTGAAAATTTATCCAGCCAATGAAGGGAGTTTTCACTTGAACTAGCTGTTGCTATCATTTTTGGCATTTTTCTATTTGTAGATACAAATTCATTGGGATTGGTTTTTGTATTAGTTTGCACACACACATTGGAAGTTTAGTCCTCAATCTCTGTGACATAAATATGTATAATAAATACAGTATGTAGACAGAAATAACAAGTTAGTTTCTTAAAGGTTCGGCTACAGCTCTCTTTATTAATTTTGAGCTTCTTACAAGAAACCAAAATCAATCAATTTTCGGTGGTATCACATTTCTTACCATGTAAAAATTTATTTATAATATAAGTCATTTTATAATAATTTAACATCAGCTAATTTATATGTTCGAAATAATTTTTATATGATGTGTTCAACTTTCTGTATTTAGTGAAGCCTTTCCAGTGGGGTATGCTCATGCTTTGCACTTTTTCTCCAGTACTAGTTGAATAGAATAACTTTATCTAACTTTCAGTGAAGAATCCAACTGCTTAACTAATTGCCTTCAGATGTGACCTTAATTTGTGAGTAAACAACGATTAGTTGATTCCCCAACAAAGGTAAGAGCTATAGTAACTTGTTCATTCATTGCCTTATTGTTAAAAAATATAATTTATTTTCTGTTCTTGTGAATGATTGAACCTGTCGGTTTGTCGCGGAAATTCCATATTGATTCAGTAAAATGTTTTCACTTACTATTTCCTTACCTTGTATTTAGAAAGGTTCAAAAAACATGTACACAATTGGGAAAATGCCAACTTATCAAGATGTTAACAATATCAGAATTATCGGAGGCTTTACTCTCAAATATTTAAAAGAAGCCATCAAATGACGACATCATTATATTGACATTTCCAAAATCTGTAACAACTTGAATACAATATTGTGCACAATATCTTAACCAAAGGAAAACCATTGACAAGTCTGGAAGAATACAACCTTCGTTGTCCTATAATAGATTTTTTTTGGAATGAAAGATATTGAACTCATGCCTCGACCTGGAGCTGTTGAAACTCATCTCCCATTTCACGTAAAACCTTATTCTACGAAAGCAAAGTTCATCTTAATTATTCGAAATCCAAAGGATTGTTACGTTTCATTTTATCATCATACCAAAACGTGTCTACACTATCAGTTCTCTGAAGTTACCTTTGACAAATAGTTTGAAATTTTTCTCAATGGAGAATATGACTGGGGAGACCGCTTCGATCATCTTTTCTCACTTTATGATTTTATTGTTGTTTTGAATTAAGCCCAAAGCTACACAATGGGCTATCTGTGCTCTGCCCACCACGGGTATCGAAACCCGGATTTTAGCGTGTAAGTCCGCAGACATACAGCTGAGCCACTGGGGGGGTTACTTTATGAACATCGATACTTTCCAAACGTTTTATTCCTTGTTTACGAAGAAATGAAAGCAGATTATGAAGCTACCGTGAAAAAATTGCCTAGTTTCTTGGAAAGTAAAATTTAGATATGCTAAAAAATGACGCTAATTTTTTGAAGAGAATACTATTTCAAACAAGTATAAAATACATGAGAAAACACATCAACGAACAGTTGAATGGATTTTGTCATAAACAAAATAAAAACGAAAAACTGAAACATCAAAATATACGTGTTCATGAAGCAATAAAGCTACTTCAGGAATATGTTGAAGTTTGAAGGCACCACAGCCTGAAGAATTTCCTTTTATTCGAAAAGTAGTAGTTGGTGACTGGAAGGATCATTTTTTCTAAACATCAGTCAAAAAGGTTAAAGGCAAAATATGATGAAAAGACAAAGGGAACAGATATCCCTAATATTTGGCCAGAATTGTTTTATAACGTTCTGGAAAATTAAGTGTTAATATTTATTATGCATCAAGTTACTGCAATATTTTGGTATACTCTAATAGTGAGACCTAATTTTAAAATTATCATATGATTACATGAACTAATGATATGTAACTGGGTTTAAAGGAATCTTAATTACATACAATGCTAATTTCATATTGGTTTTTGCTGATGTACATTATCGATTTTAAATTGTAAACCAAGTGTACAAAAATACATATTGTTCATAAAAATAAACAACGAGTCGTGATATTAGTGTATCCTCCTTGTGTAACGTGTGTTTTTGATTCTCATGTTTTATGTCATCACGAAGTACGTGCTAATAAAATCTATTTAAAACAAATTCATAGTACGTATGTAATGTTCCGATTGAAAAATAATGAACTCGCATTCAGTTATAATCAACTAACAATAATATAACTGATAGTAATTCAGAAAAATTTATTGGAGTGAAAAGGTGGTGACTCAGAATGCACAATACGAAAGGATATAATTAGGCCTCTACTGCATTATTTACAATAATAAATGAAAAGTAATTTGCATTCAGTTGAACAAAAGTAAAGTGAAACAGATTTTAATTGAAAAGAACAATAACTTCAGAAACTAAAATGCTTATCAATTAGGCAAAAGAAAACACAAGACAACTTTCCTGACAAAATTAAGACTGACAATTTGCACTATATCTTTAACAAATATCCACAGTGGCTTCAACACTGAACCGTTTCAAAATCCATCACTACTCGTCACATTATAAGCTACCTTCAGTTGAGTGTAAAGGGAAAGAAAGGTGTCTTGCAAATAAAGAAAATTTACTGAATTTATGATATGGTAAGTGATGTATGATGTAGACATTTTTTGATAAACACTGCGAGACCTTTCAAAGTTTCAGAAGATAAATTCACTTTTTGCAAAAAAATATTCAACAGTGTTATCAGCCACTTTCTAAATATTTTAATTTGTTAGATAGAGGGAGCTGTGGGCTATAACAATGATGCCAAGATGGAATATTTAAAGTATGTAAGTCAAGAAATTTCTATAAATTTGGCCTCAAGATCTCGCAAAGCACGGAAAGATAAAAATAGAAGATTCAGATAGATAGATAATTGTTTCCAGCTGGTAAAATGAACGAGCCATTGTGTTTTGTGAGGAATTTAGATCTGTGTTAATTATTACACAATTACTTTCTACTATTAAATGTATTTTATATTGGTGTCGTTTGTTCTCTTAGCAGACAAGTTGCAAGTATTTAATAGTGTAAAATAATTGAGAAAGAAATACATTAATTTATTGTTGTTACAATGATTTATTTTTACCAGAGAATGTAAAAGATCCTGCCATGAAAGAACAAAGTTACAAAAGTATGCTATAAACAAACTTAATAAATTGAAGTAGGGATAGAAAGTATACATATACAATGTTGCCATACATAAAATTGGACAATCTGATCTGATTTAAACTTTTAGACTGAATAATAAAAAAAAAATAATCTTTTAAAATTAATCTCCCCTCCTTTACTAATTGTCAGTATATTTGAACTTCACCATTCATGGAGTCACTAAGTTTTGTTTATTGTTTGAGCTAACTTCACATGCTATTTGACACAATTGAGGATGCAAAATTCCTTGAAACATTAGTGTTAAGGAGTAAGGAAATAGTTGAGTTAGGATTTTAAACAATTCAAAGAACTAATAATTGAATCAGTTTTTCAGAATAAAGTGATATTATCACAATTTTTTTGTTTTTTTTAATATTGTGTATTTTTTATTTTTTTCAGCTGCAACAGCTAGAAGTCACAAGAAGAAACTTGAAAATTAGAATCCAGTTACTGTTTTAAAAATCCCAAGTCATTTTCAGACTGATGACCACATTGAATTTCTTTTTTGCTTAAGACTTCTATAGTTTATGTTTTATACTTACATAATACACTTATGTTGGAAATCTGTGTTATGTAAATGTCATGTGAATGTTTTGTAAACGACAACATGTCGTGTTGTGTTTAAATTTCTATATTTATATTATTGTTTCAAAGTTTAAACAATAAAATACGTTGTTATTCATTTAAAATAACATTTAGAATTTTCTAGAATTAGGTTGATGAATCATATGTTTATAAATTTACGTAAATGAAATGTTGGCGGCCTAGTGTCTAGGCCATGCGCGAATTTCTCTGGAATGTTGGGAAGTTACGCGATGGTTCGAGAAGTCTAGCCCTACAAATATCTAAACAGACGGAGACGCAAGAAAAAGAAGAGTCATTAGTTTTTATTCGAAGAAAAGAAGGAGTCAGACACTAGTTTTATTCAAAAGAAGAGTCAGTCATTTGTTTGTATTTGATTCAAAAAATAGTGTCTTTGTTCAAGAAATTTTAAGTGTTTGCTGTGTGTTTATTCAACTTAAATTTGTGACAAGAGCTAGATCCACAGAAACTGTGATTTTATTTCGTCAATCTCTACGATTCATTCAAATTTCTAGGTATACTGAAGGTCAACACGTGTAAGATTATTTAGGGGAGACTGGGAAAATTGGAAGGCGGCAAGTTTGAGACGTTCATCAAGAAGCATCGTGAAAAAAACTTCGTCGAATTTATTGAACTGTGAATTGTTTCTGAACTTCTCCATTCAAACGTCCGAATTTCTTCGTGGGACCAAATTCACACCCTAGACGGGAATTTTGGATTTCTGATCTGAACTTTTTTACTTTCATTTTAGATCATTATATTAGATACAGGCCAGTATCATTTTGTGTTGTAATTAACTTTGAAGTTTGAAACCAGTACTATTTGGTATTGTAATTAATTTTGAAGGTTTGAACTTAATATCTGTCATTGTTGTAATGTAATTTATGTTATAACTGTTACATATATATCTAGTTTATTATAATAAATTATATAAGCTGTTATCTGTGTCTTTCTGTTGCGTTTAGTCTACGAAAAACATAAAACATAACAGAAAATTAGGGGCTCGTACGGGATATCGAACAAACAATTTAATTCTATTCTCAAATTAGATTTATATTCTATACAGATAGACAGCTTGTATATTCAAAATGGCATTCCAACTCGAAGATTTTATAGACAAATTTAATCAGAATCCTTCTTTCGAATTGATCAATGAATTAAAAAAATCTGAATTGCTTGATGTTGAAAAACATTTCAATTTAGAAGTGAAGCAAGCAATGAAGAAAGCAAATATCAAACGAATTGTTGTTGAACATTTGGACAGTCAAAAAGTTTTACCTAAAAATGTTGCACAGCAATTGCCTGCCGCTCATTTTGACTTAGATTTTGAATTCAAAAAAATGGAAATGGAAATGAAATTTCGTTTTGAAATTGAAAGCAAACGTCTTGAGGCAGAAAAAGAAACCAAACGACTTGAGGCAGAACAGGAAAACAAACGCCTTGTTCTTGAGGCAGAACGAGAAAAAAAACGCCTTGATGCCGAAATACAAATAGAACGCATTAAAGCTGAAAAGGAAATCAGTATGAGAAAGGCACAGACGGAAGAAAAGGTTGTCCAAATGCGGTTGGATAATTTGATGCTTCCAAACTAATTCGTTTAGTACCTCCATTAAATGAGAAGGCTGTAGATAAATATTTTCAGCAATTTGAAAAATTGGCCTTGAGGCTAAAATGGCCTACCGAATATTGGACAGTGTTACTTCAGAGTGTTCTCAAAGGAAAAGCTCAGGAAGTATTTTCCAAACTCACGGCCGAGCAAAGTTATGATTACGAGCACGTCAAAAAATGCATTTTGAATGCTTATGAATTCGTGCTAGAGGCATACATACAAAAATGTCGTGGTTACAAAAATTTGACAGCCAAACTTATGTCGAATTTGCTCGTGAAAAAGAAACTCTGTTCGACAGGTGGTGTGATTCCAAAGAAATCAAAGATGATTACACAAAACTCAGAGAACTCATGTTAGTCGAAGAGTTTAAAAGATGTATTCCCGTAGAGCTCAAAACTTACATTGACGAACAAAAAGCTTCCAAAATTCATGATGCTGCTGTCTTGGCAGACGAGTATGCTTTGACTCACAAAGATTTCTCGTACAAAAGCAAAACAAATCACACAGCAAAGAAACCCAATGATTCATTCAAACATTATGCAAATGTCGACAAAGACAAAAAGGAGCAAACTTCTGATTCGCAAACAAAGACTTCATCTTATTCTCAAAGCTCGTCATCTACCAAAAACGTGTCATTCTCATCCAAAACATGTGCTTATTGTAAGAAACCTGGCCATCTGATTTCTGAGTGCTATAAGATCAAAAACAAGCCATCACCCCATAGTTTCATTTCGCCCTCGTTGGATACATCATTTGTTCACAATGATTTTGACCCTGTCCAGTCCACTGTGGATTCCAAGTCCAATATTCTTGATGTATCTGAAGATCTTGTTGAGGACAAATTTAAGCCTTTCATCACTGAAGGTTTTGTTTCTTTTGTTGGCGATTCATATCTATAACCAATTGAGATCCTGCAAGATACTGGGGCTTTTCAGAGTTTGATTTTGGAAAATGTACTTCCGTTTTCTGAAAAGTCATCTGTTGGGGCCAATGTGCTCATTTCTGGTGTAGAAGGTGGCGTCGTTTCTGTCCCTCGTCATAGATTGAATTTGCATTGGGACTTAGTTTCTGAAACTCTTTCTCTTCTACAACTGGCTGTTGATGAAAATGAAATAGGAACTGTCCCTATTTGTTACTACTAGAAGTCAGGTGTGTTAATGAGAAAATACAGACCTTTTGACGTTGCTGCTGATGAAAAGTGGAATGTTATCCACCAAATCGTCATTCCAAAATGCTATCGTAATGATATTCTTAGTCTTGCTCATGATCATGTGTTGTTGGGACAATTAGGTGTAAGAAAGACCCTAGATCGTATTCGACGACATTTCTATTGGCCAAAGATGCGCCAAGATGTTGTTGACTTTTGTAAGGCATGCCATTCTTGCCAAATGACTGGAAAGCCAAATCAGGGGATTCCCAAAGCACAACTGCAGGCTATTCCTGC
This sequence comes from Carcinoscorpius rotundicauda, assembly GCA_011833715.1. NCBI lineage: Eukaryota > Metazoa > Arthropoda > Merostomata > Xiphosura > Limulidae > Carcinoscorpius > Carcinoscorpius rotundicauda. The sequence goes on along the minus strand of CM022393.1, from coordinate 15,624,116 downwards.
CATTAAAAACCGTTCTCAAGGATCATTATCAACTGTGTTGGCCCATTGCCAAAATGAAAAGCAGGAAATGAATACCTCTTGACAATCATGTGTGCTTCTACACGTTTCCCTGAGGCTATCCCTTAAAAAAAATCACTGCTCCCAACATTGTCAAGGCTCTTGTTAAATTCTTTACCATGTTCGGGATTCCAAAAGTTGTGCAATCAGATCAAGGCTCAAATTTTATGTCCAAGATATTTCAACAAGCAATGCATGAACTAACAATCCATCAAGTTTCATCCAGTGCATGCCATCTTTAGTCACAAGATGTTCTTGATTGTTTCCACCAAATTAAGGCCTGGCATGGCCGAGCGCGTTAAGGCGTGCGCTCGTAATCCGAGGTTCGCGGGTTCGCGCCTGAGTCGCGATAAACATGCTCGCCCTCCCAGCCGTGGGGGCATATAATGTGACGGTCAATCCCACTATTCGTTGATAAAAGAGTAGCCCAAGAGTTGGCGGTGGGTGGTGATGACTAGCTGCCTTCCCTCTATTCTTACACTGCTAAATTAGGGACGGCTAGCACAGATAGCCCTCGAGTAGCTTTGTGCGAAATTCCAAAACAAACAAACATCCACCAAATTACTACCATGAACACTTAAAGAACTGGGATGATTGTGTTCCCTTATTGTTGTTTGCAGTTCGTGAGGTTGTTCAAGAACCTACTGGATTTAGCTCTTTTGAGTTGGTTAAAAAAAAAAGGTTTCCACAAGTTCACATTTTTTTTTTGCTTTTAAGGGGGAGAGTGTTATGTAAATGTCATGTGAATGTTTTGTAAACGACAACATGTCGTGTTGTGTTTAAATTTTTATATCTATTATTTATATTTCCATATTTATATTATTGTTTCAAAGTTTAAACAGTAAAATACGTTGTTATTCATTTAAAATAACATTTAGAATTTTCTAGAATTAGGTAGATCAATCATATGTTTATAAATTTATGTAAATGAAATGTTGGCGGCCTAGTGTCTAGACGAGAAGTCTCGTGTAAGAGCGGACATGCGCGGATTTCTCTGGAATGTTGGGAAGTTACGCGATGATTTGAGAAGTCTAGCTCTGCAAATATCTAAACAGACGGAGACGCAAGAAAAAGAAGAGTCATTAGTTTTTATTCGAAGAAAAGAAGGAGTCAGACATTAGTTTTATTCAAAAGAAGAGCCAGTCATTTGTTTGTATTTGATTCAAAAAATAGTGTCTTTGTTCGAGAAATTTTAAGTGTTTGCTGTGTGTTTATTCAACTTAAATTTGTGACAAGAGCTAAATCTACAGAAACTGTGATTTTATTTCGTCAATCTTTACGATTCATTCAAATTACTAAGTATACTGAAGGTCAACACGTGTAAGACTATTTAGGGGAGACTGGGAAAATTGGAAGGCGACGAACTTCCTCGTGGGACCAAATTCACACCCTAGACCGGAATTTTGGATTTCTGATCTGAACTTTTGGTCTTTCATTTTAGATCATTATATTAGATACAGGCCAGTACCATTTTGTGTTGTAATTAACTTTGAAGTTTGAAACCAGTACTATTTAGTATTGTAATTAATTTTGAAGGTTTGAACTTAATATCTGTCATTGTTGTAATGTAATTTATGTTATAACTGTTACATATATATTTAGTTTATTGTAATAAATTATACAAGCTGTCATTTGTGTCTTTCTGCTGTGTTCAGTCTACATAGATAAAAAAATATCAGAATGTGACATTGTTGTGTTGGGAGGTATTGAGTTTTAATTGTGGTAATATGTCCACTAACTTATTGTTTACACATTTATGTTTTTTTTTTCTTTTCTATCATGGAACTTGCCCCATGTAATAACAATTAAAAACTTGTGAAGTGTGAAAGCACTTTTTACATTCTGTGCATTACATCATAAAGCTGGTGTTTTTCATTATGCAAAGCTATGTGAAGACCATCTGCATGAGCCATTCTTGAATTTGAAGTGTAATTACATGGAAGACTAGTGGAATTTTTTCAGTTTTATTTGATTTTTGCTTTGAGTAATTTATCTAATAGGCCAAACTTTCATCAAGATTATTCAACAATTTTTCAAAATGAACAGTTTAATTATTACAGTAAAGTTGTAAATGTGTCTTTTCTTAACTCTTCAGCTTTGTTCCAGTCTAACCTGCATTACAACATTCCTAACAAATATTAATGATATATCCTTTAGTGAATCCACAGTCTCTGGAGAGTACTTATACACAGGTCATGCAAGTGAGATTATCTAAATCAACAATAAACATTTTTCTTGCCTATTGATTGCACTCAATTCAACTTTTTTTCATGATAACTCTCTCAATATTGTTACAACCAGGTTTTTCAGGTTGGCAACAATAATTGTGTTCACAATGCAATGTAATGTTTTTGGTCCTATGGGTAGTTGCAAATATACACATATATTACTCCAATGATTATTAATTATGCTCAGCAACCCTATGAATGCTTTTGATACAGATGTTATTTTCAACAATATACTGAGACCTGAATATTGGTAGTGGTGAAACAAAATTTATTTATCAGACTTATGGATATCTGCAACTGAACAAAACTTTCACAGCACTACATATAGATAAAAAATCAAAGTTATTTTATTCACAACATTATAGAAATCACTTTCAACAGAGAAAGAATTATTTTTATATTATCTTCAATAAGGAATCACAGGTAAGTTTTTAATTAGCTTAAAAAGTAAGGTGTCATGTGTGAAAACTAATCATGCAATGACTCCTATTAATTTTGTTTTGTTTACTGAACTGTTAATTTGAAAAGGTTTATAGACTAAAGTAAGAAGCCTAACAACAGTGAAATAAACTGTTTAACTTTATCACTATTATTTGACATACTATTTTAATTTCTTTGCCAGGTGTTGATGTCTAAAACTGTAACATTAAATGTTTTGTACTGCATGTAACATCACTTTTCACACTTTTGTATGCTATCAAGTTCAGCCTGGGTGATGAGTTCTAATATTGAACCAAACAGCTTCACTGGCTATGACAAGATGTGAATTATATTTTATAAATACCCCTGATTTGTAATTGATAATGGAGTAACTTTAAAGAATGAGGAAAGAAAACTCCTACGTTCCGGAGATTTTATCAGCACTGTTAAGCATTTCGGTTTTACCACTTTACTGGCTTTTAGCATTAAAATAACATATGATATATAAGTGGGAATGGCACTCCTGTATGCAGCTTATAGCATTCACACATGCATGTTGAACTGATAATATAATGAATACCTTATGTAGGCAACAGAGGGGAAGAGCTAAATGCATGCAGATTTTTCAGTAAGAAATAGAAAATTGTACATAGTTATGAGGAAAAGCTGCTGTTTCAATTCAATTGTCTTGATTACCAACTCAAATAAGTTGAGTCAGTTGTCACAACTCCCTTCCACTTCAAACTTGTTTTGCTGCCTATCCATTTATATATTTCAGTCTAATTATAAACAAGGCAGTTTAATGTATATCTATGGGTTTTTTCAAAAGTATTTTGAAAGTACTCATGGCTTCATCACCTGTCATAGTGGTATTATTATCTAATTGATATTATTACTGTTCAGCAGTGAGTAAAACCTTTAAGTAGGAAGATAATAACATATCCATAGGCTATTTCTAAAACTAACACCTTTATCAAAACATATTATGTTTCTGCTAATGAATATTAACATTTCTTCAATATTTTCATGAATGGACAAAGTAAGTAACACTAAGGACCATGTTCCAGCAGACTCCAAAAGTTGATATTCCTGCTTGTGGTTGCAATGTAATTGTATATTTTTACTCCAGCATACATAGATGTTGGTTATGAACATCTTTGTGTACATACCATGTTATTAAAATGTGTAAAAGTACAGAACCAAAAGTAATTCACACTTCAGTTCAATTTACAAATGATCACGATGAGTAAATATATTCATCATTAAAATACTGCATTTGCATTTCTTATAAAAACAAAGAGTATTTGAAATAAAAGGACAGAACTGTTTATGTTGTAGCTAACAGTTTCTGCTTCTCAGATTCAGGCTGGTCATCCTTTTGGACTTGCAACAATAGAAACTGGGTTTTGATACCTGTGTTAAGAAGAGCTCAGATAGCCCATTGGATAGCTTCGTGCTTAATTACAAATGAACAAACAATTCTTGTGACTTATGTGATACCAAGGTCATTGCCACAATTGTTTATTCCAATAAAAAAGCAAAGGATGATGTAATCTCAAAGTCTCTCCTAAACTGCCAGTGGAAAGGATCATCGTCCATATTTACCAAGTATACTGTACTTTTCAGTAATCTTTCAGTAATGAAGCTCACTTGATATTTTACGTTAATGATCCAGAAGGTCATTCAATAGCTCAAACACTTATGGTCACAATGTTCTCTCAGCCTATTTATCGGATTACTAGAACTCACCTTCATTTAATCTTACAGTTGATGTTCTAGACTTTACATTCACTAATACCAGCTTCTTAACTGTTTATTAATTGAATACTGTGATCGAATCTTCTTCAGGTGGTTTGTCAGTGAAACAGAGTTCAGCAAATTGGAGAATAAGATTCAAAGTGCCATTTCAAATCCATTAACGTTGCAAATAACAGGTCACCTTTATTTTGTTATAATCAAGCATTTCACCATGAAATACCACTTTATACTTCAGAGAGCAAGGAATGTCTTTTGCTTTCAGTCTTTTAATCTTAAAACAAATGATTGTCATAAATGCTCGACTAGTAATTGAATCACAATTATATTGATTACAGTGCTATCATCATTTTGGCAACTATCTGACACCTTTTCTTCAGGAGATACTGGAAAAACAGATGTGTCTCTCTTTTTCTCGTCATCATAAAATTTTAGAGGATACAAAACAGTTTTCCACTATTCTCTGACTTATCAGGTCTTAACATTTTACTCTTGATCGAACCAGAAGAAATAAGGTTATTCAGTACTAGCTTGTCAACACGTTACTACTGTAACCCATCACTTGATAAACCAAGTTGCTTTCATAGTGTTGATATTGTTGTATGTAAGTATGACATGCATTTTATATCTTCTATTTTATTACTGTATTAAATGAACCGAGATAGTGTTCTGGTATGTGAGTAAGAAAAACTGTTAAGTTGATTTCATTCTACTTACTTTTACTCTGTGTTCATTTAACGCAGTGGCATCTGATCTGCTCGTGAGAAACATGGCTGTAATTTGATTTTGAACGAAGAGAACAGTCTCAAAATTAAAACCATTTACTATACGTATTTTGAATAAGGGTATGGAATTTGTCCATTTTTCTTGAACACTTGTTCAGAAAATGACCAGTATATAAAAATATAACATAAATTACTGAAATTAGTGACCTCGCTCGTACAGCGGTAAATCTAGTAGTAAATCTAGCATGCTAGTGTTGTCATTCACAGGTAAATTTAATGTTAACGAGTTTGTTGTTCGAATATTTTACACATTTCACAACTTGATTTTCATTTTTAAATATTATAAATATGTCATCAAAATAGTTAGGGTAAATATGTGGTGTTAAGTCCGAAAAACAATCCCTTAATCAACTATTCTTATGAAAGGACATGTAAATAAACTCTAAAAGACGGTTCATAAAATTCAGCATTGAACTGAAAAACAGAGTGTTTCGTAGAACATTCCATCAGTTATCTGAAAAATTAATAACGTAGTTCGTCAACAAATTCTTGGTTCATCTAGGAAAAAGCTTATGAGCAGACATACGATATCTAGACTGTTCATTGGATGAAATTTTCACTATTTGCTTATCTTAAACACGATAAATTGATTACAGTTTGAAGCACAGTGACGTAGCTAGTTAACTGTTCAACTTAGGTTGTATATTAGGTATTAGGTGTGCTTTCTTTTTCAGTATCCATTCACCTTTCCCTCAGTCTATTAGTGTGAAGTGTTCACTGTTTGGTTTTTCTTCACAGTTACTGATGAGACGGTTGTAAATTTCAGAATTATTTAAAGAGCTATCATGACTCTGCTCCGTTATTTTAGCTGCGTCACTGTATTCCAATCTACCAACTCATCGCCCCTGTGTTGGACTCCGTCAATCAAGCAAGTGTCAATATCTTCTAAAATGGAAAACATTACTCATACTGACAGTTTCAAAGGAATTCTATACTTCAACTCGCTTCTCAAGGACTGATTTCTCGTACACGTGTTCACCAAGTCCAAGTAAAAGAAACAGGGGAGGGATTATGATCCCTTTTCACTTGACATATGTGTTAACACCAAAAACATTTCATTACCTCTGTTATAGTTCTGTCTGTTATGAGATATCAATAGCGATTAAAAGTTTGGCTTATTTTAAATTTAGCGCAAAGCCACACGAGGGCTATTTGAATTAGATGTGGTCCCATTCAAAAGTCCATTAAAAGTAACTGGTAAAGCCAAGAGTTGGCAATGAGATGTGTTGAACATCTGCCCATCCTGTACTTTATCATCTTTAAATTAGGCGAAGTTAAAAATGAGCTCAATAAAACTTGTCATTAGTTAATCAATAACAATAATCTTTATGGTTAAGTTTGGATTTGTGAGAAAACCAACAACAAAACTTTATATTACTGATAAAAACTGAACAAGAATTAAGAAAACTTCTTGTTTTTAACAATAAGAAATACGTTTGTTCAAACAGTGTCGTCTTGCTCTCTCAATATTATAAATTGTGTATTCCAGGTGTGGTTATCACTTTATACATCTTTCGACTCTTGACTGAAACGATGCCACAATTTCGACTTCAGGTTAACGTGTGAAATCGCATGTTGTTGTTGTTTTGTAGTTTTGATTTCATATTTCTAACACATTAACAATAATTAAGAACCGTGAGTTACAGTTATTTAAATATGTAGATTATGATGTCTTATCGTCTCTACTTGTGTGGCGAACAACGCTATTATTTTGAATTTCGCACAAAGCTGCTCGAGAGCTATCTGCACTTGCCGTCCCTAATTTAGCAGTGTAAGACTAGAAAGAAGGCAGCTACTCATCACCATTCATCGCCAACTCTTGTACTACTCTTTTACTAACACATATTGGGGTGGACCGTCAGATTATACGCTTCAACGGCTAGGAGGGCGAGCATGTTTTTTGGGGCTGGGATTCGAACCCTCGGATTACGAGTCGAACGCCTTAACACACTTGGCCAGGCCAAGCCGCGAACAATGAACCCACACAAACCGGAAAAAAGTTGTGAAAGTGATAATATTCCCGAATATTTCCTTCAGAATAAGAATTCCAGAAAATGTAAACGTCATAATAAATTCAAACACGATTATACCATCTGAAAATAAAAATTTATTATATCAATGCACAGTGGCTGTAATTTTACACATTTATTAGAAAAACAAAAGTTTTAAATCTCCTGAAAACTCAAAATACAAAAAAGAGAAAATGCTTTTATAAGAGGCAGTATCTATTTTTACTTTTTCACACACTATCTTACAATTTCTCATGCAAATTATAGTGAAGATTAGCATTTTTTTCATATATTTCTAATAGTTGATCACATATATACTTCTCAGCCATTAGCTCTTAAAATAAAAATTAGAAAAAAAACAAAATCATTATTAACATTTCTAAATATAAAGTATAGTATATGAGAAATACGCAATTTTACTATTCTGAATTTTAATTCATTATACGCAAGATTTTTTATTTTAAAATTTCTGGCCAGAATTCAGGAATTTCAGTTCCTTCGAATTTCTCAATACATTTTCTTTTCAGTCGTTCTGTTTGTTTCTGGGTAAAGTAATTTTTCCAATCACCGACAATACCTTTTCTTACAAAGGTAATTTCCGACTGTGGTTTAACGTTAATGCTTTTTATGTACCTAAGAAGGTGCTTTAGTCCTTCTGGAATGTTTAAGTTATCTATCTCTTCATCACTATGTACTGATAAATAGAAGCTCCCAAATTGTTTGTTGGTAGATTTCTTCATGTACTCAACAGAAGTTTGACGAATTATATTCTCCATCATTTGTTCATCCTTCACTAACATGTCTTCGTACTCTTGACCCAGAAACTTAGCGATTTTTAAAAGAGCAGCTCTGGTGTCAGCTTTCATTTTCTCGTAGATAAGAAACAGCACATTAGGATCATTTCTATGCTCATACCAGGACAGAAGATGGTCGAAATAATCCCCAAATTCAGTTTCGCCATTGATAAAAATCTCAAAAAAGTCTTCAAACTTTCCATCAGAGAATTGATATATCGGCAATGTTCTGCTGTGGTGAAAATGAGAAACGCAGCAGTCGAAGGGATTCCTTGTTACGTAGATGTATTTGGCTTGAAGAGAATAAGGCTGCATATTAAACGGAAGGTGAGTTTTTATAGCTCCAGGTCGAGGCATTGTTTCTACAATACCAGTTCCTGTAAGTTCCATAAAAGGACTTAGCCTTTGATACTCTTCAAAACTTTCTGGTGGTTGCCCTCTTTTTAAAATGTTGATTACAATATGTTGTACCCAAGTTGTTCCACATTTGGGAAAAGTCACAATGAATATATCATTATCTTTTGGTTTATAACGGAGAGAATCTCGAAGACATTTTGGTGAAAACGCTTTGGGAATTTTAAATCCTTCGACGTCTTGGTAGTCGGGACCCTTAGGCATTGTCTTTTATTTCGAACGAACCTGAGAAATGCATATTGTACTTTTATTAATAAAGCCATAACCATCAGAATTTTTTCTGATACAAATAAAATAAAACATTTTTAATCTGTATCTACAATGGGCAATTTGTGCTCTGTCTGCCGAAGGTATCAAAATCCGATGTCTGATGTTTTAAGTTAATGGCTCAGTGTCCGTTGTGACTCTGGCGGTGGGGTTGAAGATATATAAACATTACCATTCTAATTATTTCTACGCCTTACATGTTCTATTTTTGACCTATTTACACAACAATAATATTAAGACAAATATTATTATGCAGCTGAAGATATTTAATTAAAGTAATTGTGTTTTTAATAGTTAAACTTAAACACGAATGCAGATATCCCTCGAGTATCTTTGCTCGAAATTCGAAAAACAAACGTAAACATGGAGTAAATGAAAAAATATCATAATAACATCTATTCGACTGTTTTGTTTTGAACTTCACGTTAAGCAAGCTTCACGATGGCTATCTCCACAAGCCGTCTCAAGTGTGGATTTGTGAGACCAGAGGGAAGGCAGGTTATCATCACTACTAACGTTTACTAACGAACTGTAACACTATAATACCTCCACGACTGAATGTGCGAGCATTTTTGATATGACAGAGATTCGAACCTTTGACTACCTGGCTATCTGCGAAACTTACTCGATTACTCTTAATGGAGATTTGTGCAGCAAAGAATAATGCTGACATCCGATCTTTTGATGCACCATAGCAGTTTATATAATACCCGTTATTTGGGGTTAATGCAGTCCCAAAATGTTCGAACTTGATTCGTAACTTGAGGGTGGCGGGTCGGAATTCCTATCACACCAAACATGCTTGGCCTAGGAATTGGCGGTGGGTTATGATGATAAGCTACCTTCCCTCTGGTCTTACACTGCTAAATTTGGGACGGCTAGCGCAGATAGCCTTTGTTTAGCTTTACGAGAAATTCAAAACAAAGAAACGTCAGTAGTAAAATCTGATCGCAAAGAAATAATCTGTTTTTATTGCTGGACTTCCCAGTATCACGACGGTATATCTGCGAACTTATAACGTTAGAATCCGGGTTTCAACACACGTGGTTGGCAAATGACAGATAACCCATTTTGTATTTTTTAATTACAAATAACAACATCTAACGTAATTACAACAATTAGTTAGAATATACAAAAAGATTAAAAGTCCGAAATTTGTTAATCTAGACAATTGTTTTGGAAACTTTATGGGCTATCTTGTTTATACATAATAAGTTTAAAGTCGAGTTTCACACTGTATTTCAATAAATTACTAAAAATATATTAGGTCTTACCGTACCTTTAACTTTTCAGAGAACTTTAATTTTTGTGTTCTTCGTACAACGCCTTTTACTCTTATCAACGAGGTTAAACTGTCAATAGAACCTATAAGCCTCATTCTTGAAGACAAATCACGTGATTGTCTTTGCTGATTTATTTCACCACTTGGGCGTAAACCAAAATGACAACATATCAGCCTCTTCAGTTTCAAGTTTTCACTTGTCTGTTTCTTTGGTAAGTTTCCAAACGTTCTCCACGTGACAGATTACCAGGATTAGCTTTGTGTTTATAAGTTTATCACGTACCCCACAGAAAAACACATACAGATATTCCAACTATCGTTTTCATTTTACGTCAAATCCTTGGTAGCAACTAATGTTCATTTTTGTAATTGTTGGTTTAAACGTCATTGCAAAGTAAGAGAAACGTTAAATTTTTGCCTGTGATTGTTAACACAAACGATGGCGTTTCTTTAGGGCCTGGCAAGGCTGAGCGCGTAAGGCGTGTGACTCGTTATCCGAGGATCACGGGTTCGCGCACGCGTCGCGCCAAACATGCTCGCCCTCCCAGCCGTGGGGGTGTATTATGTGTCGGTCAATCCCACTATTCGTTGGTAAAAGAGTAGCCCAAGAGTTGGCGGTGGGTGGTGATGACTAGCTGCCTTCCCTCTAGTCATACACTGCTAAATTAGGGACGTCTAGCACAGATAGCCCTCGAGTAGCTTTGTGCGAAATTCCAAAATAAACAAATCCGTTAATTAAGAAATTCTTCGAGTTTCAGCAAACTTCTAAAACCTAAGATACATGAACTTGACAAAACAACATACATGTGTGTGAGCATTTTCCCAAAGAACTTTTAGTATTGAGGAATATTGAAACAACAAGTTCTTCCTTCAAAGAAATTATTTAAGACAACATGTGATGGTCTGTATTAACGCCGTCTGTGTTACAGTACTTTGAATTTTTTTTTCCTATTTACATACGAAAGCTTTTGTTGACCATTTGCAGTTTCTAAAATGGTACACATAACAGTCCATTGACTTTAATCTTGGGCTTGGAATGGCTTGATAATTAGGGGTTTGACTTATAATATATGGGTACGAATCACGTCACCACACATGACCGTTCTTTAAACTACTAGGTCATTATCTCTTGACACACAATACCACTTTCTTTGGAAAACTTTTTTGTTTGTTTTTCAATTTCGCACAAAGATACTCGAGAGCTATTTGTCCCAGCCGTCCCTAATTTAGCAGTGTAAGACTAGAGGTAAGGCAGCTAGTCATCACCACCCACCGCCAACTCTTGGGCTGTTCTTTTACCAACGAATATTGCGACTGACGGTAAATTATAACGCCCTCACGGCTGAAAGGGCGAGAATATTTGGTGCGACCTGGACTCGGACCTGCGACCTTCAGATTACTATTCGCATGCCATAACATATAAGAAGGCTAAAGGTCCTTGAAATAAGACGAGAATGTTGAAAAGACACAAATCGCTTTATTTAATGACTTTAATAACTTTTTCTTTTGAAGCGGTGAATAAAGCCGTTACTTAATTAAGCCAAATTTTTACGACAGAAATTTTGAAACCATTTGAAAGTGTTAGGAAGAAAATAGGTATTTAATGCTTGTGTGCACTTTCGAGAAAATAAAGAGCAAATTGTGCAGATTGATTATAATTTATGGAATCGTGAATTTCAGGCCAATATTAATTCGTTAATATCATCAGTTGGTATTGTTTTCATAGTTTTGAATGAGCTAGTTTGTAGTTATTTGGTCTGTACAAATTGACAGCTTTACGCACTTTAGTTGGTTCGGAATGGCAAGATGCTATAGGCGCTTCACTCGTAAATTGATGGTGACGGACTCAAATCCCCATCGCACCAAACACGCTCATCTTTTCAGCCGTAGGGACGTTATATAGTGAAGGTTAATTCGACAAGTGGTTGGTCTTACACTGCTAAATTAAGGGCAGTAATAAAATGGATTGTGAAAACTAGCCACCTTCTCTCTAGTTCTTCCCTCAACACTCCAAAGTTAGAGATAGCCAGCGCAGATAGCCCTCGTATAGATTTACGCGAAAATCGAAAAAAGCAAACAAATATCCACGCCAAAGCCCTGTGCCGAGTGTAACATTGAAGCCAACCAGTTCCTTTTATTGTACTCAACCAAGTTTCACTTTGAACTTAAATAAAATTTTCGACTTAAATTATTGTTCAATTCAGCAGCATTTCATTAAGATGGGACGCGAGTTTGACATCACAGTATTTTCAAATGTTTTATGATAAAACTAAATCATGAGAATATTGTGTCATACTGCTTGTATTTCATTACATGTGGCGTGAGAAGACCACTAGTGTCTATTACAGACAATTTATTGCTTCGGACACTTCATATTAACATTTGGTGCATTTTTGGTGTTACAGACAGTCACTTTTCATGCATACCATCTTCGAATGTAATCAAATGGTATGTTTTTTTAACTCTAAGGACGTATTCCAGAACTAACCAGTAAAGGTCAGTCAGATTCAGATATGGTATAATCAAGACAAATCCAAATATTATATGTCATATAATATTATAAGCTCATTTCTACAACTAATGTTGAATGATCAAAGATGGTCCAACAGTTCAAGCCATTAATGGGTCACGTAATAATTATGACCTGACAAAGTTCAAAGAGGAATATATCTTTAGATTACAATCATGACTTTTACTCGTTGGGATAACAAAGTTATGTCAAACACGCTCTTTAGATATCATAGTTATTTCAACACCTTCAGTATAAGGAAAACAATGAGCAGCGAGGCTTGTCGATTGACACGATAATGACCAATCTTGTTCAATTCTGGGGATATTCAGAAGAAATTTTCCTCTCTGTCCTAAAATCCTTCTCTGAAGTATAGTATTTTCCATTCTGTCAAATATTAATAGAAATTCGTTTCTACCGAGCTACACATAACTCCACCTCCTCAACCAAGTAGATATGTCAAAATCGAACACGCTTCTTCATAACTAAGTGTACTTGTAATGCCATTAGACTGAATGTTACGTTTTTTTATGTTTTATCTTTTTCGTAGACTAAACGCAACAGAAAGACACAGATAACAACTTGTATAATTTATTACAATAAACTATTATATATGTAACAGATATAACATAAATTACATAACAACAATGACAGATAATCAGTTTAAACCTTCAAAATTAATTACAATACAAAATGGTACTGGCCTGTATCTAATAATATGATCTAGAATGAAAGTCCAAAAGTCCAGATTAGAAATCCAAAATTCCGGTCTAGGGTGTGAATTTGGTCCCACGAAGAAATACCGAAGTTTGAATGGAGAAGTCCAGAAACAATTCACAGTTCAATAAATTCGACGAAGTTCCCTTCACGATGCCTCCGATGAACGTCTCAAACTTATCGTATTCCAATTTTCCCGGTCTCCCCTAAACAGCTCTACACGTGTTGACCTTCAGTATAACAAGTAATTCGAATTAATCGTAGAGATTGACGAAATAAAATTACAGCTTCTGTAGATATAGGTTCAGTCACAAATTGAAGTTAAATAAACACACAGCAAACGTTTAAAATTTCTCGAACAAAGACACTATTTCTTGAATCAAATACAAACAAATGACTGACTCTCTTTTCTCTCACATTTTCGTCTGTTTATATATTAGTAGACCTCTTCTTGTACAATCGCGTAACTTCCACAGAACTCCAGAGGAGTCCGCGCATGTCCGTTCTTGCACGAGACTCAACGTTCAGACACTAGGACGCCATACATTTCCGTTTACAGTCAAATAATTGATCTACTTAATTCTAGAAATTTCTAAATGTTATTTTAAATGAATAACAACATATTCTTTTATTAGTTTAAACTTTGAAACAATAATATAAATATGGAAATAAAAAATAATAGATATGGAAATCCAAACACAACACGACATGTTGTCGTTTACAAAACATTTACAAACATTTACGTAACACTGAAGGCCTAAAATTCACGGCTGTTATGAGCAACTTAAGGACTTCAGTTTTTCCACGAAATATTAAGACACACAATTTTCTTTATTGGTGATACTACCTTTCGATCTGCACTTTACTTTCTTCATGTATTCACACACCTTCATAATTGAACAATTTACAATAAATCATGATATACTTCTATTCCTTTAGTTTAGATTCGTACATCTTAATGTAATTTGAATATTGTTTAACATGGAGAATCTCATTCTACACGCTAAGAAGCTTAAAATGTAAGATTTTAATTACAATCAGATTGTCCGATGTGGCTTTCCAAAAACAATAAATCTCAAGAACATCATAGAGAAAATTTTGCTTCGTAACTGCAGTACTTCATTATACAACATGCCTTCTATAACACTTACAGTATTTTTGCTGTGTCATTCTCTTGGCACATTCCCAAATGACTGTAAATGATTTTATTTCTATTCCCGTTCTTTTTCTATCAACTGAAAATTTGTAATGTGACTTTTAATATTCACGTGAAAATTTTTCCTGCCAATGAAGGGAGTTTTTACTTGAACAAGCTGTTGCTGTCATTTTTGGCATTTTCCCAATTGTAGATTCAAATTCATTCGCACAGGATTGGCCTGGCATGGCCGAGCGCGTTAAGGCGTGCACCCGTAATCCGAGGGTCGCGGGTTTGCGCCCGCGTCGCGCTAAACATGCTCGCCCTCCCAGCCGTGGGGTTGTATAATGTTACGGTCAATCCCACTATTCGTTTGTAAAAGAGTAGCCCAAGAGTTGGCGGTGGGTGGCGATGACTAGCTGCCTTCCCTCTAGTCTTACACTGCAAAATTAGGGACGGCTAGCACAGATAGCCCTCGAGTAGCTTTGTGCGAAATTCCAAAACAAACAAACAAACGCACAGGATTAACTAAGTTTTTGTGTGTGGTTTATACACACACGTTGGAAGTGTAGTCCTCAATCTCTAGGACATAAATATGTTTATTAAACACAGTATGTAGACAAAAATAACAAGCTAATTTCTTAAAGGTTCGGTTACAGCTCTCTTTATTGATTTTGAACTTCTTACAAGAAACCAAAATCAATCAATTTTCGGTGGTATTACATTTCTTACCATGTAGAAATGTACGTATTTCAAATATAAGT
Organism: Carcinoscorpius rotundicauda; assembly: GCA_011833715.1. Classification (NCBI taxonomy): domain Eukaryota; kingdom Metazoa; phylum Arthropoda; class Merostomata; order Xiphosura; family Limulidae; genus Carcinoscorpius; species Carcinoscorpius rotundicauda. Next base: position 15,608,980 of record CM022393.1, on the reverse strand, counting down.
CATTTTATAAGAATTTTATATCAGCTAATTTACATGTTCAAAGTAGTTTTTATATGATGTGATCAACTTTCTGTATTTAGTGATGCCTTTCCAGTGGGGTACGCCTCTAATTTGCTCTTTTTCTTTAGTACCTGTTGAATACAAAAAACATTATCTAACCTCAAGTAAAGAGTCGAACTGCTTAACTCATTTCCTTCAGTTGTGACATTAACATGTGAATTAACAACGTTTAGTTGATTCCCCAACTAAGGTCAGAGCTATCGTAACTTGTTCATTCATCGCCTTATTGATAAAAAATATAATTTATTTTCTGTTCTTGTGAATGACTTAAACTTGTCGATCTGTCACGGAAATTCCCTATTGATTCAGTATAATGTTTTCACTTATTATTTCCTAACCCTGCATTCAGAAATGTTCAATCAACATGTACACAATTAGGAAAATGCCAGTTTATCAAGATGTTAACAATGTCAGTATTGACGGAAGTTTTTTTCTCCCAAATATTTACAAGAAGCCATCCAATGACGACATCATTATACTGACATTTCAAAAATGTGTAAAAACTTATATACAATATGGTGCACAAAATCTTAACCAAAGGAAAACCATTGACAAGTCTGGAAGAATACAACCTTCGTTGTCCTATAATAGATTCTCTTGGAAAGAAAGAAAGTCTCGTCCTGGGTCTATTGAAACTCATCTCCCATTTCACATAAAAAATGAAATGTTCTGCGAAAGCAAAGTACATCTTAATTATTTGAAATCCAAAAGATTGTTGCATTTCATTTTGCCATCACACGAAAACGTTTCCATTCTATCAGTTCTCAGAGAAAAACCTTTGATGAATATTTTGAAATTTTTCTTAATGGAGAAAATGACTGGGGAGACGACTTCGATCATCATTCTTCACTTTATGAACATCGGAACCTTCCAAACATTTTATTCCTTGTTTACAAAGAAATGAAAGCAGACCATCAAGCTCTCGTGAAAGAATTGCCAAGTTCCTAGGTCAGGAAAATTTAGATATGCTTGAAAATGATGCTAAGCTGTTGAAGAAAATATTATATCAAACAAGTGTAGAATACAAGAGAAAACATATCAAAGAACAGTTTAATGGATTTTGTCACAAACAAAATAAAGAATAAAAACTGAAACATCAAAATGTACGTGTTCATGAAACAATAATGTTACTTCAGGAATATTTTGAAGTTGTGAAGGCACCACAATTAATAACATGTAACTAGGTTTAAAAGGAATCTTAATTACATACAATGCTAATTTCATATTGTTTTTTGCTGATCTACAACGTAGATTTCAAATTGTAAATCAAGTGTACAGAAACATATATTGTTCATAAAAAGAAAAAATGAGTAATAATATTAGTATATCCTCCTTGTCTGACGTGTGATTTTAATTCTCATGTTTTAGTATCAATAATACGTTTAGAGTATTGTTATCACGAAATACGTGCTAGTAAAATCTATTTAAAACAAATTCATTGTACGTATCTAATGCTCCGATTGAAAAATAATGAACTCACATTCAGTTTTGATCAACTAACAATAATATAACTGATAGTAATTTTGAAAAAATTTATTGGAGTGAAAAGGAGGTGACTCAGAGTGCACAATATCTGAAGAATATAATTAGGTCTTTACTGCATGATTTACAACAATAAATGAAAAGTAAATTACATTGAATTGAACAAAAATAAAGTGAAACAGATTCAATTGAAAAGAACAATAACTTCAGAAACTAAAATGCTTATCAATTTTGCAAAAGAAAACACAAGACAACTTTCCTGACAAAATTAAGACTGACAATTTGCACTAAATCTTTAAAAAATATTCACAGTGGCTTTAACACTGAACTGTTTCAAAACCCGCCACTACTCGGAACATTATAAACTATCTTCAGCTGAGTAGAAAGATGAAAGAAAGGTGTCTTGCAAATAAAGAAAAAGTTACTGAATTTTTAATATGGAAAGTGATGCGTTATGTAGACATTTTCTGATGTACAGTGCGAGGCCACTAAAATTTGGAGAAAACTACAGGGAAGTGACTGATACTTTCAAAAGATATATTCACTTTTTGTAAAAAAATATTCAACAATTATATCAGCAACTTTCTAAATATTTTATTTTGTTAGCTAGAGGGAGCTGTGGGCTATAACGATGATACCGAGATGAAATAGTTAAGTTATGTAAGTCAAGAAATGACAATAAAATTTGACTTCAGATCTGGCAAAGCACGGATATATTGAAATAGAAGATTCGGAAAAACATCAGAAAGGTAGAGAATTGTTTCTAGCTGGTAAAATGAACCAGCCATTGTGTGTAGTGAGGTATTTGGACTTGTATAAATTATTACACAGTTTGTACTATTAAATGTATTTTATATTGGTGTCGTTTATGCACCGAGCATACACTTCGGATAAAAGTTACAAGTATTTAACAGTGTAAAATCATGAAGGAAGAAATAAATAAATTTGTTGTTGTTTCGATGGTATGATTTACTTTCGCCAGAAAGTGTGAAAGAACCTGCCATGAAAGGACAAAGTTACAAAAGTATGCTATAAACAAATAAAAAATGAAGTAGGGATAGAAAGTGTCCATACACAATGTTGCCATACATAAAACTGGATAATCTGATCTAATTCAAACTTTTGGATAAAAAAAATGTTATTATAATCTTTGAAAATGAATTTCTCTTTCTGTATTAATTGTAACAATATTTGAACTCCACCATTTTTGGGGTTAATCAGTTTTATTTATTGTTTTAGCTAACATCACATGCTATTTTACACCTCTTGAGGATGGAAAAAGCTTTAGAGCATTATTGTTGAAGAGTTAGGAAATATGATGACAATAGTTGAGTTAGGTTGTTTAAACAATTCAAAGAACTAATAATTTAATCAGTTCTTCTAAATGACAGTGATACCATCAAAATTTTTGCTTTTATTTTAATTTTGTGTATATACGATTTTTTACCAGCTGCAACAGCTAAAGCCATAAAAATAATTTTAGAAATTAGAAACCAGTCACTGTTTTTAAATATCCCAAGCCATTTTAAGGCTGTTGTGTTAGCTTCTTTTTGTTTGTTGTCCACATTGAATTTATACTTTGCTTAAGACTTCTGCAGTTCATGTATCATACTTACATAATACTTTTATGTTGGGAAATTTTTGTATCAGAATATGACATTGTTATGAAGGGAGGTATTGAGTGCTAATTGTATTAATATGTCCACTAACTTATTGTTTACAATTGATGTGTTTTTTCACTTTTCTATTGGCCTGGCATGGCCAAGCGCGTAAGGAGTTCGACTCGTAATCTGAGGGTCGCGGGTTCGCGCCCGCGTTGCGCTAAACATGCTCGCCCTCCCAGCCGTGGGGGTGTATAATATGACGGTCAATCCCACTATTCGTTGGTAAAAGAGTAGCCCAAGAGTTGGCGGTGGGTGGTGATGACTAGCTGCCTTCCCTCTAGTCTTACACTGCTAAATTAAGGACGGCTAGCATAGATAGCCCTCAAGTAGCTTTATGCGAAATTCCAAAACAAACACTTTTCAATCACAGAACTTGCCCCATGTATTAACAATTAGAAACTTGAAAAGTATGAAAGCACTTTTTACATTCTATGCATTACATCATGAAGCTCGTGTGTTTCATTTTACAAAGCTGTTTGAAAACCATCTGCATGAGCCATTCTTGATTTTGAAGTGTAATTTCGTGGAAGACTCGTGAAATTGTTTCAGTTTTACTTGATTTTCCATTGAGAAATTTATCTAATATGCCAAACTTTCGTCAAGATTATTCAACAATTTTTCAAAAAGAACACTTTAATTTTTACAGTAAGTTGTAAGAACACCACATGACAACACTTCATGAAGATAAAAATCATACGTATTTTATTCATTACATTATAGAAATCACTTTTCAACACAGAAAGTGTTATTTTGATGTTATTTTTAATAAACTGTTTAAAATATGGATTTTGAGAACAATCTTCCAAAAAGGAATCACAGGAAAGTTATTAATTGGCTTAAAAAGTAAGGTGTAATGTGTGAAAACCAATCATGCCATGACTCTTGAAAATTTTGTTTTGTTTACTGAACTGTTAATTTGAAAACGTTAATAGAATAAAACTAAGAGGTCTAACAACAGTGATATAAACTGTGTAAATTTATCACTATTAATTAGCATGCTGTTTTAATTTCTTTGCTAGGTGATGAGGCCTAAAACTGTAACATTAAATGTTTTGCACTGCATGCAACATCACTTTTCACACTTTTGTATGCCAGCAAGTTCAGCCTAACTGATGAGTTCTGATATTGAACCAAACAGCTTCACTTGCTATGACAAGATCTGAATTATATTTTATAAATACCCCTGATTTGTAATTAATAATAGAGTAATTTTGTAGAATGAGGAAAAAAAACTCCTACGTTCTGCAGATTTTATCAGCACTTTTAAGCATGTCGGTTTTACTACTTCACTGGCTTTCAGCATTAAAATAATATCTGTTATGAATAATAAGTGCGAATGGCACTCCTGTATGCAGCTTATAGCATTCACACATGCATGTTGAGCTTATAGTACAATGAACACCTTATATAGGCAACAGAGGGGAAGAGCTATATACATGCAGATCTTTCAGTAAGAAATAAAATTATGAGGAAAAGCTGCTGTTTCAAATTTCAATTCAACTGTCTTGGTTAACAACTCAAATAAGTTGCCTCTACTCCCTTCCACTTCAAACTTGTTTTGCTGCCTATCTACTTATATATTTCAGTCTAATTATAAATAAGGCAGATTAATGTATATCTATGGGTTTTATCAAGAGTTTTTTGAAAGTACTCATGGCTTCATCACCCGTCATAGTGGTATCATTATCCAATTAATATTATAACTGTTCAACACTGAGAGTAAAAACTTTAAGAAGGAAGATGATAACATATTCACAGGCTATTGCTAAAAACACCTTTTTCAAAAGATATTATGGTTCTACAAATTAATATTAACATTTCTGCAATATTTTTGTGAATGAACAAAGTGAGTGACACTAAAGACTTTGTTCCAGCAGACTCTAAAAGTTGATATTCCATGTTATTAAAATGTGTAAAAGTACAGTACCAAATGTAATTCACTCTTCCATTCATTTTACAACTTATCATGGTTATGAAAAATATTCATCATTAAAATAGTGCATGTGCATTTATTTTAAAAACAAAGAGTACTTCAAATGAAAGGACAGAACTTTTTTATGTTGTAGCTAACAGTTACTACTTCGCAGATTCTGGCTGGTCATCCTCTTGGACTTGCAACACTAGAAATCGGGCTTTGATACCTGTGGTGAGTAGAGCACAGATAGCCCATTGAATAACTTTGTGCTAAATTATAAATAAACAAACAATTCTTGTGACTCATGTGATACCTGGGTAATTGCCAGAATTGGTTGTTTCAATAAAAAAGCATGTAATTTTAGAGGAGACAAAACAGTTCTTTCACCATTCTCTGATTTATCAGGTCTCAACATTTTACTCTTGATCTAACCAAAACAAAAAGTTTATTCAGTATTAGCTTGTCAACATGTTACTACTGTATCCCCTCACTTGATGGACCAAGTTGCTTTCATAGTTTTGATATTGTGGTATGTAAGCATAACACACATTTTATGTATTCTATTTTATTTCTGTATTAATTGAACCTAGATAGTATAATGGTATGTGTAGTTTCACATGACATGTGGCAAAGAAAACTGTTTATTTGATTTAATTCTACATACTTTTATTCTGTGTTATTTTAATGCAGTGGCTTCTGATCTGCTCGTGCGAGATATGGCTGTAATTTGTTTTAAAACCTTGAGAACAGTTTCCTCAAATAATAGGTAAACTAAAGCCTCAAAGTTTTAAACTCTTTTATGTTTTAATGAGAATGATCAGTTGTCTCCAGTTGATTTTAGGTAAATTGAGTATCACATGTTAACAAAGTAATATTTAGATCAATTTTCATCGGATCGTGAAATAAAGATTTTGTCAGTATGCTTAAACCTTTGTATAATGTCCTTCGTTGCTTACTTAGTCAAACTTGAGACAAACCTGATTCATCTTCACAACATTGCATTTGTCGATCCCCTATTATACTGTAATACCAAAGGAGAAATCAGAGACACAAAGAATACAAAATTGAATTGACGTTAGACCAAATACTCCTTACTTTAACCATTAATGTCTTTCATACAGTAATGAAGAAGTACAATTGGTCATTTAAGTTTCTAGTTTATTAGTTTTCACTCAATCCCAGATTTTGCATAATTTATATTAAAAGTAAGATTACAGGATTTGATATCAATTAGATATCAAGTACAAACGATTATTTGTTATAATTTTTGAGTGTGATTCTTCCTTTAAATAGGTTACTATCACCAGTGGCTTTTAGTGCTAAGCTACACAATGGGTTATCTGCACATTATCCACTGCGGAAAATTGAATCCCAGCATCATAAGTCTGGAAATCTGTCGCTATCTCACCGGCTTTAATTTAGTTGTGGGCCAGATAACAAGTATATATTAAGTAAAAACAAAGGTTTGTTTTGTTTGAATTTCTTTTAAAGCTTTTCAGGGGAAAACTGACATGTTCGGCCCTTTTATAAAAGGTGACTATAATTGGATAGTGGGATTTGGTCACAATATTTATAATTCACTCACAGCCCAAAATTGTTAAGTACAAATAATGGAATCTTGGATCCACTGAGCCACACTGGGCCTTACAACTGAAGAGCTTTTATCATGAAAGGTGTACTTAGCATTTTTTTGTTCGCAATATAAAGAGTGTTTATACAAGACACTATTTGTAGTAATTTAAACATTATTAATTCATTGTGCAGCTTTGTGCGACATTCAAAAACAAACAAGCATATCTTATTCCAGCACCTAAAGCTTTAAGATAATAGATAAGCGTAAAGATAAGAACATTCTGTCCAACTTATTTAAATTCATTTTCAACAGATAAAAAAAGCCGTTTTATAATCAATACCATTTACTGTACGTATTTTCAATGAGGATACAAAATGTGTCCATTTCTCTTGAACACTTGTAAAGAAAATGACCAGTTTTTAAAAGTATAACATGCCTCACTCACATCAGTACCGTCACTAGAACAGCGTAAATCTTTAGATTTACAACGTTAAAATCAGGTTTTCGATTCCTTTTGGTGGGTTCAGCAGATAGCCCGATGTGGTTTTGCGATAAGAAAACACATACACGCACATTATTTAGTTTCTTTAATACATTATTATATCGCTAAAGCAAATGTTTGAAACGATTTCGTTTTTATTTAAATTACACAGTTTAGTGTGGAAGTTTCAGACCAACTGGCTAGGAAGCTCTACTCCCAATATAAGTGTCGCAGGTTCGAATTTTTTTCTCAACAAGTATGCTTGCCCTAACAGCCATGGGCGTTTTAAACTCACGGTCGATTCCACTTATCGTTGGTAAAAGAGTAGTCCAATAGCTGGCGATGGATGATGATGATGAACTGCCCTCTCTCAAGTTTGTTACTGTTCAATTAGGGATGGCTGGCACAGATAGCTCTCATGTAGCTTCGCGCGAAATTCAAAACAAACCTAACTAAATTGCGAGTGTTTATTCAGTAGTTATTTTCCAATTAATTAATACAAGTTTCATTTGAATTTGTTTATTTCAAGTTAAGAACAAAACTACACATTGGACTATCTGTTCTCTGCTAACCACTAAATATCAAAACTCAGTTTCTAGCGTTCTAAGTCAGTCTCTGGAGGGAGGGGGCATTTCATTTGAAGGATATTCACCGTTGAATAGTCTGGTTTTCGACTTTATCGATTACTTTGAAGACACTGAAGATTAAAACTGTTTCTCAGTTCCCGAGCTTAAAAATAGAACGTTTCTCTAATATAAGCGTTCTTCCATTTTTCTAACAGTCAATCTGGCCCTCACGTGTCGGTCAGAAAGATTCGTGGATAGCACGTGACTGTTGAAAAGTTCTGAATTCTCAAGACAGATCTGAACACATACTGGTAGTGAACTTGTTGATAAACACTCTGACAATGATGTTTAGTGTTTCATTCAAAATTTATGACATCATCACCTCAGTAAAGTTTGTTGATAATGAGTTAAGTTTTAAACAGATTTCAGTCTGCATTCACAGGAAATAACGATACGATGTGCACAAGACAGGAGACATTTCATAAGGTTTTCATTGAAGTGAAGTAGAAGAAATTGGTAAAGTGGATGTACACGCTTGTGATAAACACCTACACTATAAGGTGGTTGTTTATGGACACGTATGTGTCTACAGAAGCTAGAGCATGCTAGTGTTGGCGATCACAAGTGAACTTAATGTTAACATGTTTGTTGTTCAAATATTTTACAAATTTCACGACTTGACTTTCATTTTTAAATATTATAAATATGTCATCAATATAGCCTGGGTAAATATGTGTTGTGAAGTCAGTAAAACAATCCCTTAATCAACTATTCTCATGAAAGGACATGAAGCTGAACTCCGATAGACGGTTCATAAAATTTAGCATTGAACTGAAAAACAGAGTGTTTCGTATAAAATTCGATCGGTTATCTAAAATATTATTTACGTAGTTCGTTAACAAATTCTTGGTTTATCTAGGAAAATGCTGATGAACAAACATCCAATATTTAGACTTTTTATTGGATTAAATTTTCACTTTTTTCTTATCTTAGACACGATAAATTGATTATAGTTTGAAGCACAGTGACGTAGCTAGTTAACTGTTCAACTTAGGTTGTAGATTAGGTATTAGGTATGCTTCCTTTTTCAGTATCCATTCACCTTTTCCTCAGACTATTATTCTGAAGTTTTCTCTGTTTAGTGTTTCTTCATAGTCATTGATCAGACGGTTGTAAATTTCAGAATTATTTAAAGAGCTATCGTGACTATTCTCCTTTATTTTAGCTACGTCACTGTATTCCAATCTATCAACTCATCGTCTTTGTGTTGGACGAAAAGTAAAAAAAATCTGTCCATCAAGAAAGTATCAATATCTTCTAAAATGGAAAACGTTACTCAAACTAACAGTACCAAAGGAATCCTAGACTTCAACTCGCTTCTCAAGGATTAATATCTCGTACATATATTCACTGAGTCGAAGAAAAAGAAACGGAGAAGGGATTATGATCCCTTTTCAATTAACATAAATAGTAACACCAGAAACATTTTATTACTTCTGTTTTAGTTCTGTTTGTGGTTAGATAATAATAGACAAAAAAGATTTCTTTTAGCTCAAATTTAAGTTTACTTATAAAGATTCAATCCAGAAAATAAACCACACCATCTAAAATATAACAGCAACCACAAACCACTAAAAATCTACACCTTCTCAGTATATATGTTATTTTTTCACAACGTTAAATACAACCATTTTTAATCAAGAAACCATAAACCATTGAAAATTCACACCTTTTCAGTGAATGTCTTAATTCTTCACCATATCGAAGGTAACCGTTTTCAATCAAGAACACTTCAGCAAAATCAATTTCAAAACTGGGCAATAAACATCTCCATGAAACCTGAAATTTCTTCAATTATCCGAAAAATCAAAGTTGTCTTTCACTTATATTTATTAAAAGTTATTAAAAATATTTCAAATTTTGCGCAAAACTACATAAACTAGGGCTATTTGAATTAAATGTAGTCTCAATCAAAATTATATTCAAAGAGGCTGGTTAAGCGAAGAATGAAAAGACGTGTTTAAAAAGTATTTAATCCTTTGAAGAAAATCAAGATTGATGAAAGAGTTACTGAAATTTTATTCGTAATTTACGTAATTGAGCTTTTTATCAATTGGGCCTCCCAGTGGATCAGCGGTATTTCATGATTTAATGAGTCTGGAACAATTAATGATGTGTCTAGCAAAAGCTTTCATCCGTCGGAAAATCGCAAGATTTTTTTATTTTAAAATGTCTTGCCGAAATTCAGAAATTTAAGTTACTTCAAATTTCTCAATACATTTTCTTTTCAGTCGTTCTGTTTGTGTCTGGGTTAAGCGGTTTTTCCAATCACCGACAATACCTTTCCTAACAAAGGTAATTTCCGGCTGTGGTTTAAAGTTAATGCTTTTCATGTACCTAAGAACGTGCTTTAGACCTTCTGGAATGTTTTCGTTATCTATTTTTTCATCACCATGTACTGATCCAAAGAAGCTCCCAAAGTGTTTATTTCTTCATCTTACATGTTCTATTTTCGACCCGTTTACATAGCAATAATATCAAGACAATTATTATTTTGTAGCTGAAGATATTTAATTGAAGTAATTGTGTTTTTCATCGTTAAACTTAAACATGGGCGCAGATAGCCCTCAAGTGGCTTTGCGCGAAATTAAAAAAAAAGTAAACATGGAATAAATGATGAAATATCATTATAATATCCATTTGACTGGTTTGTTTTGAACTTCGCGTACAGCTAGCTTGCTTCACGATGGTTTGTTTGCTTGTTTTGGAATTTTGCACAAAGCTACTCGAGGGCTATCTGTGCTAGCCGTCCCTAATTTAGTAGTGTAAGACTAGAGGGAAGGAAGATCGTCATCACTACCCACCGCAATCTCTTGGGCTACTCTTTTACCAATTAATAGTAGGATTGACGGCCACATTATACACCCCAACAGCTGGGAGTGCGAGCATGTTTAGCCCGACGCGGGTGCGAAGCCGCGACCCTCGGATAACGAGTCGCACGCCTTACGCGCCTGGCTGTGCCAGGCCCTTCACGATAGCTTTCTTCACTAGCTGTCTCTTGCGTAGTAGTATAAGACTAGAAAGAAGATAACTCGTTATCGCTACCCAGTTCCAGCTCTTGGGCTACTCTTACAACGATGAATAGTGGGATTGAGTGAATCTTTACAACGCCTCTACAGCTGACAGGGCGAGCATGTTTGTTGTGGCGGGGATTAGAACTCGCCACCCACAGATTACTGGTCGAGTGCCTTAACCACTTAGCCGTGTCGAAACGTATCTATCTGAAAATTTTCAAACGTCGTTAACTCATACAACAATCGTATTATTGAAAAAACTAACAGCGTGCATCGAAAGAAGGTAAGATAAATTTTAGGTCTTAATAGTTTCAAGCTATATAATAAAGTAACGAAAAAAATCGAAAATAATTAAAACACGCTAATCTCTGAGAGGTTGGCAGCTCAATTGTAAAAACTAATCTTGTGTTTAACCCTAATTTCAATGAAAAAGTACTGCCAGTTTATAAATTTGTCAAAGTCAACGTTTATCGTTCATTCTTAAACCATTCATTTGTTCCACGTTATTTAGTATTGATAACCATTCGAATAATAGAAATCAACGTCTTTCTCATACTGATAATAAATTATTCGATTCAAGGTCTATTGATAGCAAGATATTACTTCCCATAGAATAATAATATCGACAATTAATCACATTTTGTGTTTACTTTAGATATGGTCCCATTATAAATATCAAACCTTTCTCCTCCCACACACGCGTACACGGAAAAAAAAATACAACATATACAAAACACACATACAAAGTTAAACTAGCGTCGAAACCGATTAATCCGTGAAAGATGCTTTTAAGATATGATAAGATATTTTGAAAAGACGTGACAAAGTAAATAAATAATTTGTAAATAGGTGGCGTTAAAATTAGTGTGGAAACATTGTGCTGTAAAATAACGAAATTTTAAAATTACCACTGTAATTCTCACAACGCGTAATATCGGTTTCATTGCAAAACTGGAAATCATACTAAGTTTTAAAATAAAAAAAAACATACAATATACTGTTGACCACAAACAATTGAAGGAAACATTCTGTTAGGTGAAACTTATAATTGGTTTATTGTCCGACAGTCAGAGAATGTTTAAAAATGTTATATTTCGAAAATGCAGTCCCTTGTGGTACAGCGGTGTGTCAGCGGACCTAAACCACTAGATACCAAGTTTCGATACCTGTGGTAGGCAGAGCACAGATAGCCCATTGTGTAGCTTTGTGCTTAATTTCAAACAACAATAACAGTGTATCCGACAACACACAAGTTTTCTGAATACCAAAGTTGATCGTTACATAAAAATTTAGACGTTATTTTGCTTGGCCTTTCAGCCGTAGGTGCATTGTAAAATTACGGTCAATCACACTATTCGTCGGTATAGGAGTAGCCCAAGAATTTGCGGTGGGTTGTAATGATAAGCTGCCTTTCCTCTCGTCTAACACTGCTAAATTAGGGATGGCTAACGCAGATAGCCCTCGTTTAGCTTTATGAGAAATTTAAAAACAAACAAACTTCAGCAATAAAATCTGATCGCAAAGAAATAATCGATTCCTATTGCTGGACTTCCCAGTATCACAACTATATATCTGCGGACCAAAAACGTTAAAATCCGGGTTTCAACACTCGTGGTTGGCAAAGCATAGACAACCCATTTTGTATTTTTGGGTTTATTTACAAACAACAACATCTGACTTGATGACAACAATTAGTTATAACAGTAAGAGTAAAAGAGTAAAAGTCTGAAATTTATTAATCTATTTATTTGGAAACTTTACGGGATATCTTCTGTGTATAGTATTATTTCAGAGTCGAGTTTCAGACTGTATTTCAATAACTTAAGTCTCACCTTACCTTTAATTTCGCAGAGAACTTCAATTTCAGTGTTCTTCATTCGACGCCTTTTACTCTTATCAGCGAGGTTAAACCATCATAAGAACCTGTAAGCATGTCTATTCAATATAAATAACGTGATTGTCTTTGCTGATTTATTTTACCACTTGGGCGTAAACGAAAATGACTAATTTATCAGTCTCTTTGTTTGTTTTGTTTTTTTTGGAATTTCGCACAAAGCTACTCGAGGGCTATCTGTGCTAGCCGTCCCTAATTTTGCAGTGTAAGACTAGAGGGAAGGCAGCTAATCATCACCACCCACCGCCAACTCTTGGGCTACTCTTTTACAAACGAATAGTGGGATTGACCGTCACATTATACACCCCCACGGCTGGGAGGGCGAGCATGTTCAGCGCGACGCGGGCGCGAAGCCGCGACCCTCGGATTACGAGTGCACGCCTTAACGCGCTCGGCCATGCCAGGCCTTTTATCAGTCTCTTCAGTTCAAGATTTCACTTATCTGTTTCTTTGGCAAGTTTCCAAACGTTCCCCACGTAAAAAAATTACTGGGGAAAGCTTTGTGTTTATTAGATTATCACGTACAGCTCAGAAAAACACATAAAGATATTCCAATTATCGTTTTTATTTTACGTATGTGCTCGTCAAATCCTTGGATGCAACTGGTGTTCAGGTTTGTAATTGTGAGTTAAAACGACATTGCAAAGTCAGAGAAACGTAAAATTTTTGCCTATGATTGTGAAAACAAACGATGACGTTTCTTTAAGAAATTGTTTGAGTTTCAGCAAACTTATAAAAGCCAAGATATTTGTTGTTGTTACAATCATTTATTTTCACGAGAGGATGTAAAAGAACCTGCCATGAAAGAACAAAGTTGCAAAAGTATGCTATAAACAAATTAGTAAATTGAAGTAGGGATAGAAAACATACATATGTAATGTTGCCGTACATAAAACTGGACAATCTGATCAATGTTAAACTTCTAGATTGAAAAATAAAAAAAAATATTTTAATCTTTTAAAATTAATCTCCCCTCCTTTACTAATGGTCACTTTATTTTAACTTCACCATTCATGGAGTCACTCAGTCTTGTTTATTATTTGAGCTAACATCACATACTATTTGACACAATTGAGGATGCAAAATTCCTTAAAATATTAGTGTTAAGGAGTAAGGAAATAGTTGAATTAGGATTTTAAACAATTCAAAAAACTAATAATTGAATAATAGTGATATTGTCACAATTTTTGCGTTTTTTAATAGTGTATTTTTGATTTTTTTCAGCTGCAACAGCAAAAAAGTCACAAGAAGAAACTTGGGAATTAGAAACCAGTTTCTGTTTTAAAAATCCCAAGTCATGTTTAGGCTGTTCTCCACATTGAATTTCTTTTTTGCTTAAGACTTCAAAAATTTGTGTATTATACTTACATGATACATTTATGTTGGAAATCTGCATATTAGAATATGACATTGTTGTGTTGAGAGGTATTGAGTTGTAATTGTAATAATACGTACACTAAATTATTGTTTACACATTTATGTATATTTTTCTTTTCTATCATTGAACTTGCCACATGTAATAACCATTAAAAACTTGTGAAGTGTGAAAGCACATTTTACATTGAATGCATTACATCATAAAGCTGGTGTTTTTCATTATGTAAAGTTATAAGAGGGCCATCTGCAAGAGCCATTCCTGATTTTAAGTATATACAGATGGAAGACTAGTGGATTTTTTTTCAGTTTTATTTGATTTTTGCTTTGAGTAATTTATCTAATATGCCAAACTTTCATCAAGATTATTCAACAATTTTTCAAAATGAACAGTTTAATTATTACAGTAAAGTTATAAATGTGTCTTTTGTTAACTCTTCAGCTTTGTTCCAGACTAACTTGCATCACAACATTCTCAACAAATATTAATGATATATCCTTTAATGAATCCATAGTCACTGGAGAGTACATATGCACAGGTCATGCAAGTGACATGATCCAAATCAACAACAAACATTTATTCTTGCCATTTAACTGCACTCAATTTAACTATTTTTTATGAAAACTCCCTCAATATTGTTACAACCAGGTCTTTCAGGTTGGCAACAATAATTGTTTTAACAATGCAATGTAATGTTTTTGGTCCTGTGGGCAGTCGCATATAAACACATATATTACTCCTATGATTTTTTATTACACTCAGCAACTCTATGGATGCTTTTGATTCTGATGGCATTTTTGACAATTTACTGAGATTTAAATAGTGGTAGTGGCGAAACAAAATTTATTTGTCAGACTTATGGATATCTGCAACTGAACAAAACAATTTTACAGCACTACATATAGATAAAAAATCAAAGGTATTTTATTCATAACATTATAGAAATCACTTTTCAACACAGAAAGTGTTATTTTGATGTTATTTTTAATAAACTGTTTAAAATATGGATTTTGAGAACAATCTTTCAAAAAGGAATCACAGGTAAGATTTTAATTGGCTTAAAAAGTAAGGTGTCATGTGTGAAAACTAATAATGCCATGACTCCTATTAATTTTGTTTTGTTTATTGAACTGTTAATTTGAAAAGGTTAATAGACTAAAACTAAGAAGCCTAACAACAGTGAAATAAACTGTTTAACTTTATCACTATTATTTGACATACTGTTTTAATTTCTTTGCCAGGTGTTGATGTCTAAAACTGTAACATCAAATGTTTTGCACTGAATGTAACATCACTTTTCACACTTTTGTATTCTAGCAAGTTCAGCCTAGCTGATAAGTTCTGATATTGAACCAAACAGCTTCACTTGCTATGAAAAGATCTGAATTATATTTTATAAATACCCCTGATTTGTAATTAATAATAGAGTAATTTTGTAGAATGAGGAAAAAAAACTCCTACGTTCTGCAGATTTTATCAGCACTTTTAAGCATGTCAGTTTTACTACTTCACTGGCTTTCAGCATGAAAATAATATCTGTTATGAATAATAAGTGCGAATGGCACTCCTGTATGCAGCTTATAGCATTCACACATGCATGTTGAGCTTATAGTACAATGAACACCTTATATAGGCAACAGAGGGGAAGAGCTATATGCATGCAGATCTTTCAGTAAGAAATAGAAAGTTGTATATAGTTATGAGGAAAAGCTGCTGTTTCAAATTTCAATTCAACTATCTCAGTTAACAACTCAAATAAGTTGCCTCAGTCGTCACAACTCAATTTCACTTCAAACTTGTTTTGCTGCCTATGCACTTATATATTTCAGTATAATTATAAACAAGGCAGTTTAATGTATATCTATGGGTTTTCTCAAAAGTATCTTGAAAGTACTCATGGCTTCATCACCCGTCATAGTGGTATCATTATCTATTTGATATTATTACTGTTCTGCAGTGAGTAAAACCTTTAAATAGGAATATAATAACATATCCATAGGCTGTTGCTAAAAATAACACCTTTATCAAAAGATATTATGTTTCTGCAAATGTATATTAAGATTTCTGCAATATTTTCATGAATGAACAAAGTAAGTGACACTAAGGACCATGTTCCAGCAGACTCCAAAAGTTGATATTCCTGCTTGTGGTTGCAATGTAATTGTATATTATCACTATTCCATACATAGATGTTGGTTATGAACATCTTTGTGTACATACCATGTTATTAAAATGTGTGAAAGTACAGAACCAAAAGTAATT
Organism: Carcinoscorpius rotundicauda; assembly: GCA_011833715.1. Taxonomy (NCBI): domain Eukaryota; kingdom Metazoa; phylum Arthropoda; class Merostomata; order Xiphosura; family Limulidae; genus Carcinoscorpius; species Carcinoscorpius rotundicauda. The sequence goes on along the minus strand of CM022393.1, from coordinate 15,592,634 downwards.
CACACTTCAGTTCAATTTACAAATGATCACGATGAGTAAATATATTCAACATTAAAATACTGCATTTGCATTTCTTATAAAAACAAAGAGTATTTGAAATAAAAGGACAGAACTGTTTATGTTGTAGCTAACAGTTGCTGCTTCTCAGATTCTAGCTGGTCATCCTCTTGGACTTACAACACTAGAAACCGGGTTTTAATACCTGTGGTAAGAAGAGCACAGATAGCCCATTGGATAGCTTCGTGCTTAATTACAAATGAACAAACAATTCTTGTGACTTATGTGATACCTAGGTCATTGCCACAATTGGTTATTCCAATTAAAAAGCAAAGGATGATGTAATCTCAAAGTCTCTCCTAAACTGCCAGTGGAAAGGATTATTGTCCATATTTACCAAGTATACTGTACTTTTCAGTAATCTTTCAGTTATGAAGCTCACTTGATATCTTTCGTGAATGATCCAGAAAGTCATTCAATAGCTCAAACACTTATGGTCACAATGTTCTCTCAGCCTATTTATCGGATTACTAGAACTCATCCTCACTTAATCTTACAGTTGATATTCCGGACTTTACATTCACTAATACCAGCCATCTTAACTATGTACTAATTGAGTACTGTTATCGAATCTTCTTTAGGTGGTTTGTCAGTGAAACAGAGTTCAACAACTTGGAGAGTAAGATTCATAGTGCTATTTCAAATCCATTAACGTTGCAAATAACAGGCCACCCTTATTTTGTTATAATCAAGCATTTCACCATGAAATACCACTTTATAGTTCAGAGAGCAAGGAATGTCTTTTGCTTTCAGTCATTTAATCTTGAAGCAAATGATCGTCATAAATGTTCTCCAAATAATTGAATCATAATTATATTGATTACAGTGCTATCAGCATTTTGGCAACTATCTGACCCCTTTTTTTCAGGAGATAGCTGAACAGGTGCGTCTCTCTCTTTCTCGTCATCATAAAATTTTAAAGGATACAAAACAGTTCTTCTACTATTCTTTGACTTATCAGGTCTCAACACTTTACTCTTGATCTAACCAGAACAAATAAGGTTATTCAGTATTTGCTTGTCAACACGCTACTACTCTAACCCATCACTTGACAGACCAAGTTGCTTTCATAGTGTTTATATTGTTGTATGTAAGTATGACATGCATTTTATATCTTCTATTTTATTACTGTATTAAATGAACCTAGATAGTGTTCTGGTATGTGGGGTAAATATGTGTTGTAAAGTTAGTAAAATAATCTCTTAATCAACTATTCTCATGAAAGGACATGAAGCTAAACTCCAATAGACGGTTCATAAAATTTAGCATTGAACTGAAAAAGTGTTTCGTATGAAATTCCATCAGTTATCTGTAATATTATTTACGTAGTTCGTTAACAAATTCTTGGTTTATCTAGGAAAATGCTAATAAACAGACATACGATATATAAAATGTTTATTGGTTGAAATTTTCACTTTTTGCTTATCTTAGACACGACAAATTGATTATAGTTTGAAGCACAGTGATGTAGCTAGTTAACTTTTCAACTTAGGTTGTAGATTAGGTATTAGGTATGCTTCCTTTTTCAGTATCCATTCACCTTTCCCTCAGTCTATTATTGTAAAGTGTTCACTGTTTGGTTTTTCTTCACAGTCATTGAATAGACGGTTGTAAATTTCAGAATTATTTAAAGAGCTAACATGACTATGCTCCTTTATTTTAGCGACGTCACTGTATTTTAAACTGTCAACTCATCGCCCTGTGTTCGACTCCGTCAATCAAGCAAGTGTCAATATCTTTTAAAATGAAAAACATTACTCATACTAACAGTTTCAAAGGAATTCTACACTTCAACTCGCTTCTCAAGGATTAATATCTCGTACATATATTCACCAAGTCCAAGTAAAAGAAATGGGGGAGGGATTATGATCCCTTTTCACTTAAAATATATTTTAACACCAGAAACATTTTATTACTTCTGTTATAGTTCTGTCTGTTATGAGATATCAATAGCTATTAAAAGTTTGGCTTATTTTAAATTTAGCGCAAAGCCACACGAGAGCTATTTGAATTAAATGTGGTCCCAATCAAAAGTACATTCAAAGTAACTGGTAAAGCGAAGAGTTGGTAATGAGATGTGTTGAACATCTGCCCATCCTGTACTTTATCATCTTTAAATCAGGCGAAGTTAAAAATGAGCTCAACAAAACTTGTCATTAGTTAATCAATAACAATAATCTTTATGGTTAAGTTTGGATTTGTGAGAAAACCAACAACAAAACTTTATCTTACTGATAAAAACTGAACAAGAATTAAGAAAACTTCTAGTTTAAACAATAAGAAATACGTTTGTTCAAACAGTGTCGTCTTGCTCTCTCAATATTATAAATTGTGTATTCCAGGTGTGGTTATCACTTTATACATCCTGCGACTCTTGACTTAAACGATGCCACAATTTCGACTTCAGGTTACCGTGCGAAATCGCATGTTGTTGTTGTTTTGTAGTTTAGAGTTCATATTTCTAACACAGTAGCAATAATTAAGAACCGTGAGTTACAGTTATTTAAATATGTAGATTATGATGTCTTATCGTCTCTACTTGTGTGGCGAACAACGCTTTTATTTTGAATTTCGCACAAAGCTGCTCGAGAGCTATCTGCACTTGCCGTCCCTAATTTAGCAGTGTAAGACTAGAAAGAAGGCAGCTACTCATCACCACCCATCGCCAGCTCTTGGACTACTCTTTTACTAACAGATATTGGGATGGATCGTCACATTATATGCCCTAACGGCTAGGAGGGCGAGCATGTTTGGTACGACGGGAATTCGAACCCACGACCCTCGGATTACGAGTCGAACGCCTTTACACACTTGACCGTGCCGGCCGCGAACAACTGACCCACACAAACGGGATAAAAGTTTTAAAAGTAATAATATTGCCAAATATTTCCTTCAGAATAAGAATTCCAGAAAATATAAGCGTCTTAATAAATTAAACCAAAATTATACCAACAAAAAATAAAAATTTATAACTTAAATGCACACTCGCTGTAATATTACACATTTATAAAAAAAACAAAAGTTTTATATGTGAATTTTCTGAAAACTCAAAACACAAAAAGAGAAAATGCTTTTACAAGAGGCAGTATCTATTTTTACTTTTTCACATACTATCTTAGAATTTCTCAGGCAAATTATACTAAAGATTTGGATTTCTTTTATATATTTTTAATAGTTGATCACATGTATACTTCAAAGCTATTAGCTCTTAAAATGAAAATTAGAAAAAAAATTAATTATCAACATTTCTAAATGTAAAGTATAGTTTATGAAAAAAATACGCAATTTTACTATTCTGAATTTTAATTCCTTATACGCAAGATTCTTTATTTTAAAATGTCTGGCCAGAATTCAGGAATTTCAGTTCCTTCGAATTTCTCAATACATTTTCTTTTCAGTCGTTCTGTTTGTTTCTGGGTAAAGTGATTTTTCCAATCACCGACAATACCTTTTCTAACGAAGGTAATTTCCGACTGTGGTTTAACGTTAATGCTTTTCATGTACCTGAGAATGTGCTTTAGTCCTTCTGGAACGTTTTCGTTATCTATCTCTTCATCACTATGTACTGATCCAAAGATGCTCCCAAAGTGTTTGTTGGTAGATTTCTTCATATACTCAACAGAAGTTTGACGAATTATTTTTTCCATCATTTGTTCATCATTCACTAACATGTCTTCGTACTCTTGACCCAGAAACTTAGCGATTTTCAAAATAGCAGCTCTGGTGTCAGCTTTCATTTTCTCATAGATAAGAAACAGCACATTAGGATCATTTCTATGTTCATACCAGGACAGAAGATGGTCGAAGTAATCCCCAAATTCAGTTTTTCCGTTGATGAAAATCTCAAAAAAGTCGTCAAACTTTCCATCAGAGAACTGAAATATCGGCAATGTTCTGCTGTGGTGAAAATGAGACACGCAGCAGTCGAAGGGATTCCTTGTTACGTAGATGTATTTGGCTTGAAGAGAATAAGGCTGCATATTAAACGGAAGGTGAGTTTTTATAGCTCCAGGTCGAGGCATTGTTTCTACAATACCAGTTCCTGTAAATTCCATAAAAGGACTTAGCTTTTGAAACTCTTCAAAACTTTCTGGTGGTCGCCCTTTTTTTAAAATGTTGATTACAATATGTTGTACCCAAGTTGTTCCACATTTAGAAAAAGTCACAATAAATACATCATTATCCTTTAGTTTATAACGGAGAGAATCTCGAAGGCATTTTGGTGAAAACGCTTTGGGAATTATCAGTCCTTCGACTTCTTGGTAGGCGGGACCCTTAGGCATTGTCTTTTATTTCGAACGATTCTGAGGAATGCATGTTATATTTTTATTAATAAAGGCGAAACCATCAGATTTTTTTCTGATAAAAAGTAAATGAAACATTTTTGAAATCGATATGTATTACATGATTATAAAATTGTTTTTCGTTTTAATGAAGAAACATAATTGTTTGAAAATAAGCACAAAACAATACAATGGGCTATTTGTTCTCGGTTCGCCGAAGGTATCGAAATCCGGTGTTTAGCGTAGTAAGTTTACGACTTTGTGCTGTAATATTCGCGGTGGGGGTGAAGATATATAAATATTAGCATTTTAATTATTTCTACGCCTTAGATGTTCTATTTTCGACCCGTTTGCATAGCCATAATATCAAGAGAAATATTATTTTGCAGCTTAAGATATTTAATTAAAGTAATTGTGTTTTTTCATCGTTAAACTTAAACATAGGCGAAGATAGCCCTGGAGTAGCTTTGTGCTTAATTCAAAAAAAACAAACAAAAGTTTATTGTCCGATAGTCAGAAAATGTTTAAAAATCTTATACTTCGAAAATGCAGTCCCCTGTATCACAGCGTTGTGTCAGTGGACTTAAACCACTAGATACCAAGTTTCGATACTTGTGGTAGGCAGAGCAAAGATAGCCCATTGTGTAGCTTTGTACTTAAAATCAAACAACAATAACAGTGTATCTGACAATAAAGAAGTTTTCTGAAAACTAAAGTAACAGTCACTTAAAAATACAGACGTTATATTTTCTATTTGAATATCACGTGACACCTCAAGGCTATAGTTTCCTTCAAATTTTTGGAGAGTAACAGACGGTCATGTGGATAGCGCACATGTTTTTGTAAGAGTAACATTATATCTTTTAGTAAATAATGTTACGTTTGCTCAGTTCGTTTCAAGGTTATTGAGGAAAGTTCTTCCTTCTCGATGCGCCAGTCAAATCAAGTAGGATATTTATTATTGTTTTTGTGAGATGAGTAAAGGCTTCTTCATTTTGATTCATATTATGTCCAGTTTCTATTTCTTTAACTTTTCGAATTAAAAATGCAGTTTCTACTGAACCACTTATTATTCTGTGGAACTTGTTTGTTTTTTAACTTGCACAAAGCTACACGAGGGCTATCTGCGCTAGCCGTCCCTGTTTCAGCAGTGTGTGAGCAGGGAGGTCAACTAGTTAGTTATCACCACCCACCGCCAATTCTTTGACTACTCTTATACACGAACTGTCACACTCTAACACTCTCACGGTTGAATGGGTGAGCATGAATGGTGTGACAGGGATTCGAGCCCTTGACTACCCGGCCATCTGCAAAACTAACTCGATTGCTCTTAATGGAGATTTGTGCAGCAAAGAATAATGCTGACATCTCTTCTCTTGTTAACATATATACGATGCACCGTTTATATAATGCCCGTTATTCGGGCTTCATTCAATCCAAAACTGTAGGGGACTCGATTCGTAATTTGAGGGTGGCGGGTTCGAATACCTAACACACCAATCATGGTTGGTATTTACGCCATTGTAATGTGACGATTAATCCCACTATTTTTGGTAAAGAGGAAGCCCAAAAATTGGCGGTGGGTTGTAATGATAAGCTGCCTTTCCTCTTGTCTAACACTGCTAAATTAGGGACGCCTAACACAATAGCCCTCGTTTAGCTTTACGAGAAATTTAAAAACAAACAAACTTAAGCAATAAAATCTGATCGCAAAGAAATAATCGATTTTTTTTGCTGGATTTTCCAGAGTTACAACGGTATATCTGCGGACTTATAACGTTAGATTCCGGGTTTCAACACCCGTGGTTGGCAAAGCATAGACAACCCATTTTGTATTTTTGTCTTTAATTACAAACAACAACATCTTACGTGATTACAACAATTAGTTAGAACAGACAAAAAGTGGAAAACTCTGAAATTTGTTAATCTATTGTTTTGAAAACTTTACGGGCTATCTTCTTTATATATTATTATTTTAGAGTCGAGTTTCAGACTGTATTTTAATAACTTACCTTACCTTTAATTTCACAGAGAACTTTAATTTCAGTGTTCTTCATACGACGCCTTTTACTCTTATCAACGAAGTTAAACTGTCATAAGAATCTGTAAGCCTGACTCTTTAAGAAAAATCACGTGATTGTCTTTGCTTATTTATTTTACCACTTGGGCTTAAACGAAAATAACTATATATCAGCTTCTTCAGTTTCAAGGTTTCACTTATCTGTTTTTTTGGAAAGTTTCCAAACGTTCCCCACGTAACAAATAACAAAGAAAAACTTTGTGTTTATCAGTTAATCACGTACAGCACAGAAAAACACATAAAGATCTTCCAATTATCGTTTTTATTTCACGTATGTGCTCGTCAAATCCTTGGAAGCAACTGATGTTCAGGTTTGTAATTGTGAGTTAAAACGTCTTTGCAAAGTAGTTGGTTTTTGGAATTTCGCACCGGACAGTAGTGGGATTGACCGTCATATTATCTCGCCCACACGGCTGAAAAGGCTTGCATGTTTGGCGCGATGGGGATGAGAACCCGCGACTCCCAGATTACGAAATGCATGCCTCAACACGGTTGATGATACCGGGCCCTTCGGAACAGAATTAGTCTAAGAATTTACAGTGAGTGTCACTGACCAGTTGGTTTCTCCCTTGTCTATCATTTCTGAATTAAATGCGGTTAGCATCAATTTTTATCTTTCAGATTTGAACAAAATTAAAGAAAAAACCTTATTCAAAACAAAAGAATCGTTGCTTTTACTGAGAATGATGTATCGTAGAGAGTGACGAAATAAAATCACAGCTTCCGTAGATCTAACTTCAGTCACAAATCCAATTTGAATCATCACAGCAAACACTTAATCTTTCTCAAATAACTGACTCTCTTCTTTCTTCGAATAAAAACTGATGTCTGAATCTCCTTTTCTTCTTCGAAATAAAAACTGATGTCTCAATGTCACCCCTGTTCTTCGAATAATAACTGATGACTGAATCTCTTGCATCTTCGTCTGTTTATATATTGTAGGCCTAAACTCCTCGAAAGAACGCGAAAATTCTACAGGTCTCCAGAGCAATCCGCACATGTCCGTTCTTGTACGAGACTACACGTCTAGACACGAAGTCACCAGCACTCATTTACAAACATTTGATTGGTCTACTTAATTCAAGAAAATTCTAAATGTTACCCAAAATAAATAACAAAATATTAGTTTAACCGAGAAACAATAATATCAATATAAAAAAATGAATAATAGAAATGAAAATTTAAACACAACACGACATGTTGTTGCTTACAAAATATTTACACGTATACATAACAGACGTGTATTCTATTTGTTCATGTATTCTAGACTTTTTTCACATAGTATATTTTTTAAGAAGTTAGCTTTATTTTCAAGCATGTCTAAATATTCCTGCCCTAGAAACTTGGCAATGTTTAGCACGGTAGCTTCATGATCTGCTTTCATTTCTTCGTAAACAAGGAATAAAACGTTTGGAAGGTTTCGATGTTTATAAAGCGAAAGAAGATGATCGAAGAAGTCTCTCCAGTCTTTTTCTCCATTTAGAAAAATTTCAAAATTATCATCAAAGGTTCCTTCTGAGAACTGATAGTGTGGAAACGTTTCGGTGTGATGGTAAAATGAAATGCAGCAATCCTTTGGATTTCGAATAACTAAGATGTACTTTGCTTTCGCGGAATAAAATTTTACGTGAAATGGGAGATGAGTTTTGATAGCCCCAGGTCGCAGCATGAGTTCAATACCTTCCTTTCCAAAAAAATCTATTATAGGACAACGAAGGTTGTATTCTTCCAGAGTATTCAATTGTTTACCTTTGGTCAAGATATTATGCACAATATATTGTGTCCAAGTTGTTCCAGATTTTGGAAATGTCAGGATAATAACGTCATCATCTCTTGGCTCGTATTGGATGGCTTCTTCTAAAAATTTGGGGCTAAAGCCTCCGGCAATTCTGACATTGTTAACATCTTGATAAGCTGGCATTTTTCTAATTGTGTACATGTTGATTGAACCTTAGTATAAACAGAGAAAGGAAATAATAAGAACATGTAAATCAGATTTTTAAGTTCCTCTACAATAATATATTTAAACTTCATTTTTACATTGTTTACACGTTTATAGATAAGAAATTTAGACAGTGATAATTATTGTATGAAATAGAATTGTAACCATCATGAAATGTATTTCGATGCATACATGCGACGCCCAGGTGAGATCTGTTTGGTAAATCGTTATAACCAGTGATATATTAAAATAAAATTCGAGTAAACGAAATTGAAGACGTTACATTTATTATACTTTGCATCAATAAAGCTTTAAAAAAAGTTGACACAATGTGGATGTTTGAGCATACATATGATAATTAGGCCACTAATGGACAAAAAGGGTACTAGTATGCTCCCTACATCAGAGAATGCAATATAACTATGAAAGCACTATGAAAGTGTGGAGAAATAGGCGTGAGTCACAACCTGAAAGTTCATCAGATGCCTCAAACAGCTGATAAATAAAACAGGTATTCTTATTATTGGATACGAAAGCTACGCTTCAAGACTATTTTCAAAACACATAGCCATAAAATATAATAAGACCGGACATTGCGACTTGGAGAACCTTAGAAACCGTCTTAATTTCGAATTCACTCAGTATTGGTATTTAGAGCAGATTCGGATATCTTCGACACAATGTCTTTTTTACTGAACCAGTTCCTTTCTTCGAAGGTTTGTCTTCTTTCTAAAATACATTTCGCGATAAAATTTATGACTAGATGCAACTTTACCCCACACCATTAACTCGACTTTTTAAATATTCAGAGTTTTTTTCATCCTGAAAATTACATTATGTTAAAATACAATAAAGAAAGTAATAAAGGTTTATCAATAGAAAATAACTTCTGATGAAAATTAGGAGAGTTCTGTAGATTGCTGCTGGAAACTTATTTGTTCAAACATATAAAACAAAATGAAATATCTAATTTTTCTTTCGAATTTTTGTTGATTAAAATTATTTATTACCATTAACTGTGGAAATCTAGTTTTATTGTTTACAGCGCAAAAAAAGTTGTTGTATTCGATACTTGCCATTACCAGTGCGCATTTAAACAATTTTGCAGATTTACACTTCAAAACAAACAATAAAAAACATTATAACTGGTATAATACAAAATATATTTTACATTATTGCTAATATAATTCTCTGTCAATAATAATTTACATTGTTGACTTAGTGCACAGATTCAAAACTAATACATATTTTTTCAAAGGGAACTGAATTTCTTGAGGTATTATGTAGATAATGGTCGAAACTGGGTTAAGAACGAGAGCACTTAGTGATAAATTAATACACTCCAAACATTACAGGTTTTAGTTTTCCTGTATGCTTTGTTTTTGACGGTATGTAATTATTGTTCGTTTGTTACTGTTTGAAAATTTATTTGACCTATCATAAACATAAACCACGACAAGTACAGATACAGTAGCAATTGAAACGAACGCTGTTGTTTCGCTATAATTAGAGAACTCACATATAACGTGAACACAGTCTCCAAAAAAATTTAATTAGCAGAACTGGCGAATCTTTTCCATACACTTCAAGATTGTGTCTCTATTCCAAAATAGACGATTTAAGCTCAAAATCGAGTACTGACTCTCTATTTTAAAGCTCACAAACGGAACACATGGAAATGAATGTATTGAGACCAATGATGTGTTACGAAAACCCTCATATATGAGCCCCACATTTAGCGCGTACCGCTTCTGTCTTGTTAAATTTATAACTCATCACATAGATTTCTGACACCCTACGTAAATGTGCCTTCATTCGTTTCTAACTGTTTTGTCCTAGAATTAATAAAAAGTTAAAAAACTTTTTAAACTAATGATACTGTTTTTTGACATCATTCTAACTTCTAATGTTCTTAAACATTGGAATGGAATGGAATTTTGGAATTTCGCACAAAGCTACTCGAGGGCTATCTGTGCTAGCCGTCCCTAATTTCGCAGTGTAAGACTAGAGGGAAGGCAGCTAGTCATCACCACCCACCGCCAACTCTTGGGCTACTCTTTTACCAACGAATAGTGGGATTGACAGTCACATTATACACCCCCACGGCTGGGAGGGCGATCATGTTTAGCGCGAACCCGCGCCCTCGAATTACGAGTGCACGCCTAAACGCGCTCGGCCATGACAGGCCTCTTAAACATTCAGTGACACTTTTATTTTCAATAAAAATCTACAATGCTATTCTTCGTACCAAGTTAGAAATAAATTAAAGCACAAACAGTGTAACTACTATTCTTTGTCTTGTAGCTCTAGATAACTAAAGACAAAAGTTTCAATATTGTGAAACGTTTAATGAATAAATCATATTATTAGACACACGTGTTACTTTATCATTGAGTTAAGTTTTTCGAAGAAATTAATCCATTACTAAGTTAGTGATAATTTAAGTTTTGTAAACTACAAACAGAGAAACCGTATCATAACATAAACAGCTCATTACCTTTGAGTTGTAAGAATAAAACTCAGTCTTCACCTGCTCTCATCAGTGATCTTGTGATTAATTAAGTTACATTAAGTTAATTAAGTTACTTTGTTACATGTGGCGTGAGGAAACCTCTAGTGTCTACTACAGAAAACACCTTGCTCCGTATACTTCATTTTCACATTTGGTGCATTCCTGGTGTAACAAACAGTCACTTCTCTTGCATAACATCTCCGAATGTAATCAGATGTTTTGTTTTTAACTCTTAGGAAGTATTCCAAAACTAACCAGTGAAGGTCAGTCAGAATAAAATCTGAGATAATCAAGGTAAATCTAAATATGGTTTGGTTTGGTTTTTGGAGTTTCGCACAAAACTACTCGAGGGCTATCTGTGCTAGCTATCTTACCAACGAATAGTAGGATTGACCGTCACATTATAACGCCCCCAGGGCTGGGAGGGCGAGCATGTTTGGCGCGACTCGGGCGCGAACTCGCGACCCTCAGATTACGAAGCACACGCCTAAACGCGCTAGGCCATGCCAGGCCCGAAATCAAACTATTATATGTCTGCAAACAGTGATGAGATACAATGGATAATATGATGTGGTGTGTGTTATAATGCTGAAGGAATCATTGCTCTTTTCACAGAAGTTCATTTCTACAGCTAATGTTGAATAATCAAAGATGGTCCAATGTGTCAAGGCATTAATAGGTCACGTAATAACTAAATTCAGGGGATATTCAGAAAATTTTTTCCTCCCTGTTCAAAAATCCTACTCTGAAGTACAATATTTTCGATTTTGTTAAATATTAATTCTAATTCGTTTCTACCGAGCTACACAGAACCAAACCTCCCCAGCCACGTGGAAATGTCAAAATCCAAATGGCTGAAAAGGTTCTAGTAGAATGCATGAATTTATTTCTATTCCATCTTCTTAAGTAACTTTTTATATTTACGTGAAAATTTATCCTTCCAATGAAGGGAGTTTTCACTTGAACTAGCTGTCGCTATCATTTTTGGCGTTTTCCAAATTGTAGATAAAAATTCATTGGCAGACGTTTTTTGTATGCTGTTTACACACACACGTTGGAAGTGTAGTCCTCAATCTCTAGGACATAAATATGTTTATTAAATACAGTATACAGACAAAAATAACAATTAATTGTGAGCCACTTACAAGAAACCAAAATCAATCAATTTTCGGTGGTATCACATTTCTTACCATGTAAAAATGTATTTCAAATATAAGTCATTTTTTGGTCTGGCATGGCCAAGCGTGCAAGGCGTGCGACTCGTAATCCGAAGGTCGCGGGTTCAAGCCCGTGTCGCGCTAAACATGCTTGCCCTCCCAGCCGTGGGGGCACATATATATGTTACGGCCAATCCCACTATTCATTGGTAAAGAAATAGCCCAATAGTTGGCGGTGGGTGGTGATTATACTGCAAAATTAGCCCTCAAGTCACTTTGTGCAAAAATTCAAACATATAAGTCATTTTACAAGAATTTTTTATCAGCTAATTTACATGTTCAAAATAATTTTTACATAATGTGATCAACTTTCTGTATTTTGTGATGCTTTTCAGTGGGTTACGCCCTTACTTTGCACTTTTTTATACAGTACCTGTTAAATACAATAATATTCTCTAACGATAAGTCAAGAGCCCATCTGCTTAACTAATTGCCTTCAGATGTGACCTTAACTTGTGAGTCAACAACGTTTAGTTGCTTCCCCAACTGAGGTCAGAGCTTGTTATGTATATGTGTAAATATTTTGTAAACGACAACATGTCGTGTTGTGTTTGAATTTTCATTTCTATTATTCATTTTTCCATATTGATATTATTGTTTCGAAGTTTAAACTAATATTTAGTTATTCATTTAGGGTAACATTTAGAATTTTCTTGAATTAAGTAGACCAATCATATGTTTGCAAATGAGTGGTGGTGACTTCGTGTCTAGACGTGTAGTCTCGTGCAAGAAAGGATGTGCGTGGATTGCTCTGGAGTTGTATGGAAATTGCAAGATTGTTCGAGAAGTAGGCCTACCGGTATAAAAGACGATGACGCTAGATGGATTCAGTCATCAGTTTTTATTCAAAAAAAGAAGATAGATTCAGTCATTAGTTTTATTCGAAGAAAAAGAGTGAGATTCAGACATCAGTTTTATTTCAAAAGAAGAAAGTCAGTAATTTGAGAAAGATTAAGTGTTTGCTGTGAATATTCAACTTAGATTTGTGATTGAAGTTAGATCTACGGAAGCTGTGATTTTATTTCGTCAATCTCTACGATACATCTGAATTACTGCTAGTGCTGAGAGTCGGCGAATTTATTGAACTGTGAACTGTTGCGGAATTTCTTCGTGGGACCAAATTCACACCCTAGACTGGAATTTGATACTTTCGTTTTAATTCATTATATTAGATACAGGCCAGTATCATTTTGTATTGTGATAAATTTTGAAGTTTGAAACTAGTATTATTTGGTTTTGTAATTAATTTCGAATGTTATAACTTAATATCTGTCACTGTTATTATATAATTGATGTTATATCTGTTATATTTGTTAATAGTTTAGTGTAATAAATTATACAAGCTGTTATCTGCGTTTTTCTGTTGCGTTTAGTCTACCAAGAACATAAAACATTTAAAAATACGTAACAGAGCTTTTGTAACTTGTTAAAAAAAATATAATATTTTTTCTGTTCTTGTGAATGACGTAAACCTGTCGGTTTGTCGATGAAATTCCATATTGATTCAGTAAAATGTTTATTATTTCCTTACTTTGTATTTAAAAAGGTTCAAACAACATGTACACAATTAGGAAAATGCAAGCTTATCAAGATGTTAACAATGTCAGTATTGTCGGAAGATTTACTCCCAAATATTTACAAGAAGCCATCCAATGACGACATCATTATATTGACATTTCCAAAGTCTGTAACAACTTGAATACAATATTGTGCACAACATCTTAACCAAAGGAAAATCATTGACAAGTCTGGAAGAATACAATCTTCGTTGTCCTATAATAATTTTTTTTGGAATGAAAGGTATTGAACTCATGCCTCGTCCTGGGGCTATTAAAACTCATCTCCCATTTCACGTAAAACCTTATTCTACGAAAGCAAAGTTCATCTTAATTATTCGAAATCCAAAGGTTTGTTGCGTTTCATTTTATCATCATACCAAAACGTGTCTACACTATAAGTTTTCTGAAGTAACCTTTGATGAATAGTTTGAATTTTTTCTGAATGCAGAAAATGACTGGGGAGACTATTTAGATCATCTTTTTTCGCTTTATAAACATCGAAACCTTCCAAACGTTTTATTCCTTGTTTACGAAGAAATAAAAGCAGATCATGAAACTATCGTAAAAAAATTGCCAAGTTTCTGCGACAGGAAAATTTAAATATGCTTGAAAATGAAGCTAATTTGTTGAAGAAAATACTGCATCAAACATGTCTAGAATACATGAGAAAACACGTTAACAAACATTTTAATGGGTTTTTAACGGGTAAAGTACATAAGAAAACACAACAACGAAGAGTTCAGTGGGTTTTGTCGCAAACAAAATAAAGAAGAAAAACTGAAACATCAAAGTATACGTGTTCATGAAGCAATAAAGTTACTTCAGGTATATGTTCAAGTTTGAAGGCACTACAGTCGAAAGAATTTCCTTTTATTCAAAAAGGTGTTGTTGGTGACTGGAAAGATTATTTTTTCTAAACATCAGTCAAAACGGTTACATGCAAAATTTCATAAAAAGACAAAGGGAACGGATATCCTTAATATTTGGCCAGAATTGTTTCATAACGTTCTGGAAAATTAAGTATAAATATTTATGATGCAGCATGTTACTGTGATATTCTGGTGTACACTAATATTGAGACCTCATTTTAAAATTATCATATGATTACAAGAACTAATGACATGTAACTAGGTTTAAAAGGAATCTCAATTACGTGCAATGCTAATTTTATATTGTTTTTGCTAATCTACATCGTAGATTTTAATTTGTAAGTCAAGTGTACAGAAATATATATTGTTCACAAAAAGAAAAAACAAGTAATAATATTAGTATATCTTCCATGTCTCACGTGTGTTTTTGGTTCTCATGTTTTAGTATCAATAATACAACGTTTAGGGTCTTGTCATCACTAAGTACGTGCTAGTAAAATCTATTTAAAACAACATTCCGATTTTCCAATTGAAAAATATTATTCAACTCGCAATCAGTTACAACCAACTCACAATAATATGACTGGGAGTAATTCTGAATAATTTATTTTTGTGAAAAGGAGGTGACTCAGAAAGCACAATATGAAAGGATATAATTCGGCCTTTACTGCATGAATTACAATAACAAATGAAAAGTAAATTACATTCAGTTGAACAAAAATAAAGTGAAACAGATTTTAATTGAAAAGAACAACAACTTCAGAAACTAAAATGCTTTTCAATTTGGCAAAAGAAAACACAAGACAACTTTGCTGACAAAATTAAGACTGACAACTTGCACAATATCTTCAACAAATATACACAGTGGCTTCAACACTGAACCGTTTCAAAACCCGCCAATACTCGGAACATTTTTTTCAGTTTCACAAAGGTAAACTGAAGTTTCATAACGATATATTCACTTTTTGTAAAAAAAAAATATTCAGCAATGTTATAAGCTACTTTCTAAATATTTTAATTTATTAGCTAGAGGTAGTTGCGGTTCATAACGATGAGGCCAAGATGGAATAATTAAAGTAAATAAATCAAGAAATGTCTATAAATTTTGATTTAAGATCTGGTAAAGAAAGGAAAGATTAAAATAGAAGATTCGGGAAAAACATCAGATGGATAGAGAATTGTTTCTAGCTGGTAAAATGAACTAGCCATTGTGTGAAGTGAGGTATTTGGATCTGTGTTAATTATTACACAGTTACTTTGTACTATTAAATGTATTTTATATCGGTGTCGTTTGTACACTTAATATACAAGTTACAAGTATTTTACAGTGTAAAATCAGAAAGGAAGAAATAAATAAATCTGTTGTTTTCATCATGATTTTATTTATTTTCACCAGAGAATGTGAAAGAATGCCATGAAAGAACAAAGTTGCAAAAGTATGCTACAAACAAACTTATTAAATTGAAGTAGGGACAGAAAGTATACATGTACAATGTTGCCACACATAAAACTGGACTATCTGATCTAAATCAAACTTTCAAATTAAAAATAAAAAAAATACTATAATATTTCAAAATGAATCTCTCTTTCTCTATTAATTGTCACTATATTTGAACTTCACCATTTATTGAGTCACTCAGTGTTGTTTATTGTTTAGGCGAGCATTACATGCTATTTGACACAGTTGAGTAACATTAATGCTAAGCAATAAGAAAATGTGATGAAAATAGTTGAGTTAGGATGTTTAAACAATTCAAAGAACAAATAATTGGAATAGTTTTTCTGAATAACTGATATTATCACAATTTTTGCTTTTTTAATTTTTTGCAGTTATGATTTTTTTTCAGCTGCAAAAGCTAGAAGTCATAAGAAGAAAGTTAGAAATTAGAAACCAGTCACTGTTTTTAAAAATCCCAAGTCATGTTTAGACTGTTATCTAAATTGAACGTCTTTTTTGCTTAAGACTTCTATAATTTATGTATTATACTTACTTAATAATTTTATGCTGGACATTTGCATATCAGAACATGACATTGTTGTGTTGGGAGGTATTGAGTGCTTATTGTATTAATATGTCCACTAACTTATTTTTTACACATTTATGTTTTTTTTTTTTACTTTTCTATCATGGAACTTGCCCCATGTAATAACAATTAAAAACTTGTGAAGTGTGAAAGCACTTTTTACATTCTGTGCATTACATCATAAAGCTGGTGTTTTTCATTATGCAAAGCTATGTGAAGACCATCTGCATGAGCCATTCTTGATTTTGAAATGTAATTACATGGAACACTAGTGGAATTTTTTCAGTTTTATTTGATTTTGCTTTGAGTAATTTATCTGATTTGCCAAACTTTCATCAAGATTATTCAACAATTTTTGAAAATGAACAGTTTAATTATTACGGTAAAGTTGTAAATGTGTCCTTTATTAACACTTCACCTTTGTTCCAGTCTAATCTGCATTACACAACATTCTAACAAATATCAATGACATATCCTTTAATGAATGCACAGTCTCTGGAGAGTACTTTTTACAAGTCATCAACAACAAATATTTTTCTTGGCATTTCATTGCACTCAATTTAACTTTTTTTTCATGATAACTCTCTCAATATTGTTACAACCAGGTCTTTCAGGTTGGCAACAATAATTGTTTTAACAATGCAATTTAATGTTTTTGGTCCTATGGGCAGTTGCATATAAACACGTATATTACTTCTATGATTATCAACTATTATCAGCAACTCTATGGATTTTTTTGATACAGATGGCATTTTCAACAATATACTGAGACCTGAATATTGGTAGTGGTGAAACAAAATTTATTTGTCAGACTTATGGATATCTGCAACTCAACAAAACAATTTCACAGCACTGCATATAGATAAAAAATCATATGAATTTTATTCATAACATTATAGAAATCACTTTTCAACACAGAAAGAATTCTTTTTCAATTATCTTTAATAAACTGTATAAAATATGGATTTTGAGAACAATCAGGATAAGTTTTTAATTGGCTTAAAAAGTAAGGTGTCATGTGTGAAAACTAATCATGCCATGACTGCTATTAATTTTGTTTTGTTTGCTAAACTGTTAATTTGAAAAGATTAATAGAATAAAGCAAAGAAGTGAACTAAACTGTGTAACTTTATCACTGTTATTTAGCATACTGTTTTAATTTCTTTGCCAGGTGTTGATGCCTAAAACTGTAACATTAAATGTTTTACACTGCATGTAACATCACTTTTCACACTTATGTATGCTAGGAAGTTCAGCCTTGATGAGTTCTAATATTGAACCAAACATCTTCACTTCCTTTGAAAAGTTATAAATGATATTTTACAAATACCCCTGATTTGTAATTGATAATGGAGTAACTTTGAAGAATGCAGAAAGAAAACTCCTACGTTCCGGAGATTTAATCAGCACTGTTGAGCATATCAGTGGCTTTCAGCATTAAAATAATATCTGTTATGAATAATAAGTGGGAATGGCACTCCTGTATGTAGCTTATAGCATTCACACATGCATGTTAAACTGATAGTATAATGAACACCTTATATAGGCAACAGAGGGAAAGAGCTATATGCATGCACATCTTTCAGGAAGAAATAGAAAATTGTATATAGTTATGAGGAAAAGCTGCTGTTTGAACTTTCAATTCAACAGTCTTGGATAACAACTCAAATAAGTTGCCTCAGTTGTCACAACCACTTCAAACTTGTTTTGCTGCCTATCCATATACATTTCAGTCTAATTATAAACAAGGCAATTTAATGTTTATTTATGGGTTTTCTCAAGAGTTTCTTTAAAGTACTCATGGCTTCATCACCCATCATACTAGTGTCATTATCCAATTGATATTGTTACTGTTCAACACTGAGAGTAAAAACTTTAAGGAAGATAATGACATATCCACAGGCTGTTGCTAAAAATAACACTTTATTCAAAAAATATTATGGTTCTGCAAATGATTATTAATATTTATGCAATATTTTTATCAATGAACAAAGAAAGTGTCACTTAGGACCATGTTCCAGCAGACTCCAAAAGTTGATATTCCTGCTTGTGGTTGCAGTGTAATTGTATATTATTACTATTGCATACATATATGTTGGGGATGAACATTTTTGTGTCCATACCATATTATTAAAATGTGTAAAAGTACAGTACCAAAAATAATTCACTCTTCAGTTCATTTTACAACTTATCATGTTGAGCAAATATATTCATCATTAAAATACTGCATGTGCATTTCTTGTAAAAACAAAGAGTATTTGAAATAAAATGACAGAATTGTTTATGTTGTAGCTGACAGTTACTACTTCTCAGATTCTGGGTTGTCATCCTCTTGGACTTGCAACACTAGAAACTGGAATTTGATACCTGTGGTGAAAAGAGCACAAATAGCCCATTAGATAGCTTTGTGCATAATAACAAACAAACAATTCTTGTGACTTATGTGATGCCTAGGTCATGACCACAATTGGTTATTCCAATAAAAAATCTAAGGATAATGTAATCTCAAGGATTCACCTGACCTGCCAGTGGAGAGGATCTTTGTCCACATTTACATAGTATACTGTACTTTTCAGTAATTAAGCTTACTTGATATCATACGTGAAAGACCCAGAAAGCCATTCAATAGCTCAGACCCTTATGGTCACAATGTCCTTCAGGCCTATTCATCGAATTATTAAAACTCAACCTCATTTTATCTAACAGTTGATATTCTGGACTTTACATTCACTAATACCAGCCATCTTAACTGTGTAGTAATCGAGTACTGTTATCGAATCTTCTTTAGGTGGTTTGTCAGTGAAACAGTTTAACAGCTTGGAGTGTAAGATTCAAAGTGCCTTTTCAACTCCATTAACATTGCAAATGAAAAGTCACTCACTTCTTGTAATAATTATGCATTTCACCATGAAATACCACTTTATAGTTCAGAGAGCAAGGAATGTCTTTTGCTTTCAGTCATTTAATCTTAAAACAAATGATCGTCATAAATGCACGCTCCGTAATTGAATCACAATTATATTGATCACGGTGCTCTCAGCATCTTGGCAACTATCTCACACTTTTTCTTCAGGAGATAGCTGAATAGATGTGTCTCTCTCTTTCTCATCATCGTATACTTTTACAGGATACAAAACAGTTCTTCCACTGTTCTCTAACTTATCAGGTCTTAACATTTTACTCTTGATCTAACCAGGAGAAATAAGGTTATTCAGTATTAGCTTGTCAACATGTCACTACTGTAACACATCATTTGATGGACCAAGTTTCTTTCATTGCGTTGGTATTGTGGTATGTAAGCATAACATGTATATCTTCTATTTTATTACTGCAGTGACATCTGAACTGGTCGTTAGGGATATGGCTGTAATTTGTTTTAGAACTCGGAGAATAATTTCCTCAAATAACAGGTAAACTGATACCTTAAAGTTTTAAACTCTTAGGTTTCAATAAGAATGATCAGTTGTCACCACTTGATTTTAGGTAAATTCAGTATAACATGTTAACTAAGTAATATTCAGATTAATTTTCATCGTATCGTGAAATAAAGACTTTCAGTATGCTTATACTTTTGTATCATGTCTTTCGTTGATTATTTAGTCAATGTTGAGACAAACCTGATTCATCTTCACAACACGGCATCTGTCGATTCCCCATTATACTGTAATACTCAAGGAGGAATCAGAGACACAAAGAATACAAAATTGAAGTGATGTTAGACCAACGCCTCCATGGCTGAAAGGACGCACATGTATTGGAAGACGTGATCGCGACCCTCGAATTTGGAGTCGAGTGCCTTAACCACTTGACCATACCGGGCCTCCATATTTTGTACACTAACACTTTAGTTCGTCACTGGTATTTAGGATTCTTAATACAAAATTTTGCGTGTCGCTGGTTCGAAAATCTTTTACCGAACCTATTCGTCCTTGTTACTATGGGAGTGTTTATGTGACAATCAATTTCAGTATTCATTGGTAAAATAGTAGCGCAATGATCGGTGTTCAACATCTGACTTTCCTTCACTTTATCACCTTTGAATTAGGCGAAATTCAAAATGAGCTCAAGAAAACTTGTCATTAGTAACTCAATAAAAAATAATCTTTATGGTTAAGTTTGGATTCATGAAAAAACCAACAACGAAACTTTATGTTACTGATAAAAACTGAACAAGAATTAAGAAAACTTCCAGTTTTAAAAATAAAGAATACGCCTCTTTAATCAAACAGTGTCGTCTTGCTCTCTCAATACTTCGATATTATAAATTGTGTATTCCAGGTGTGGTTATCACTTTATGCCTCTTTCGACTCTTGACTTAAACGATGCCACAACTTCGGCTTCAGGTTACCGTGTGAAATCGCATGTTGTTGTTGTTTTGTAGTTTTGATTTCATATTTCTAACATGGTAACAATAATTAAGAACCGTGAGTTACAGTTATTTAAATATATAGATTATGCTGTCTATACGTCTCTTCCTGACTGGCAAACAACGCTTTTGTTTTCAATTTAGCGCAAAACTAGCTACTTGGGCTATCGTTCCTAGCCGTCCCTAATTTAGCAGTGTAAGACTGGAGGGAAGGCAGCTTGTCATCACCACCCACCCAACTGTTGTGCTATACTTTTACCAACGAATAGTGGGATTGACCGTCACATTATAACGCTCCCACGTATGGGAGGGCGAGCATGTTTGGTGCAACCGGGATTCGAACCCGCGACCCTCGGATTACGAGTCGAACGCCTTAACACATTTGGCGATGCCCGGCCGTGAATAACGCACGCACACAAACCGGATAAAAGTTGTAAAAGCAATAATATTGCCGAATATTGCCCTCAGAATAAGAATTACAGAAAATGTAAGCGTCTCAATAAATGCAAACAAAATTACACCAACTGGAAATAATAATTTATGACTTCAACGCACATTCGCTGTAATTTTACTCATTTATAAGAAAATTAACAGTTTCACAAATAAATTTTCTGAAAAGCTCAAAATACAATGAGAGAAGATCCTTTTATAAAAAATAGTATATATTTTTCACTTTTTTATCCACTTCTTTCATGTAATTTTAATAGTTAATTACACATATATTTCAAAGCCATTTGTTATTAAAATGTAAATTATGAAAAACAAAATTATTATTAACATTCCTAAATATAAAGTATAGTATATGATAAAATCGCAATTTTATTATTCTAAAAATCAATACATTATAAGCACGATTGTCTGGCCAGAATTCAGGAATTTTAGTTCCTTTAAATTTCTCAATACATTTTCTTTTCACTCGTTCTGTTGGTTTCTGGGTTAAGCGGTTTTTCCAATCAAAGGTAATTTTCGACTGAAGTTTAAAATTAAAGCTTTTCATGTTTCTGAGAACCTGCTTTAGTCCTTCTGGAATGCTTTGGTCATCTATCTCTTCGTCATTATGTACTGATCCAAAGAAGCTCCCAAAGTGTTTGTTGGTATATTTCTTCATGCACTCAAAGATGCTTTTACGATACGATAAGATATTTTGAAAAGATTTGAAAAAGTAAATAAATAATTCTGAAGTAGGCGGCGTTAAAATTACTGTAGAAACATTGGAAATTTTAAAATTGTCACTGTAATTCTCACAGAACGTGATATCGATTTCATTGCAAAACTGGTAATCATACTAAGATTTAAAATAAAACCCATACAACATGCCGTTGACCACAAACAATTAACGGAAACATTCTGTTAGGTAAAACTTATAATTTGTTTATTGTCCGATAATCAGAGGATGTTTAAAAATATTATACTTCGTATATGCAGTCCCCTGTGGTACAGCGGTGTGTCAGTGGACTTATACCACAAGACAAGTTTCGATACCTGTGGTAGACAGAGCACAGATAGCCCATTGTGTTATTTTTTGCTTGATTTCAAACAACAATAGCAGTGTATCCGACAATAAACAAGTTTTCTGAAAACCAATGTTGACCGTCACATAAAAATATATACGTTATATTTTCTATTGGAATGTCACGTGACACCTCCAGGCTATAGTTTCCTTCAATTTTTTGTTGGATTAACAGGCGGTCATGTGGTTCGCGCACATCTTTTCAGAAGTGTAACATTATATTTTTGAATACATAATGTCACATTTGCTCAGTTCGTCTCAAGTTTAGTGAGGAAAGCTCTTCCTTCCAGATGCGCCGGTCTAATCCAGTAGGATAATTATTATTGTTTTTGTGAGAAAAGTAAAGTCTTCTTCATTTTGATTCATATTGTGTCCAGTTTCTATTTCTTTACCTTTTCGAATTCAAAATGCATTTTTTACAGAACCACTTATTATTCTGTGGAACTTGTTTGTTTTTTAACTTGCACAAAGTTACACGAGGGCTATCTGCGCTAGCCGTCCCTGTTTTAGCAGTGTGTGAGCAGGGAGGTCAACTAGTTAGTTATCACCACCCACCGCCAGCTCTTTGGCTACTCTTATACACGAACTGTCACATTATAACACCCTCACGGTTGAATGTTTGTGCATGTTTGTTGTGACAGGGATTCGAACCCTTGACCACCTGGCCATGCGCAAAACTTCCTCGATTACTCTTAATGGAGATTTGTGCCACAGAGAATAATGTTAAGATCTCTTCTTTTGATAACATATATACGATGCACCATAGCAGTTTATATAATGCCCGTTATTTGGGCTTCATGCAGTCACAAACTGTCGGGACTTGATTCATAATTTGAGGGTTGTGGGTTCGAATACCTATCACACCAAACATGCTTGGCCTTTCAGCCGTAAGGTCATTGTAAGGTGACGATCAATCCTACTATTCATTGGAAAAAGAGGATCCCAAGAATTGGGGTTGGATGTCGATTACTATCTGCCTTCCCTCTGGTCTTACATTGCTAAATTAGGGACGGCTAACGCAGATAGCCCTCGTTAAGCTTCACGAGAAATTTAAAAAACAAACAAACGTCAGCAATAAAATCTGATCGCAAAGAAATAATCGATCACTATTTCTGAACTTCCCAGTGCCACGACAGTATGTTTGCTGACTTACAACGTTAGAATCCGGGTTTCAACACCCGTGGTTGGCAAAGCACAGATAACCCATTTTGTATTTTTGTGTTTAATTACAAACTACAACATCTAACATAATTACAACAATTAGTTATAACAGACAAAAAGAGTAAAAGTTTGGAATTTATTAATTTAGACTACTGTTTTGGAAACTTTACGGGCTATCTTCTTTATATACTCCTCAAAAAAAGAAGAAACGCAAAAGGTAAAATTAGAGACAAATTGTTAACAAATTATTCCGGGTAATTCTGCATGACATGTTTGAAACTTTGCACATTCACTGCTGAGCATTCAATGTCTGCAAAGGCTCAGTCCAGGCTCAATAGTTGAAGTTTAACGTCACTCAACATCAATAACGAGTATGCCCCCGTGAGCATCATTAACTGCTTGGCATCTCCTGCCATCGGAAGCGGTGAGATGACGAATCACATCAGTCAGTCTTGCGTGTCGGTGGCCAGTCACTGAGCTATGGAAACCGAGAACCGGTCACTTTTATAGGGATTTTGCACTTGTAGAACATGCAGATCTTTCTAACAAATTTATTGGACACGAATGCGTTTTTGCGAAAAATCCGATGTTTTCCTCCGTTTTCAAAGTGCACAACTTTTATTGTTACATGGCCTGACAATCAGTACCTTATCACGTGTAGCATCACATACTCTGAGCTTGTAACGTTATCACATATATTTCTCTTTAAAATAAAACAAATATCCCTTTTACGTTTCTTTTTTGAAGAGTGTATATAATTATTTTAGAGTCGAGTTTCAGACTGTATTTCAATAACTTATCTGAAAATATATTACGCTTCAACTTACCTTCACCTTTATTACAGATAACTTACCTTACCTTTTATTTCATGGAGAACTTCAACTTCAATGTTCTTCATACGACACTTTTTGTTCATGTCACTGAGGTTAAACTATCATGAGAACCTATAAACCTGACTATTTAAGATAAATCACGTGATTGTATTTGCTGATTTATTTAACCACTTGTTTCACTTGTCTGTTTCCCAAGTAACAAATTACGAGAAAAACTTTGTGTTTATTAGTTAATCAAGTATAGCACAGAAAAACAGATAAAGATATTCCAATTATTGTTTTTATTTTACGTATGTGCTCGTTAAATCCTTGGAAGAAACTGATGTTCAGATTTGCAATTGTAAGTTAATACGTCATTGCAAAGTAAGAAAACACAATTTTTTCCTGTGATTGTTAAAACAAACGATGGCGTTTCTTTAATAAATTCTTCGAGTTTCAGCAAACTTATAAAAGCTAAGATATATGAACTTGACAAAACAACATATGTGTGAATGTTCCCAAACAACTTTCAGTATTGAGGGATGTTAAACCACGAGTTCTTCCTTCAAAGAAATTCCTTAAGACAACATCTGATGGTCTGTATTAAAACCGTCTGTGTTACAGTTGTTGGAAATTTTTTTCCTGTTTACGTATGAAAGCTTTTATTGACCATTTGCGGGTTCTAAAATGGTACACTTAACAGTCCATTGACTTTAATCTTGGCTTGGAATGGCTTGATAATGAGGGTGTTTGACTTTAAATATATGGGTACGAATTACGTCATCAGACATGCTCGTTCTTTGAACCACTTGGGCATTATCACTTGACACATTATACCACTTTTTTTTTTGGAAAGTTTGTTTGTTTGTTTTTTAATTTTGCTCAAAGCTACTCGAGAGCTATCTGTGCTAGCCGTCCGTAATTTAGTAGTGTAAGACTAAAGGGAAGACAGCTGGTCATCACCACCCACCACCAACTCTTGGGCTACTCTTTTACCAACGAATAGTGCGACTGGCCGTAAAATTATAACGCCTTCACGGCTGAAAGATCGAGCATATTTGGTGTGACTTTGATTCGAACCTGCGACTTTCAGATTTCGATTCGCACGCCTTAACGTATGGAAAGCCTCAAAATCCTTCAAATAAGACGAGAATGTCGAAAAGACACAAATCGTTAATTTTATAACTTAAATTACTTCTTCTTTTATAGCGGTAAATAAAGCTATTACTTAATCAATCCAAATTTTTTCGACAGAAATTTTGAAACAATTTCAAAGTGTTAGGAAAAAATTAGGTATTTAATGCTTGTTTGCACTTTCGAGAAAATAAAAAGGAAATTGTACAAAATGATTATAATTTTTGGAATCGTGTATTTCAAGCCAATATTAATTCTTTAATATCGTCAGTTCGTATTGTTTTTATAGTTACGAATGAGCTAGTTTGTAGTTATTTGGTCTGTATAAATTAACAGCTTTACACACTTTAGTTGGTTCAGAATGGCCAGATGGTTAGGGCACTTGACTCGTAAAGTGATGGTGACGGATTCAAATCCCTAACGCACCAAACATACTCACCCTTTCCGCCGTAGGGACGTTATATAGTGACGGTCAATTCCACTATTCGTTGGTCATACACTGATAAATTAAGGACAGTAAGAAAATGTCAGCATCACTTTGTGTCATCAGTGAAACTATTCTGTTTCGAGCTTCTAGTCAGGAAAATTCATATGTTATCGAATACAATACAAGAACTAATTATACACCACATTTAAATTACTTTTTGAACAATAACTACGGTTTAAAATGGAAAGTAAAAGGATCCTAAAAGGTCTCAAGTGAATTACTCACGGATGGAACGTAACATTTAAACAAATATATAGATAGACAGATGCACATGAGAAATTTCTATTCCAACTATATTTCTACAAATATTACCACAGATTAGGAGCATGTTACATGTCGTAACTTCACTCCAACGTTTTTTGCTAAAATCACGAATTCTTCCGTCACCCTTTAAAGTACGACTGTAGCTTTTTAGTCCTTGTGACAGGTGTCAGTTTTAGGAGTTTCAAACATCATCAAATTTATTTAGGTGTTTTGTAGTGTTTAGCGTAACGGTGAGTGTTGAGAGAGTTTGCTATCAGGGCTAGTAAGCATATTTGATATTCAACAAAATGTTCATTCCTTATCCTCAGTCTTAAGTTTGTAAGAAAAGTTGTTTAATGTTTCTCTTTCCCCAAACCGATAAGCAATTTAGCTTCTGATGTTATTGCCTCTTTTTAGATTAAAGCCGTGTTTATTCGATTAAGTTTATTTATTTACTCTTCGTTTATTGTTGTAAATCCTGCAATAAAGACGTTATTAAATATTTTCGTATTGTACATTGTGCATCGTTTCCTCTCCTATAACTTTTTCTAGATGTTTATTTTTGAATTTAGCGCAAAACTACACGAGGGCTATTTTAAAGGTTCATTTCAAACCAGGTTACATTTTAGTGGCACAATCTAACATTCAAGAATAATAGCATTTTTCAAACAGAGACATACTCAACTTTCACGAGCTCTTGTTATCATATGATAATTGTAAAATGAAGTCTCAATATTAGAGCATACCATAGTATTACGGTAACCTGATACATAATTTATAATTATTTATACTTAATTTTTCCAGAACGTCATAAAACAATATTGGCCAAATATTAGGAATATCTGTTCCATTTGTCTTTTCATCAAATTTTGCCTTTAAACGTTTTGACTGATTTTTAGAGAAATGATCCTTCTAGTCACCCACAACACCTTTTTGAATGAAAGGGAATTCTTTCGGCTGTGGTGCCTTCACACGTTCAACATATTCCTGAAGTAAGTTTATTGCTTCATAAACACGAAAATTTTGTTTTTCTTTATTTTGTTTGTGACAAAATCCATTAAAATGTTTGTTGACGTGTTTTCTCATGATTTCTAAACTTCTTTGATATCATATTTTCTTCAACAAGTTGGCGTCGTTTTCAAGCATGTCTAAATATTCCTGCCCTAGAAACTTGGCAATATTTAGCACGGTAGCTTCATGATCTGCTTTCATTTCTTCGTAAACAATGAATAAAACGTTTGGAAGGTTTCGATGTTTATAAAGCGAAAGAAAATGATCGAATTTTAATAGCGCCAAGTCGAAGCATGAGTTCAGTACCTTCCTTTCAAAAAAATATCTGTTAAAGGACAACGAAGGTTGTATTCTTTCAGATTTGTCAATGGTTTTTCTTCAGTCAAGATATTGTGCACAACATATTGTGTCCAATTTGTTCCAGATTTTGGAAATGTCAGGATAATGATGTCGCCATTTCTTGGCTCGTATTTGATGGCTTCTTCTAAAAATTTGGGTCTAAAGCCTCTGGCAATTTTGACATTGTTAATATCTTGATAAGCTGGCATTTTTCTAATTGTGTACATGTTGATTGAACCTTTCTATAAACAGAGAAAGGAAATAATAAGAACATGTAAATCAGCCGTTATAATGTTACTGTACAATGACTTATATTTAAACTTTATTTTTACATTGTTTATACGTTTTTAGATGAGAAATTTAGACAGTGATAATTATTGTACGAAATAGAATTGTAACCACCATAAAATGTATGTGGATGCATATATGAGAAGCTCAGGTGAGATCAGTTATAACCAGTGACATATTAAAATAAAATTCGAGTAAACGAAATTGAAGACGTTACATTTATTATACTTTACATCAATAGAGCTTTGAAAAAAAGTTGACACAACGTGGATGTTTGAGCATACATATTATAATTAGGCCACTAATGGACAAAAGAATACTCGTTCGTTCCCTGTATGAGAATGCAATATAACTATGAAAGGACTAAAGTGTGGAGAGTTCAACGCATACCTCAAACAGCTGATGAATAAAACAGGTATTCTTATTATTGGATACGAAAACTACGCTTCAAGACTATTGTCAAAACACATAGCCATAAAATATGACGTTGCGACTTGGAGAGTCTTAGAAACTTAATTTCGTGTTCACTCTGTTTTAGTATTTGGAGCAGATTGGGATATCTTCGAAAAATATTCTTTGTTATTCATTCTTTTATAGTGAACCAGACCCTTTCTTCGTAGGTTTGTTTTCTTTCTAAACTACATTTCGCGATTAAATTTATGACTAGATGCAACTTTACCCCACACAATTAACTCGACTTTTTTAAGATTCAGAGTTCTTTTCAACCTACAAATTAACATAATGTTAAAATACAATAAAGGAAGTTATAAAGGTTTATCAATAGACAATAACTTGTGATGAAAATTAGGAAAGCTATGCAGATTGCTGCTTGAATAAGTATTTGTTTATACTTATAAAAAATGAAATGTCTCATTTTTCTTTAGAATTGCTTTTGATAAATATAATTTATTACCGCTAACTATAAAATCAAGTTTTATTGTTTTCAGCGCAAAAATGTTGTTGTATTCGATACTTGCCATTACCAGAGCGCATTTAAACAATTTTGTGGCTTTACACTTCAAAATAAACAATCAAAAACATTATAACAGGTATGATACAAAATATATTTTACATTATTGCCAATATAATTCTTTGTCAATACTATTTTATCATATAGATTTAAAACTAATAAATATTTTTTTCAAAGTTAACTCAATTTCTTGAGATATTATGACGATAATGGTCGAAACTTCGTTGACAACGAGAGCATCTAGTGACATATTTATACACTTTAAACATTTTAGGTCTTAGTTTTATGACGACATGTAATTATTGTTCGTTTTTTACTGTTCGAAAATTTATTTGACCCATCACAAACCTAAACCACGACCATAAAATA
This sequence comes from Carcinoscorpius rotundicauda, assembly GCA_011833715.1. Classification (NCBI taxonomy): domain Eukaryota; kingdom Metazoa; phylum Arthropoda; class Merostomata; order Xiphosura; family Limulidae; genus Carcinoscorpius; species Carcinoscorpius rotundicauda. Next base: position 15,563,401 of record CM022393.1, on the reverse strand, counting down.
GCAATTAAAACGTTATGGTAAGAGAAATCACATATAACATAAACACAGTCTCCAAAAATGTAATTAGCAAAACTGGCGGATCTTTTCCATACACTCCAAGATTGTGTCTCCAAATCAAAATAAACGATTTCAGCTCTGCTAGCCGTATTTCGTAGATAGCCATCTCTGTCGCCAGTTTTGCTAATTCTGTGAACGTTTTCTTTTGTGGTTATGTGAGGGACATTGTATATAGGACAGAGATAACCAATCAAGGAACTATGTAAACGGATCACCGACACAATGTCAAGCGTCACTGTAGCTGGCCAACAAATGGAGGAAAATCGAATACTGACTCTCTATTTTGAGGCTCACAAACAGAACACATGGAATGATGTGTGACGAAAACCCTCATGTATGAGCCCCACATTCAGCGCGTACCGCTGCTGTCTTGTTGTTAAATTTACAGCTCATCACATAGATTTCTGACACCCTACGTAATTGTGCCTTCGTTCATTTCTAACTGTTGTGTCCTAGAATTAATAAAAAGTCAAAGAAACTTTTTAAACCAATGAAACTGTTTTTTGACATCATACTAACTTCTGATCTTCTTAAACACTTAGTGACAATTTTATTTTCTACGAACCTACAATGCTATTCTTCGTTCCAAGTTATTAATAAATTAAAGAACAAACAGCGTATTGCTATTGTTTGTGGCCCGACATGGTCAAGCGCGTAAGGCGCGCGAATCGTAATTCGCGGGTTCGCGGCTGTGTCGCGCCAAACATACTCATCCTCCCAGCTGTGAGGGTGTTATAATGTGACGGTCAATCCCACTATTCGTTGGTAAAAGAGTAGCCCAAGAGTTGTCGGTAGGTAATCATGATTAGCTACCTTCCCTCTAGTGCTACACTGCTTAATTAGGAACGGCTAGCACAGATAGCCCTCGAGTAGCTTTGTGCGAAATTCCAAAAGAAACAAACAAACTATTGTTTGTCTTGTAGCTCCAGATAACTAAAGACCAAAATTGGGATATTGTGAATTGTTTAATGAATAAATCATACTCTTAGACACACGTTTTACTTTATTATTAAGTTTTCCCAAGAAATTAATCCATTAAGTTTTGTGAACTACAAACAGAGAAACCGTATCATAACATAAACAGCTCATTATTTTAAAGTTGTAAAATAAAAACTCAGTCTTCGTCTGCTCTTCTGATTAATTAGGTAAAGGACGCACTGTATTTATTTTTCTAATAAGCACAAAAGATTAGATTATTTTAAGAAATCTAAACAAAAAAATGAAATAGAAGACTTTGTCCTTGTCATGACCGTTATTTCACATCCCTATTATCTAAACGGAGTTGACAACTCTCGCTTTAGTTCGTTTCGAAACAATCTTTTACACAAGTATCTCACGGCACCTAATAAAGTGTACCATTGAGGTTGTACTTTATAGAGGTAGCATAAGTATAAGTAAATGATCATTTGCAAATAAAGAGATCACAATTTTATTCACAGTTGGATATTTCTGTTAAAATTTTAAAGCATCGTCCGGTTCCAGGTGTTAATGTATACATATATGTATGTGGTTTTAAATTGTTATCTGGTTCCAGGTGTTAATATATGTACGTCTCGGGCATTATAATCAAATAAAAGTATCATATGTTAAATAACTTCAAGGTAAGAGCACAAAACTGCGAATTATCTTCAAGTGTTTACGATATATCATTGAAAGTGTGATCATATGGCTGATGTTGAAATATTGTCCAAAAAAGTATTTATTTTAGTCAAAGATAATGAAATGACAGTTTATGTCAATCAGTGTGTTCAAAACCTGAGAAAATAGAAATGTTCACTTGTAACAAAACAGCCATAATTGAAAAAAAAGAGAAAGATTACAGACTTTTGGTGGAGCAATTTTCGTTGTCAAGGGGTAAACAGCTAACAAGTGTAGTACATGTAATAATCGAATATATATATATATTGTTGATGCTGATAAATATATATAATTTCAAAAATATTTTCTGAACATAATTTAATAAGTGATAATCATAATTCAGCAAATTGTATTTCTTTAGATACAAACATAAATAATTTTCAAACTCACAACATCGTAACCTAAACCTGGTGTTTCGAAAATCTTCATCGATTTCTAACTACAATATTAAACTGTGCTTTCTAATTTAGTTTACACCACCAAAACTTAATGTGAAATATGAATATGTTTGAAAGTATAATTATAGATAATCTGTCATTGAAACACTAATGCAATGAGTGTTATTATACAGGACTACAACAACTCCTAAGTAATTATACGTTTATCGGGGTAATTTTATATAATTAAGCAGCAAGGCAGCTAATTATTTTCATCATCTATAGCAGTGTGCATTCAGTAAGATGCTGACATCATAGGGCACACAGAAGAGAAAGCTCATTGACATCTGCTCGAAGGGTGATGAGACAGTAAGATTCTCACCTAAAGTATCAAAGAATACAATATAAAAGCCACAAAATAAAGAATGGAAATATAAAGATGCGTAGAAAACGAATTCTAGACTTTATTCTACCGAAATGAAAAAATGTAACTAGGTATCATTGTGCTGAAACGAAAATATCAAGCATTCTTTAATATGTGAACCAGTCATCAACTGGAAAGTTCTCTGTGAAAGAGGATCGTGTGCCTTTAGTTGTGGCAAGAGACATTACAGATATAGCATTTACAAACTTAATTATTCATCACCTGTGATTGTGTTTGAAATGTATGTGTGGTAACATCTAAAATGTGGAAGCTCATATCACAAAATAGTAGCCAACAGTATCGTATGTGTACTGCAGAGACCAATCGTACAAACTGGTGTTTACACATTCTTCAAAAACATCACAAGCTCACAATACGCTGAAGTTTGTTTAAGATGCTTAATAAACTTCAGTTTTTTCTTTCCTTATCAAAGAAATCCAGCATGGCCAGATGGTTAGGTGGATCGACTCGTAATATGAGGTTCGAGATTTCATATCCTAGTCAAACCAAACATGCTAGCCCTTTCGGTTGTGGAGGTGTTGTAGTGTGAGGGAGAAACCTCACTATTCGTTGGTAAAAGAGTAGCCCAAGAGGTGGATTGTGATAACTAACCACCTTTTTTCTAGTTCTTCCCTCAACACTCCTAAGTTAGGGATAGCTAGCGCTTCTAGTCCTCGTATAGGATTGAGCGAATTTCGAAAACAAACAAACATTCTTCCAAAGGTCTCTTCAGTCTGTAAAATAACAGTGACGCCAACCAGTTCTTTTTATTGTACTGAACCCAGTTTCACTTTGAACTTAAATACAATTTTTATCTTGAATTATTATTATATTGAATAGAATTTTGTTAACATGGGACTCGAGCATGACATTACAGTATTTTCAAATCTTTTATAATAAAACAAAATCATGAGAATATTGTGCTATTCTGCTGGTACTTCGTTACACGTAGCGTAAGTAGACCTCTATAAGAAAACACAGACACTCTCACATCATTCAATTCCTTTAATACATTATTATATCGCTGACGCAAATGTTTGAAACGCTTTCTTTTTTATTTAAATTACACATTTTATTTGCAAGTTTCAGGCCAACTGGTTAGAAAGCTCTACTCGCAATTTTAGTGTCGCAGGGTCGAATTCTCTTCTCAACAAACATGCTTGCCCTTTCAGCCGTGGGGACGTATTAAAGGTCGGTCGATCCCACTATTCGTTGGTAAAAGAGTAGCCCAAGAGTTGGCGATGGATGATGATGACTAACTGCCCTCCCTCAAATCTTTTACTGCTCAATTAGGGATAGCTAGCACAGACAGCTCTCATGTAGCTTTGCGGGAATTTCGAAACAAACCTAACTAGATTCCGAGTGTTCATTCAGTATCTATTGGCAAAATGATTGAATTCAGGTTTTATTTGAATTTGTTTGTTTCAAGTTAAGAACAAAACTACACATTGGGCTATCTGTGCTCTGCCAATCACTGATATGAAAACTCGGTTTCTAGCGTTCTAAGTCAGTCTTTGGGAGGGGGGAATTTCATTTGAAGGATATACACGCGTAGAATAGTCTCGTTTTCGACTTTATTGTTTACTTTGTATACACTGAAGATTAAAACTGTTTCTCAGTCTTTGAACATCAGAATAGATCGTTCCTTTAATTTTAGCGTTCTTCCATTTTTCTGACAGTCAATCTGGCAAAAGCGCCCTCACGTGTTGATCAGTTGAATTTGTAGATAGCACGTGACTGTTGAGAAGTTCTGAATTCTCAAGAAAAGTTTGAACACACACTGCTAGTGAACTTGTGGATAAAACTCTGATTACGGTATTTAGTTTTTTATTCAAAATTTATTACATCAGCACCAAAGTAAAGTTTCTTGATAATGAGCTAAGTTTTAAACACGTTTTTGTCTTAGTTCACAGGAACTCGCTGTACAATATGCACAAGACGTGTTACGTTTCACAAGGTCTTCATTGAAGTGAAATGGAAAAAAATGTTAAGTGATGTAAACTCGGGTGAAGTTCAGCTCATGATAACGATCTACACTATAAGGTTGTTTTTTATGTCAACAAAAGTTCGAACATGCTACTTTTGGCGTCCACTGATGAACTTAATTTTGAACATGTTTGTTGTTCGAATATTTTACAAATTTCACTACTTGATTTTCATTTTTAAATATTATAAATGTGTCATCAACATAGCCAGGGTAAATATGTGGTGTGAAGTCAGTAAAACAATCCCTTAATCAACTATTTTCATGAAAGGACATGAAACTAAACTCTAATAGACGGTTCACAATATTCAGCAATGAACTGAAAAAAAATGACTGTTTCGTAGAAAAATCTGTCAAATACCTGAAATATTATTTACGTAGTTCGTTAACAAATTTCTTGTTCATCTTGGAAAAGGCCAATGAACACACATCTAATATTTAGACTGTTTAATGGATTAAATTTTCACTTTTTGCTTATCTTAGACACGATAAATTGGTTATAGTTTGAAGCACAGTGACGTAGCTAGTTAACTGTTCAACTTAGGTTGTAGATTAGGTATTAGGTGTGCTTCCTTTTTCAGTATCCGTTCACTTTTTCCTCAGACTATTATTCTGAAGTGTTCACTGTTTGGTTTTTCTTCACAGTTTTTGATCAGACGGTTGTAAATTTCAAAATTATTTAAAGAGCTATCATGACTTTGCTCCGTTATTTTAGCGACGTCACTGTATTCCAATCTATCAACTCATCGCCCCTGTGTTGGACTCCGCCAATAGAGCAAGTGTTAATATCTTCTAAAATGGAAAACATTGCTCATACTGACAGTTTCAAAGGAATCCTAGACTTCAACTCGCTTCTCAAGGACTGATATCTCGTACATATGTTCACCAAGCCCAAGAAAAAGAAACAGGAGAGGGATCATGATCCCTTTTCACTTAACATAAATAGTAACACAAGAAACATTTTATTACTTCTATTATAGTTCTGTTTCTTATGAAATAACAATAATTATTAAAAGTTTGGCTTATTTTAAATTTAGTGCAAAGCCATACGAGGGCTATTTGAATTAAATGTGGTCCCAATCAAAAGTACATTCAAAGTAACTGGTAAAGCCAAGAGTTGGTAATGAGATGTGTTGAACATCTGCCCATCCTGTACTTTATCATCTTTAAATTAGGCGAAATTCAAAATGAGCTCAACAAAACTTGTCATTAGTTAATCAATAACAATAATCTTTGTGGTGAAGTCTCGATTCGTGAAATGGCCTGGCATGGCCTAGCGCGTTAAGGCGTGCGCTTTGTGATTTGAGGGTCGCGAGTTCGCGCCAAACATGCTCGCCCTCCCAGCCATTAGGGCGTATTATGTGACGGTCAATCCCACTTTTCGTTGGTAAAAGAGTAGCCCAAGAGTTGGCGGTGGGTAGTGATGACTAGCTGCCTTCCCTCTAGTCTTTCACTGCAAAATTAGATACGGCTAGCACAGATAGCCCTCGAGTAGCTTTGTGCGAATTTCCAAACAAATAAAGAATCGATTCGTGAAAAAACCAATAATAAAACTTTATGTCAATGAATTTAGAAAACTTCCAGTTTAAAAAATAAGAAACACGCCTGTTTAATGAAACACTGTCGTCTTGCTTTCTCAATGTTTCGATATTATAAATTGAGTTTTACCGGTGTGATAATGACTTTATACATCCTTCGACTCTTGACTTAAACGATGCCACAACTTCGGCTTTAGGCTACCGTGTGAAATCGCATGTTGTTGTTTTTTATTGTAGTTTTGATTTTCATATTTCTAACACAGTAGCAATATTAAAAACCGTGAGTTACAGTTATTTAAATATATAGATTATGATGTCTATACGTTTCTTCCTGTCTGGCGAACAACGCTTTTGTTTTGATTTTTGCCCAAAGCTACTCGAGAGCTATCTGCGCTACCCGTCCCTAATTTAGCAGTGTAAGTTTGTTTGTTTGTTTTTGGAATTTCGCACAAAGCTACTCGAGAGCTATCTGTGCTAGCTGTCCCTAATTTAGCAGTGTAAGACTAGAGGGAAGGCAGCTAGTCATCACCACCCACCGCCAACTCTTGGGCTACTCTTTTACCAACGAATATTGGGATTGACCGTAACATTATACACCCCCACGGCTGGGAGGGCGAGCATGTTTAGCGCGATTCTCGGATTACGAGTCGCACGCCTTACGCGCTTGGCCATGCCAGGCCATAGCAGTGTAAGACTAAAAGAAAGGCAGCTACTCATCACCACCCACCACCAGCTCTTGGACTACTCTTTTACCAACAAATATTGGGATGGATCGTCACATTATATGCCCTAACGGCTAGGAGGGCGATCATGTTTGGTGCGACGGAGATTGGAACCCACGACCCTCGGATTACGAGTCGAACGCCTTTACACACTGGACCATGCCGGCCGCGAACATAGGACCCACACAAACCGGATAAAAGTTGTAAAAGTAATAATATTGCCGAATATTTCCTTCAGAATAAGAATTCCAGAAAATGTAAGCGTCTTAATAAATTCAACCAAAATTATACCAACAAGAAATAAAAATTTATAACTTTATTGCACACTCGCTGTAATATTACACATTTATAAAAAAAACAAAAGTTTTATATGTGAATTTTCTGAAAACTCAAAATACAAAAAGAGAAAATGCTTTTACAACAGGCAGTATCTATTTTTACTTTTTCACACACTATCTTAGAATTTCTCATGCAAACTATACTAAAGATTTGCATTTCTTTCATATATTTTTAATAGTTGATCACATATATACTTCAAAGCCATTAGTTCTTAAAATGAAAATTAGAAAAACAAATTAATTATTAACATTTCTAAATGTAATGTATAGTTTATGAAAAAAATACGCAATTTTACTATTCTGAATTTTAATTCATTATATGCAAGATTCTTTATTTTAAAATGTCTGGCCAGAATTCAGGAATTTCAGTTCCTTCGAATTTCTCAATACATTTTCTTTTCAGTCGTTCTGTTTGTTTCTGGGTAAAGTGATTCTTCCAATCACCGACAATACCTTTTCTAACAAAGGTAATTTCCGACTGTGGTTTAACGTTAATGCTTTTCATGTACCTGAGAATGTGCTTTAGTCCTTCTGGAACGTTTTCGTTATCTATCTCTTCATCACTATGTACTGATCCAAAGATGCTCCCAAAGTGTTTGTTGGTAGATTTCTTCATGTACTCAACAGAAGTTTGACGAATAATGTTCTCCATCATTTGTTCATCATTCACTAACATGTCTTCGTACTCTTGACCCAGAAACTTAGCTATTTTTAAAACAGCAGCTGTGGTGTCACCTTTCATTTTCTCATAGATAAGAAACAGCACATTAGGATCATTTCTGTGTTCATACCAGGACAGAAGATGGTCGAAGTAATCCCCAAATTCAGTTTTGCCGTTGATGAAAATCTCAAAAAAGTCATCAAACTTTCCATCAGAGAACTGAAATATCGGCAATGTTCTGCTGTGGTGAAAATGAGACACGCAGCAGTCGAAGGGATTCCTTGTTACGTAGATGTATTTGGCTTGAAGAGAATAAGGCTGCATATTAAACGGAAGGTGAGTTTTTATAGCTCCAGGTCGAGGCATTGTTTCTACAATACCAGTTCCTGTAAATTCCATAAAAGGACTTAGCCTTTGAAACTCTTCAAAACTTTCTGGTGGTCGCCCTTTTCTTAAAATGTTGATTACAATATGTTGTACCCAAGTTGTTCCACATTTAGGAAAAGTCACAATAAATACATCATTATCCTTTGGTTTATAACGGAGAGAATCTCGAAGGCATTTTGGTGAAAACGCTTTGGGGATTATCAGTCCTTCGACTTCTTGGTAGTCGGGACCCTTAGGCATTGTCTTGTATTTCGAACGAACCTGAGGAATGCATGTTGTATTTTTATTAATAAAGGCAAAATCATCAGATTTTTTTCTGATAAAAATTAAATGAAACATTTTTGAAATCGATATGTATTACATGATTATAAAATTGATCTTCGTTTTAATGAAGAAACATAATTGTTTGAAAATAAGCACAAAACAATACAATGGGCTATTTGTTCTCGGTTCGCCGAAGGTATCAAAATCCGGTGTTTAGCGTAGTAAGTTCACGACTTTGTGCTGTGATTTTCGCGGTGGGGGTGAAGATATATAAACATTAGCATTTTAATTATTTCTACGCCTTAGATGTTCTATTTTCGACCCATTTACATAGCAATAATATCAAGAGAAATATTATTTTGCAGCTTAAGATATTTAATTAAAGTAATTGTGTTTTTTCATCGTTAAACTTAAACATAGGCGAAGATAGCCTTCGAGTAGCTTTGCGCGAAATTCAAGAAAAAGTAAACACGGAGTAAATGATAAAATATCATTATAATATCTATTTCACTGTTTTTTTTTAACTTCGCGTGAAGCTAGCTTGCTTCACGATGGCTTTCTTCAGTAGCTGTCTCTAGCGTAGTAGCATAAAACAAGAGGGAAGATAGCTAGTCATCGCTACCCAGTTCCAGCTCTTGGGCTACTCTTTCACCGACGAATAGTGGGATTGATTGAATCTTTACAACGCCTCTACAGCTGATAGGGCGAGCATGTTTGTTGTGACGGGGATTAGAACTCGCGACCCACAGATTACTAGTCGAGTGCCTTAACCACCTAGTCGTGTCGGAACGTATCTACCTGAATAATTTTACACGTCAGTAACTCGTACAACAATCGTTTTATTAAAAAAACGAAAAACGTGCATCGTAAGAAGGTAAGATAAATTTTAGATCTTAATAGTTTCAAGCGATATAATAAAGTAACGAAAAATATTTAAAATACCGTCATCTGTGAGAGGCCGGCAGCTCAATTGTAAAAACTAATCTTGTGTTTAACCTTAATTTCAATGAAAAAGTACTGCCACTTTATAAACTCGTCAAAGTCGACGTTTACCTTTCAATCTCAAAGCATTCATTTGTTCCACGCTATTTAGTATGAATAACCATTCGAATAATAGAAATCAACGTCTTTCTTATACTGATAATAAATTATCCGATTCCAGGTTTATTGTTGGCGAGTTTTATATGTGAATTTTCTGAAAACTCAAAATACAAAAAGAGAAAATGCTTTTACAATAGGCAGTATCTATTTTTACTTTTTCACACACTATCTTAGAAATTTTGAGTTTACTTTAGATATGGTCCCTTTATAAATCTCAAACCTCCCTCCTTCTTCTCATATGTACGCGCCAGAAAAAATTGATTCAAAACACACATACAAAGTTAAACTGGAGTCGAAACCGTTTAATCCCTAAAAATTGCTTTTGAGATAATATAAGATATTTTGAAGAGACGTGACAAAGTAAATAAATAATTTGTAAATAGGTGGCGCTAAAATTAGTGTGGAAACATTGTGCTGTAAAATAACGAAATTTTAAAATTACCAGTGTAATTCTCACTGCGCGTCATATCGGTTTCATTGCAAAACTGGTTATCATACTAAGTTTGAAAACAAAAAACATACAATATGCTGTTGACCACAAACAATTAAAGGAAACATTCTGTTAGGTGAAACTTATAATTGGTTTATTGTCCAGCCCCCCAGTGGCTCAGCGGTATGTCTGCGGACTTACACGCTAAAATCCGGGTTTCGATACCCGTGGTGGGCAGAGCACAGATAGCCCATTGTGTAGCTTTGTGCTTAATTCAAAAATAACAAACAAAAGTTTATTGTCCGATAGTTAGAAAATGTTTAAAAATGTTATACTTCGAAAATGCAGTCCACTGTGGCACAGCGTTGTGTCAGTGGACTTAAACAACTAGATACCAAGTTTCGATACCTGTGGTAGGCAGAGCAAAGATAGCCCATTGTGTAGCTTTGTACTTAATTTCAAACAACAATAACAGTGTATCCGACAATAAACAAGTTTTCTGAAAACCAAATTTGACAGTCACTTAAAAATACAGACGTTATATTTTCTATTGGAATGTCACGTGACACCTCAAGGCTATAGTTTCCTTCAATTTTTTGTGGGAGTAACAGACGGTCATGTGAGTAGCGCACATGTTTTTATAAGAGTAACATTATATCTTTTAGTAAATAATGTTACGTTTGCTCCGTTCGTCTCAAGGTTATTGAGGAAAGTTCTTCCTTCTAGATGAGCCAGTCTGATCAAGTAGGATATTTATTATTGTTTTTGTGAGATTAGTAAAGGCTGCTTCATTTTGATTCATATTATGTCCAGTTTCTATTTCTTTAACTTTTCGAATTCAAAATGCATTTTCTACTGAACCACTTATTATTCTGTGGAATTTGTTTGTTTTTTAACTTGCACAAAGCTACACGAGGGCTATCTGCGCCAGCCGTCCCTGTTTCAGCAGTGTGTGAGCAGGGAGGTCAACTAGCTAGTTATCACCACCCACCGCCAATTCTTTGGCTACTCTTTTACACGAACTGTCACACTATAACACCCTCACGGTTGAATGGGTGAGCATGATTGGTGTGACAGGGATTCGAGCCCTTGACTACCCGGCCATCTGCAAAACTCACTCGATCACTCTTAATGGAGATTTGTGCAGCAAAGAATAATGCTGACATCTCTTCTCTTGTTAACATATATACGATGCACCGTAGCAGTTTATATAATGCCCGTTATTCGGGCTTCATTCAGTCCTAAACTGTAAGGGACTCGATTCGTAATTTGAGGGTGGCGGGTTCGAATACCTAACACACCAATCATGGTTGGTATTTCAGCCATTGTAATATAACGATTAATCCCACTATTTTTGGTTAAGGAGAAGCCCAAAAATTGGCGGTGGGTTGTAATGATAAGCTGCCTTTCCTCTTGTCTAACACTGCTAAATTAGGGACGCCTAACACAGATAGCCCTCGTTTAGCTTTACGAGAAATTTAAAAACAAACAAATTTAAGCAATAAAATCTGATCGCAAAAAAATAATCGATTTTTTTTGCTGGATTTTCCAGAGTTACAACGGTATATCTGCGGACTTATAACGTTAGATTCCGGGTTTCAACACCCGTGGTTGGCAAAGCATAGACAACCCATTTTGTATTTTTGTCTTTAATTACAAACAACAACATCTTACGTGATTATAACAATTAGTTAGAACAGACAAAAAGTGGAAAACTCTGAAATTTGTTAATCTATTGTTTTGAAAACATTACGGGCTATCTTCTTTATATATTATTATTTTAAAGTCGAGTTTGAGACTGTATTTTAATAACTTAACTAAAATTATATTAAGCATTACCTTACCTTTAATTTCACAGAGAACTTTAATTTCAGTGTTCTTCATACGACGCCTTTTACTCTTATCAACGAAGTTAAACTGTCGTAATAATCTGTAAGCCTGACTCTTTAAGAAAAATCACGTGATTGTCTTTGCTTATTTATTTTACCACTTGGGCTTAAACGAAAATAACTATATATCAGCTTCTTCAGTTTCAAGGTTTCACTTATCTGTTTCTTTGGAAAGTTTCCAAACGTTCCCCACGTAACAAATAACAAAGAAAAACTTTGTGTTTATCAGTTAATCACGTACAGCACAGAAAAAACACATAAAGATCTTCCAATTATCGTTTTTATTTTACGTATGTGCTCGTCAAATCCTTGGAATCACCTGATGTTCAGGTTTGTAATTGTGAGTTAAAACGTCTTTGCAAAGTAGTTGGTTTTTGGAATTTCGCACAAATCTAGCAGTTTCTAATTTAGGAGTGTAAGACGAGAAGGAAGACAGCTAGTCATCACCACCCACAGCCAACTCTTGTTTTACTCTTTTACCACCGAGTAGTGGGATTGACCGTCATATTATCACGCCCACACGGCCGAAAAGGCTTTCATGTTGGGCGCTATGGGGATGAGAACCCGCGACTTCCAGATTACGAATCGCATGCCTCAACACGGTTGATGATACCGGGCCCTTCGGAACAGAATTAGTCTAAGAATTTACAGTGAGTGTCACTGACCAGTTGCTTTCTCCCTTGTCTATCATTTCTAAATTAAATGCGGTTAGCATAAATTTTATCTTTCAGATTTGAACAAAATTAAAGAAAAAACCTTATTCCAAACATAAGAATCGTTGCTTTTTCTGAGAATGATGGAAAATAAATAGCTGGTAATAAAATACTAAAAACACACTAATAAATGTCATACGTTATGTCAGTTTAAGTAGTCTGTTTTGTTTTTTGAACTTCGCGCAAAGCTACTCGAGGGCTATTTGCTCTAGCTACCAATAATTTTTCAGTGTGAAGCTAGGGGGAAATCATCTAGTCATCACCATCCACTGTCAACTCTTGAGCTATTCTTTTACCAACGATTAGTGGGACTGACCGTCCTTGAAAACGCCCCCATGGCTGATAGGGCGAGCATGTTTAATGCGACTGGGACTTGAACGCTTTAACACACATGGCCATTCCAGGTCCCTTTTCCTCCAGAAATTCCCAGTTATCTTATTGTCAGAGAATTTTAACTGAGTGTGAGTTCATCATTTTTCAATCCGAAAGTCACACACGTGCAATGAATATATGTAAACCTAGTTACATATCACTGGCACAATCTAAAATTTGAGAATACCAGCATTTTCAAAACAGAGACATACTAAAATCGCATGAGCTCTTGTAATCATATGATATATGTAAAATCAAGACTCAATGTTAAAGCATACCATAGTATTACGGTAACCTGCTACATAAAAAAAATATTTTACACTTAATTTTCCAGAATGTCATAAAACAATTCTAGCCAGATATTACTGACATCTATTCCCTTTGTCTTTTTATCAAATTTTGCCTTTAAATGTTTCGACTGATGTTCAGAGAAATGATTCTTCCAGTTACCCGCAACACCTTTTCGAATGAAAGGGAATTCTTTCGGCTGTGGTGCCTTCACACGTTCAACATATTACTGTAATAAGTTTATTGCTTCATGAACACGAAAATTTTGATCTTTCTGTTTTTCTTCTTTATTTTGATTGTGACAAAACCCATTGAAATGTTTGTTGACGTGTATTTTATTTGTTCATGTATTCTAGTCTTTTTTCACATAGTATATTTTTAAAGAAGTTAGCTTTATTTTCAAGCATGTCTAAATATTCCTGCACTAGAAACTTGGCAATATTTTTACGGTAGTTTCATGATCTGCTTTCATATCTTCGTAAACAAGGAATAATACGTTTGGAAGGTTTCGATGTTTATAAAGCGAAAGAAGATGATCGAAGAAGTCTTTCCAGTCATTTTCTCCATTCAGAAAAAATTCAAAATTATCATCAAAGGTTCCTTCTGAGAACTGATAGTGTGGAAACGTTTCGGTGTGATGGTAAAATAAAACGCAGCAATCCTTTGGATGTCGAATAACTATGATGTACTTTGCTTTCGCGGAATAAGGTTTAACGTGAAATGGGAGATGAGTTTTGATAGCCCCAGGTCGCAGCATGAGTTCAATACCTTCCTTTCCAAAAAAATCTATTATAGGACAACGAAGGTTGTATTCTTCCAGACTATTCAATTGTTTACCTTTGGTCAAGATATTATGCACAATATATTGTGTCCAAGTTGTTCCAGATTTTGGAAATGTCAGGATAATAATGTCGTCATCTCTTGGCTCGTATTGGATGGCTTTTTCTAAAAATTTGGGGCTAAAGCGTCCGGCAATTTTGACATTGTTAACATCTTGATAAGCTGGCATTTTTCTAATTGTGTACATGTTGATTGAACCTTTGTATAAACAGAGAAAGAAAATAATAAGAACATGTAAATCAGACGGTAAAATTTCCTGTACAATAACTTTATTTTTACATTGTTTACACATTTTTAGATAAGAAATTTAGACAGTGATAATTATTGTACTGAATAGAATTGTAACCACCATAAAATGTATTTGGATGCATACATGAGAAGCCAAGATCTGTTGGGTAAATCGTTATAACCAGTGACATATTAAAATAAAATTTGAGTGACGAAATTGAAGACGTTACTTTTATTATACTTTATATCAATAAAGCTTTAAAAAAAAACGTTGATACAATGTGGATGTTTAGCATACGTATGATAAATAGGCCAGTGATGGACAAAAAGAATACTAGTTTGTTTCCAATATAAGAGAATGCAATATAACTATGAAAGGACGAAGGTGTGGAAAAATAGGCGTGAGTCACAACCTCAAAGTTCAACACATGCCTCAAACAGCTGATAAATAAAACAGGTATTCTTATTACTGGATACGAAAGCTACGCTTCAAGACAATTGTGAAAACACATCGGCATAAAATATAATATGACCGGACGTTGCGACTTGAAGAACCTTAGAAACCGTCTTAATTTCGTATTCACTCAGTATTGGTATTTAGAGCAGATTCGAATATCGTCGGCACGATGTATTTTATACTGAACCAGATCCTTTCTTCGTATGTTTGTCTTCTTTCTAAAATACATTTCGCGATAAAATTCATGACTAGATGCAACTTTACCCCACACAATTAACTCGACTTTTTAAATATTCTGATTTTTTTTCGTCCTGGAAATTAACATAATGTTAAAATATAATAAAAGAAGTAATAACGGTTTATCAATAGACAATAACTTGTGATTAATATAAGGAGAGCTGTGTAAATTGCTGCTGGAAACTTATTTGTTCTAATTTATAAAACATGAAATTTCTCATTTTTTTTTCGAATATCTTTTGATTAATTTTATTTATTTTCGTTAACCATGGAAATCTAGTTTTATGGTTTAAAGTGCAAAAAAAAAGTTGTTGTATTCGATACTTGCCATTACCAGAGCGCATATAAACAATTTTGTAGCTTTGCACTTTAAAATAAACAATCAAAATATTATAACTGATATAATACAAAATATATCTTACATTATTGCTCACATAATTGCTGTGGAGACTACTTCGATCATCTTTTTTCGCTTTATAAACATCGATACCTTCTAAACGTTTTATTCCTTCCTTAAGAACAAATAAAAGCAGATCATGAAGCTACCGTAAAAAAAATTGCCAAGTTTTTAGAGCAGGAAAATTTAGATATGTTTGAAAATAACGCTAATTTTTAGACTGTTGTTCACATTGAATTTCTATTTTGCTTAAGACTTCTATAATTAATGTTTAAAACTTACTTTTATGTTGGAAATCTGCACACCAGAATATGACATTGTTGTGTCGGGAGGTATTGAGTGCTAATTGCATTAATATGTCCACTAACTTATTGTTTACACATTTATGTTGTTGTTGTGTTTTTACTTTTCTGTCATGGAACTTGCCCCGTGTAATAACAATTGAAAACTTGTGAAGTGTGAAAGCACTTTTTACATTCTGTGCATTACATCATAAAGCTGGTGTTTTTCATTATGTAAAGTTATAAGAGGGCCATCTGCATGAGCCATTCCTGATTTTGAAGTATATATAGATGGAAGAATAGTGGAATTTTTTCAGTTTTATTTGATTTTTCGTTTGAGAAATTAATCTAATATGCCAAACTTTCATCAAGATTATTCAACAATTTTTTTAAATGAACAGTTTAATTATTGCAGTAAAGTTATAAATGTGTCTTTTGTTAACACTTCAGCTTTCTTCCAGTCTAACCTGCATTACAACATTCTTAACAAATATTAATGAAATATCCTTTAATGAATCCATAGTCTCTGGAGAGTACTTTTGCATAAGTCATGCAAGTGAGATTATCTAAATCAACAACAAACATTTTTCTTGCCATTTGATTGCACTCAATTTAACTTTTTTTATGATAACTCTCTTAATATTGTTACAACCAGGTTTTTCAGGTTGGCAACAATAATTGTTTTAACAATGCAGTGTAATGTTTTTGGTCCTACGAGCAGTCGCATATATACACTTATATTACATCTGTGATTATCAATTATACTCAGCAACTCTATGGATACTTTTGATACAGATGTTATTTTCAACAATATACTGAGACCTGAATATTGGTAGTGGATATCTGCAACTGAACAAAACAATTTCACAGTACTACATATAGATAAAAAATCATATGAATTTTATTCACAACATTATAGAAATTACTTTTCAACACAGAAAGAATTCTTTTTGTATTATCTTCAAAAAACTGTATAAAATATGGATTTTCAGAACAATCTTCTATTTGGGAACCATAGGTAAGTCTTTAATTGTCCGAAAAAGTAAGGTGTCATGTGTGAAAACTAATCATGCCATGACTCCTATTAATTTTGTTTTGTTTACTGAACTGTTAATTTGAAAAGGTTTATAGACTAGAAGTAAGAAGCCTAACAACAGTGAAATAAACTGTATAACTTTATCACTATTATTTGGCATATTGTTTTAATTTCTTTGCTAGGTGTTGATGTCTAAAACTGTAACATTAAATGTTTTGCACTGCATGTAACATCACTTTTCACACTTTTGTATGCTAGCAAGTTCAGTCTAGCTGATGAGTTCTTATATTGAACCAAACAACTTCACTGGCTAGGACAAGTTATAAATGATATTTTACAAATACCCCTGATTTGTAATTAATAATAGAGTAATTTTGTAGAAAGAGGAAAGGAAACTCCTACGTTCTGGAGATTTTATCAGCACTGTAGAGCATGTTGGTTTTACTACTTCACTTGCTTTCAGCATTAAAATAATATCTGTTATGAATAATAAGTGCGAATGGCACTCCTGTATGCAGCTTATGCATTCACACATGCATGTTGAACTGATAATATAATGAACACTCAAATAGGCAACAGAGGGAAAGAGCTATATGCATGCAGATCTTTTAGTAGGAAATAGAAAATTGTATATAGTTATGAGGAAAAGCTGCTGTTTCAACTGTCTTGGTTAACAACTCAAAAAAGTTGCCTCAGTTGTCACTACTCAATTCCACTTCAAACTTGTTTTTCTGCCTATCCACTTATACATTTTAGTGTAATTAAAAACAAGGCATTTTAATGGATATCTATGGGTTTTTTCAAGAGATTCTGGCTGGTTATCCTCTTCGACTTGCAACACTAGAAACTGGGTTTTGATACTTGTGGTGAGAAGAGCAAAGATAACCCATTGGACAGCTTTGTGCTTAATTACAAATAAGCAATTTTTGTGACTCGTGATACCTAGGTCATTACCACAATTGATTATTCCAATAAAAAAAGCAAAAGTAATCTCAAGGTCTCACCTGACCTGCCAGTGGAAAGGATCATTGTCCACATTTACCTGTTATACTGGACTTTTCAGTAATTTTTCAGTATTCAAGCTCACTTGATATCTTATGTGAATGATCCAGAAAATCATTCAATAGCTCAGACACTTATAGCCACAAAATCCTTTCAGCCTATTTATCGAATTACCGGAACTCATCCTCATTTTCTCTAACAGTTAATATTCTAGACTTTACATTCACTAATACCAGCCATCTTAACTGTGTAGTAATTTAGTACTGTTATCGAATCTTCTTTAGGTGGTCTGTCAGTGAAACAGAGTTTAACAGCTTGGAGAGTAAGATTCATAGTGCCTTTTCAACTCCATTAACATTGCAAATAAAAAGTCACCCTCTTTTTCTAATAATCATGCATTTCACCATGAAATACCACTTTATAGTTCAGAGAGCAAGGAATGTCTTTTACTTTCATTTATTTCATCTTAAAACAAATAATCGTCATAAATGCATGCTTAGAAATTGAATCACAATTATATTGATCACGGTGCTATCAGCATCTTGGCAACTATCTCACACCTTTTCATCAGGAGATAGCTGAACAGATGTGTCTCTCTCTTTCTCGTCATCATATACTTTTAAAGGATACAAAACAGTTCTTCCACTATTCTCTGACTTATCAGGTCTCAACATTTTACTCTTAATCAAACCAGAAGAAATAAGGTTATTCAGTATTAGCTTGTCAACATGTTACTACTGTAACCCATCACTTAATGGACCAATTTGCTTTCATAGTGTTGATATTGTGGTATGTAAGCATAACATACATTATTTATCTTCTATTTTATTACTGTATCAAGTGAACCTAGATAGTACTCTTGTATGTGGGTAAGAAAAACGGTTAAGTTTATTTCATTCTACATACTTTTATTCTGTGTTATTTTAATGAAGTGGCATCTGATCTGAGAGATATGGCTGTAATTTGTTTAAGAACCTAAAGAACAGTTTCCTCCAACAACAGGTAAACTAATACCTCAAAGTTTTAAACTTTCGTTTTAATGAGAATGATCAGTTGTCCCCACTTGATTTTAGGAAAATTCACTATTTCATGTTAACTAAGTAATATTCAAATTAATTTTCATCGTATCATGAAAAAAGACTGTTTCAGTATGCTTAAACCTTTGAATAATGTCTTTCGTTTATAACTTAGTCAATCTTGAGACAAACCTGATTCATCTTCACAACACGGCATCTGTCGATTCCATATCATACTGTAATACACAAGAAGGAATCAGAGACACAAAGAATACAAAATTGAAGTGATGTTAGACCACATACTGCCTACTTTAACCATTAATGTATCTCATACACTTGTCTATATGTATTTAAATGTACAATAATCAGTAGTGAAGAACTTTAATTGGTCATTTAAAAGTTTTTAGTTTATCAGTTTTCACTCAAACCCTGATTTTGCACAATTCATTTTGAAATTAAGATGTAAAAAGATTACAGGATTTGATATTAATTAGATATCAAGTACTAACGATTATTTATAATAATTTTCTGGTGAGATTCTTCCTTTAAATAGATTATAGTTATCGGTGGCTTTTAGTGTTAAGCTACACAATGGGTTATATGCACTTTGTCCATTGTGGAAAACTGAACCCCATCATCGTAAGTCTGGTAATTCTTCGCTAACTAGCCGGCCTTTGGGCCCATTGGACTATGCTGGGCCTCCCAACTGAAAAGCTTTTATCATGAAAGCTACGTTAATGGTATGCTCAGTATTTTTTATTCCTAAAATAACGAGTGTTTATATAACACACTATTTTTAGTAATTTAAACATTATTAATTTATTATGCAACTTTGTGTGAAATTGAAAAAGAAACAAGCATATCTTATTCCAGCACCTAAAGCTTTAAGATAATAGATTTGCGTTGAGATAATAATATTCTGTCCAACTTATTCAAATTGATTTTCAACAGATAAAAAGAGTCGTTTTATAATCAATACCATTTACTGTACGTATTTTCAATGAGGATATAGAATTTGTCCATTTCTCTTGAAATCTTGTGAAGAAAATGACCAGTTTTAAAAAATATAACATGCCTCACTCACATTAGTACCGTCGCTAGAACAGCGGTAAATCTTCAGATTTACAACGTTAAAATCAGGTTTTCGATTCCTTTTGGTGGGCTCACCAGATAGCCCGATGTGCCTTTGCGATAAGAAAACACACACACTCACATTATTCAGTTTCTTTAATACATTATTATATCGCTGACGCAAATGTTTTAAACGCTTTCTTTTTTATTTAAATTACACAGTTTAGTGTGGAAGTTTCAGACCAGCTGGTTAGGAAGCTCTACTCCCAATATAAGTGTCGCAGGTTCGAATTCTCTTCTCAAGAAGCACGCTTGCCCTAACAGCCATGGGCGTTTTAAAGTCACGGTCAATTCCACTTATCTTTGGTAAAAGAGTAGTCCAATAGCTCTCGATGGATGATGATGATGAACTGCCCTCTCTCAAGTTTTTTACTGTTCAATTGGAGATGGCTGGCACAGATAGCTCTCATGTAGCTTCGCGCGAAATTCAAAACAAACCAAACTAAATTGCGAGTGTTTATTCGATTTTTACTTTTGTTACTTTTCGGAGAGTTGATTAGAGAAGGAGAGAAACAAGACGTGCTTTGTCTGGCTCGTGGTGTAACTAGGCCTAAGAGATTTTGATTTGAAAAGAAGTTTTCAAAACATACTATATATCTTATCAAGGCGGCATATTATCTTGAGAAAACAGGGAATACAGCGGAAGTCAAGAACAGAAGAGCGGGAAACCGCAAGAAACTACCAACTACGGGTCCTTTAAGACCGATTAAAGAAATGGCGGGAAAAGCCGTTACGACTAACGAAAAAACTATTGCAGGTAAGTCAAGCACTACTGGTGGCAATATAATCACTAATTCCCCATTGCTAACTCTCTGTAGTTTAGCAAAAAGAGAGTTAAATACGGCTAAGAAAACAAAAACTGTAATTAAGAAAAAAGGTAAAGCTAAGCGAAAATTAATCAAAGAGGTTAATTCTTCGGAAAACTCCGAATGTGAAGAAGAAGCAGTGATGGCTACTAATACTGAGGTAGAGGTAGCTACTCCTGTAACAAAAGTAGGGTTAAGCCCCAATAAAATAATGTTTAAAAATAACAACGTCGAAGATGTTGATATACACACTTATGAAGACAAAAAAAATGATAACAGTGATAAAGAATTGGAAGAACAAGAATTTATCACTGTTATTTCTAAAAGAAACATGAAAAAAAAACAACAAACAATTAACAAGTAATAGTACTATAACAAAAACAAGACCACCACAGTATGCAATTATTATAGAAGGCATTCCAGATCATTATAACCAACCCCTGCTTGCCACTGAAGTAAAGAGATGCAAACCAAATGTTAACATAGTTAACATTAAGCGTTTGCCTAGAGGCGGAGTACTGGTGCAAGGGCACGATGTAGTCGACCTTAACCGGCTACTGAAAGAATGGCCAACAGATGCCTTTAAACCAGCAAATATTAAAATCCACCTACCGGGAAGTAAGCCGCAACCAAAATCGATAGTGGTAAGAGGGGTTCATCAAACGATTGACCTGGATGTTATTAAACAAGCACTACAAGAACAGAACATACCACACAACAAAATAGAACGGATAATATAAAAAAAAACACAAACACCAACCAATTTAATACGAATTGACATTGATGACAGTTACAACACCCAAAATTTAATTAATAATGGAATATTGCTCTGGTATCAAAGATATCAAGTTGAGCAATTGAAAACACCGGCAATTGTTGTAACACAGTGTTACAACTGCCAAAGATATGGACATGTTTCAGCAGCCTGCTTAGCATCACCGAGGTGTTGCGGATGTGGCGGGGAACACCATATTAATCAATGTAAGAAAGAAAAAGAAACGCCCAAATGTTCTAACTGTGGTCAAACCCACACAGCAAATTATAAAGGATGCGAGAAATATAAACAAATAAAGCAACGCATTTTTCAAATCAGAACACCAACAGAACAGAATCAACCGAAAACAAGCAGTTTACCTAAAACAGACACACCAACAGAACAGAATCAACCAAAAACAAGCAGCCAACATGAAACAAGCACATCAACAGAACATACTAAAACAACAAAAACCACATATGCAGAAATGGTAAAAGGAAAAGAAACACATAAACAACAAGTACAGAAGACTAATACACAAAACAAGAACACATTAACACAAAAACCAAAAGAAAACAACACAACCATACAAGAAACCAATAGTAACACAACAGATAAAACAAGCCTGTTCTCAACAGTGTTTAAAAATGTAATAACAGAGTTTATAACAGAATACACCAAACCAAATCAGACAACTAATTTTATAGAACTACTGATCACAATTACGATAAAACACGTCACACCTCATATACCATACATAATAACTACACTAACAGGTTACATGCTCACAGCTCAATGTTCACAGTAGTGTATATCAACATCCAAGGTGCAATAGCTTCCAAGAAACATGAGATCGAAGACCTAATAGAAGAATTAAACCCCCAGATTATAATAATAAGTGAAACTTTAACATATAATAATAATAGATTTAAAATACCTTATTACTCAATAATTAGAAAAGACAGGAAAAATAAAAATGATGAAAACAGAGGCATTATGCTGCTTCATAAAGTAGATTTATCTGTAGAAGAAATAGAATTAAACAGTAACAATGAACATGTTACTGTAGATATCCTCCAATCAAATAATACTAAAATAACAGTAGCAGGAATTTACTGCTCACCCAATAAACAATTAGATACAACTTTACTAAATAACATCTTTTCCCACAATCTAAACACCATAGTCATAGGAGATTTAAATAGTAAAAATGTTTCATTTGGATGCCGAAGCTCTAACTCAAATGGTAGAAAATTAATAAAATTTATTGATGATAATAATATAGCTCTATTAAACGATACTACCCCAACACATACATCCTATTCTACTAACTCTAGTGACATACTAGATCTGTGTATGTGTACATGTAATTTAAGCCAGAAATTAGTAAAATTTCAAGTGGGAAAAGATGTAGATAATGATCATCTCCCAATTTTTTGCGTCTTCGATCTCACCCCCTATAAAAATATAACATATAGGAAAGAAAAATTTAATTACAGTAAAGCAAATTGGCAATGCTATAAACAAGAATTAGATAATCTATTACCAAATGAAATTTTTTAAGAAGTTAAAACGCAAGTCGAAATGGACAACTATTGTCAAACAATCACGGATTGCCTTCAGAAAGCAGCCAAAGTAACAATACCAAAACAACACCACAAAACAACAATCAACACATGGAAACCAACCACAGAAATAATCAACCTAATAAAAAAGCGCAGACAACTAAGAAGACAGTACATGATTACAAGAAACAGAGAAATTAAAACACAAATAAACAACATTAGAAATCACATCAGAACTCAAATAAAACAACAAAAACAAAATAAATGGGACAATTACTGTAATAAACTAAACGACATAACTGACCCGAAAAAATTCTGGTCACATCTTAAAAGATTCACTAGTGAAAACACAAACACAAAGAAATATCCTCCACTTGAACATAATAACACCATTGCACGTACAAATAAAGAAATAGCCGAAGCTTTCAAGGATCAACTCCAAAATACATTTAAAACTCACACAGATCCAGAAATGAATACACACTTCTACAATAAAGTCACTAATCACATAGCAAACAATAAACATCAATATGAACCAATATTTCCAGTAAACATAACTGATACAAATACAAGTTCTAACACTGATTTTGAAAGCACATTACTAACAAAGGAAATATCCCTACATGAAATACTAGAAGCAATAAAAAACACCAAAAACAAAGCGCCAGGAGAAGACGAAATACAAGCTATTCTCCTAAAAAACGGCACTCCGAAATTGTTTGACCATCTAAATTCTCTATTTAACTTATCGCTATCCTCAGGATATATCCCAGTTTCTTGGAAGCTAGCAAATATTTTAATGTTCCATAAGGAAGGAAAACCAGCGAATAAACCAAATAGCTATCGACCAATCAGTCTGACCAGCTGTGTAGGCAAAATTCTCGAAAGAATAATAAGTAATAGACTCTCCACATTCTTGGAGGTAACATCAAAATTACCAGAAGAACAGAATGGATTCAGAAAATTTAGACAAACGACAGATCATTTAATAAGATTAACCGAAACCATTATAGATAGTTTCAACAAAAAAGAATGTACAGTCGCTTGTTTCCTCGATATCGAGAAAGCATTCGACACCGTTTGGCACGATGGTCTAAGGTTCCGAATGAATGAAATGGAACTACCGCGAGGAATTATTCGCTGGTTATCTAACTTTCTGGAAAACAGAAAATGTAGAGTAAACGTAGAAGGAACTTTTTCCGAATACTTTACTCCACTAGCTGGTGTCCCGCAGGGAGGGGTGGTTAGCCCTATACTCTTCATCATGTATGTTAACAATATGCCATTGAAGGATCCAAATCATGGATTCTCATCACAGTTCGCAGATGATGTGGCAATCTGGAAAAGTGCTGCAACACCCACGATAGCAGCTACAAACATACAACCACAATTAAATAGAATTAGTGAATACTGTGAAAAATATAGAATTAAAATAAACACAGCAAAAACTCAGCTCGTACTCTTTACGAAATCGCCAAAACACAGAAAACAACAGTTAGAAATATATATGAATGGCACGCTGCTCCAGATTGCCCAATCAGCAAAATTTTTAGGTCTGACTTATGATTCAAAATTAACTTGGATCAATCATGTCAACGAAATTAAAAATAAAATTTGGCGAAGAACCAACTATGTTAGGAGTCTAACTGGTAAACACAGTGGAGCATCCACAGATAATATTTTGAAAATATACAAAACATATATTAGACCAGTAATAGACCATGCAGCTCCAGCATGGGTAACTGTAAGTAATGTAACAATCAAAACCAAACTACAAAAAATACAAAACGCACTTCTCACAACAGCATACAGAGTTCCGAGAGCAACATCATCTAAATTCATCCATAATTACTCGAACATACCAATAATATCAGATAGACTCCTAAATATTACAATTAGGTATTTTAACAAAAATTGGAAGAAAAATGATTTGTTATGCGAACTAGATAGGTACCTTATACATGATGAAGATATTCCTAAATACCTCTCCCCAATTAACATATATATTAAATATAAAGAAAACATAAATAAATTAAAGTAAAATATGTATGTATATAAATTTTAAATCTTGTATTTATAGTTTCATTACTTATGTATTTTAAAATAATAATAAGATTAAAAAAAAAATGCCACCAGCAAGCTTGACTACTGTGAATAAGAGACTATAAATGGACATTGCCCTGAAAAGGACCTAACATAACATCACGAGTTAGGGAAAATATGTTAAGGAAGGAGGAAGAGGTCAAAGTGAACCTGACCCTCCAGGGCAAATACCCAAACACCATCGATCAAGAGTGTTAATTCAGTAGCTATTTTTCAATTATTTGATTCAAGTTCTATTTGAATTTGTTTGTTTCAAGTTAAGAACAAAACTACACATTGGGCTATCTGTGCTCTGCCAACCACTAAATATCAAAACTCGGCTTCTAGCGTTCTAAGTCAGTCTCTGGAGGGAGGGGGCATTTCATTTGAAGGATATTCACCATTGAATAGTCTCGTTTTCGACTTTATCAATTACTTTGAATTCACTGAAGATTAAAACTGTTTCTTAGTCCTTGAACTTAAGAATAGAACGTTTCTTAATTTTAGCGTTCTTCCATTTTTCTGACAATCAATCTGGCAAAAGCGTCCTCACGTGTTGGTAGGATTTGTAGATAGCACGTGACTGTTTGGATGTTCTGAATTCTCAAGAAAGGTCTGAACACACACTTGTAGTGAACTTGTGGAAAAAAAACTCTGATTATGGTATTTATCTTTTTATTCAAAATTTATTACATCGCCACCTAAGTAAAGTTACCCACGGTACAATATGCACCAGACATGTTACGTTTCACAAGATTTTCATTGAAGTGAAGTGGAAGAAATTGTTAAAGTGGATGTACACTTTTTAAAAGTTCAGCTTGTGATAACTATTTGCACTATAAGGTTGTTTTTTATGTCAACAAAAGTTAGAACATGCTACTGTTGGCGTCCACTTAATTTTAACATTTTGTTCTTCGAATATTTTATCAATTTCACTACTTGAGGTCGGCAGCTGAATTGTAAAAACTAAGCTTGTGTTTAACCCTAATTTTAATGGAAGTGTACTGCTTGTTTATAAACTCGTCAAAGACGACGTTTACCGTTCAGTCTCAAAACATTTATTTGATAACCATTCGAATAATAGAAATCAACGTCTTTTTTATATTGATAATAAATTTTTCGATTCCAGGACTAACGTTGGCAAGAGATTACTTCCCTTAGAAAAAAAATACCGACTATTAATCACATTTTAAGTTTACTTTAGATATGCTCCCATTATAAATCTCAAACCTCCCTCCTTCCTCACACACGTACGCGTAAAAAAACAACAGATACAAAACACACATACAAAGTTAAACTGGAGTCGAAACCGTTTAATCCCTAAAAGATGCTTTTAAGATACCATAATATATTTTGAAAAGACGTGAAAAAGTAAATAAATAATTCGTAAGGAGGTGGCGTTAAAATTACTGTTGAAACATTGTGCTATAAAATTACTAAATTTTAAAATTGTCACTCCAATTCTCACAGCGAGTAATATCGATGTCATTGCAAAACTGGTAATCACAGTAAGTTTTAAAATAAAGCCCACACAATATGATGTTGTCCATAAACAATTAAAGGAAACATAGGTTAATCTAGTAATTGGTTTTCTGTCCGATAATCAGAGGATGTTTAAAAATGTTATATTTCGTATATGCAGTCCCCTGTGGCACAGCAGTGTGTCAGCGGACTTATACCACTAGACATCAAGTTTCGATACCTGTGGTAGGCAGAGCACAGATACCCCATTGTGTAGCTTTGTGCTTAATTTCAAACAACAATAACAGTGTATCCGACAATAAACAAGTTTTCTGAAAACCAAAGTTGACAGTCACTTAAAAATACAGACGTTATATTTTCTATTGGAATGTCACGTGACACCTCCAGGCTATAGTTTCCTTCAATTTTCTGTGGGAGTAACAGACGGTCATGTGGGTAGTGCACATCTTTTCAGAAGAGTAACATTATATTTTTAAGTACATAAAGTTACATTTGCTCAGTACGTCTTAAGATTAAGTTCTTCCTTCTACATGAGCCAGTCTGATCAAGTAGGATATTTATTATTGTTTTTGTGAGAGGAGTAAAGGCTTTTTCATTTTGATTCATATTATGTCCAGTTTCTATTTCTTTACCTTTTCGAACTCAAAATGCATTTTCGATAGAACCACTTATTATTCTGTGAAACTGGTTTGTTTTTTAACTTGCACAAAGCTACACGAGCGCTATCTGTGCTAGCCGTCCCTTTTTAAGCAGTGTGTAAGCAGGGAGGTCAACTAGCTAGTTATCACCACCCACTCCCAAATCTTTGGCTACTCTTTCACACGAACTGTCACATTATAACACCCTCACAGTTGAATGGGTGAGCATATTTGTTGTGACAGGGATTCGAAACTTTGACCACCTAGCCATGCGCGTAACTTCCTCAATTACTCTTAATGGAGATTTGTGCAGCAAAGAATAATGCTGACATCTCTTCTTTTGATAACATGTATATGATGCAAAATAGCAGTTTGCATAATTTTCGTTATTTGGTTTTTATACAGTCCAAAACTGTCGGAACTCGATTCGTATTTGAGGGTGGCGGGTTCGAATACATATCACTCCAAACATACTTCGTCTTTCAGCCGTAGGGACATTGTAATGAGACGGTCAATCCCACTACTCGTTGGTAAAGAAGTAGCCCAAGAATGTACGGTGGGTGTTGATGACCAGTTGCCTTCCCTCTAGTCTTACACTGCTAAATTAGGGAGGGCTAACGCAGATACCCCTCGTTTCGCATTACGAGAAATTTAAAACAAACAAACGTCAACAATAAAATCTGATCGCAAAAAATAATCGATTACTATTGCTGGACTTCCAAGTGTCACGACGGTACATCTACGGATTTACAACGTTAGAATTCGGGTTTCAACGCTTGTGGTTAGCAAAGTACAGATAACCTATTTTGTATTTTTGCGTTTAAATACAAACAACAACATATAACATGATTACAATAATTAGTTAGAACATACAGAAAGAGTAAAAGTTTGAAATTTATTAATCTAGACTTGTTTTGGAAACTTTAATGGCTATCTTCTTTATATATAATTATTTTAAAGTCCAGTTTAATACTGTATTTTAATAACCTAACGAAAAACATATTACGCCTTAACTTATCTTTATCTTCACAGATAACTTCAGTTTCAGTGTTCTTCTTACGAAGCCTTTTACTCTCATCAATGAGGTTAAACTATCGTAAGAACCTATAAGCCTGACTATTCAAGATAAATCACGTGATTGTTTTTGCTGATTTATTTTACCACTTGTACGTAAACGAAAATGACTTGTCTGTTTTTTTGGTAAGTTTCCAAACGTTCCCCACGTAACAAATAACAAAGAAAAACTTTGTGTTTATCAGTTAATCACGTACAGCACAGAAAAACACAAAAATATCTTCCAATTATCGTTTTTATTTTACGTATGTGCTCGTCAAATCCTTGGAAGCAACTGATGTTCAGGTTTGTAATTGTTAGTTAAAACGTCATTGCAAAGTAAGAGAAACGTAAAATTTTTGCCTCTGATTGTCAAAGCAAACAATGCCGTTTTTTAAAGAAATTTTTCGAGTTGTTGTTGTTGTTGTTGTTTTGAATTAAGCACAAAGCTACACAATGGGCTATCTGTGCTCTGCCCACCACGGGTATCGAAACCCGGATTTTAGCGTGTAAGTCCGCAGACATACCGCTGAGCTACTGGGGGGCTTTTTCGAGTTTCAGCAAACTTATAAAAGCTAAGATATATGAACTTGACAAAACAACATGTATGTGTGTGTGTGTGAACATGTTCCCAAGCAACTCTCAGTATTGAGGGATACTGAAACCACGAGTTTATCCTCAAAGAGGTTTTTAAGACAACATGTGATGGTCTGCATTAAGGCTGTGTGTGTTACAGTTGTTGTTGTTGAATTAAGCACAAAGCTACACAATGGGCTATCTGTGCTCTCCCAACACGGGTATCGAAACCCGGATTTTAGCATGTAAGTCCGCAGACATACCGCTGAACCACTGGGGGCATGTGTTACAGTCGTTTGAAAATATTTTTCCTGTTTACTTCTGAGAGCTTTTATTGACCATTTACGGATTCTAGAATGGTACACATAACAGTCCATTGACTTTAATCTTGGGCTTGGAATGGCTTGATAATTAGGGTGTTTGACTTTAAATATATGGGTATGAATTACGTCACCAGACATGCTAATGGAGCATTATCACTTGACACATAATACTTTCCTTTGGAAAAGTTTGTTTGTTTTTTTTAATTTCGAAAGGTATCTGTCCTAGCCGTCCCTAATTTGGCAGTCATCACCACCCACCGCCAACTCTTGTACGACTCTTTTACCAACGAATTGTGCGACTGACCGTAAAATTGTAATGCCATCACGACTGAAAGGGCGAACATGTTTGTGGTGACCTGGATTCGAACCTGTGACCCTCAGATTACGATTCGCACGCCTTAACATATGGGAAGCCTCAAGGTCCTTGAAATAAGACGAGAATGTTGAAAAGACACAAACCGCTTAATTTTATACCTTGAATACCTTTTTTTGTTTTATCGCGGTAATTAAAGCCGTTACTTAAATTATCCAAATTTTTACGTCAGAAATTTTGAAACCATTTGAAAGTGTAAGAAAAAAATTAGGTATTTGATGCTTTTGTGCACTTTCCAAAAAGATAAAAAGGAAATTGTTCAAATTGATTATAATTTATGGAATTGTGAATTTCGGGACAATATTAATTCCTTAATATCTTCAGTTTGTGTTGTTATTATAATTTCGAATGAGCTAGTTTGTAGTTATTTGGTCTGTATAAATTAACAGCTTTACGCACTTTAGTTGGTTCGGCATTCTAATGGTGGCGGATTCTAATCCCCATCGAACCAAACGTGCTTACCCTCTAAGCCGAAGGGACGTTATAAAGTGACGGTTAATTCCACTATTCGTTGGTCTTACACTGCTAAATTAAGGGAAGTAATAAAATGTCAGCATTACTTTGTGTCATTAGTGAAAACTATACTGTATCGAGCTTCTGATGAGGAAAATTCGTATGTTATCGAATTCAATACAAGAACTAATTATACCAGCCATTTAAATTACTTTTGGAACAATAAATGCGGTTTGAAATGAAAAGTAAAAAGATCCTAAAAGGTCTCAAGTTAATTACTGATAGCAAAATGTACTCTCACGGATGGAGCGTTACATTTAAGCAAATATATATAGAGAAAGATGTATATGGGAAATTTCTATCTCAACTATATCTCTACAAATATTACCATAGGTTAGGAACATGTAACACGTCATAACTTTACTCCAACGTTTATTGCTAGAATCACGAATTTATTCGTATCGCTGTGAAGTACGACTGTAGCTTTTTAGTCCTTGTGGCAGGTGTCAGTTTTAGGAGTTTCAAACATCATCAAATTTATTAAGGTGTTTTGTAGTGTTTAGCGTAACGGTGAGTGTTGAGACAGTTTGCTATCAGAGCTAGTAAGCATATTTGATATTCAACAAAATTTTCATTCCTTATCCTCAGTCTTAAGTTTGTCAGAAAAGTTGTTTAATGTTTCTCTTTTCCCAAACCGATAAGCAATTTAGCTTCTGATGTTATTGCCTCTTTTTAAATTAAAGCCGTGTTTATTCGATTAAGTTTATTTATTTACTCTTCGTTTATTGTTGTAAATCCTGCAATAAAGACGTTATTAAATATTTTCGTATTGTACATTGTGCATCGTTTCCTCTCCTATCACTTTTTCTAGATGTTTATTTTTGAATTTAGCGCAAAACTACATGAGGGCTATTTTAAAGTTCTGAAACTGTTACAAATCATTTGATCTCTGACAGCGAGCATTATCCATTTTTACTTACAGTAAGAATTTCTTGAAATTCAACAAATAATCAATACAATAAAAATATTTGAGTTAAAAATCTATAGAAACAGTAAGAAATGAAGAATAATTTGATTTTTGCGCGAAGCTACACGAGGGCTATTTGCGCTAGCCGCCCATAGTTTATCAGTTTGAAGAAGCTATGGGAAAATCAGCTTGTCATCACCACCTAACTGCCAACTCTTAATTCACTCTTTTACCAGCGTCACTTTATAACGCCTCCACGACTGGGAAAGCAACCATGTTTAGTGCGAATGGGACTGGAACCCGCGATCCTCGGATCATGTGTCGAACGCTTTGACGCAATTTGCCATGCCAAGCCATTTTCCTACAGAAATTCCCAGTTATATTATTGTCAGCGAATTTTAAATGAATGTCAGTTCATCATTTTTCAATCGGTACGTTACACACGAAAAATGGATTTTTGTGAAAGAGGTCATATAAGCCTGCACTTCGTGGTGTCATGATTGTCTACCTATTATTGATACTAAAATATGAGAACATAAAACACACTACAAACAAGAAAAATGTGCTAACATAATTACTCCTTTTTATTTTTATGAAAAATATGTATTTTTGTACGTTAGTTTTACAATTTAAAATATATGCTGTAGTTTAGCAAAAAGCAACATGAAATTGGCATTGTATTATTTTAGGTTCCTTTCAAACCCAGTTATATATCATTGACACAATCTAAAATTCGAGAATACTTACATTTTTTAAAAAAGGGACATACTAAAATTTCTTTAGCTTTTGTAATCACATGATAATTGTAAAATGAAGACTTTAATGTTAAAGAATACCATGGTATTAAGGTAACCTGATAATAATGAATATTTTACACTTAATTTTCCAGAACGTCATGAAACAATTCCGGCCAAATATTAGGGATATTTGTTCCCTTTGTCTTTTCATCAAATTTTGCCTTTAAACGTTTTGATTGATCTTTAGAGAAATGATTCTTCCAGTCACCCACAACACCTTTACGAATAAAAGGGAATTCTTTCGGCTCTGGTGCCTTCACACGTTCAACATATTCCTGAAGTAACTTTATTGCTTCATAAACAAAAATATTTTGATCTTTTTGTTTTTCTTCTTGATTTTGATTGTGACAAAACCCACTAAAATGTTTGTTGACGTGTTTTGTCATATATTCTATACTTGTTTGATATAGTATTTTCTTTAACAAGTCAGCGTCTTTTTCAAGCATGTCTAAATATTCCTGCCCTAGAAACTTGGCAATCTTTAGCACGGTAGCTTCATGATCTGCTTTCATTTCTTCGTAAACAAGGAATAAAACGTTTGGAAGGTTTCGATGTTCATAAAGTGAAAGAAGATGATCGAAATAATCTCCCCAGTCATTTTCTCCATTCAGAAAAATTTCAAAAAATTCATCAAATGTTCCATCAGAGAACTGATAGTGTGGAAACGTTTTGGTGTGATAGTAAAATGAAACGCAACAATCCTTTGGATTTCGAATAACTAAGATGTACTTTGCTTTCGCAGAATAAGGTTTTACGTGAAATGGAAGATGAGTTTTGATAGCCCCAGGTCGCAGCATGAGTTCAATACCTTCCTTTCCAAAAAAATCTATTATAGGACAACGAAGGTTGTATTCTTCCAGACTATTCAATTGTTTACCTTTGGTCAAGATATTATGCACAATATATTGTGTCCAAGTTGTTCCAGATTTTGGAAATGTCAAGATAATGATGTCGTCATCTCTTGGCTCGTATTGGATGGCTTCTTCTAAAAATTTGGGGCTAAAGCCTCCGGCAATTTTGACATTGCTAACATCTTGATAAGCTGGCAATTTTCTAATTGTGTACATGTTGATTGAACCTTGTATAAACAGAGAAAGGAAATAATAAGAACATGTAAATCAGATTTTTAAGTTCGTCTACAATAACACATTTAAACTTCATTTTTACATTGTTTACACGTTTCTAGATAAGAAATTTAGACAGTGATGATTATTGTATGAAATAGAATTGTAACCATCATGAAATATATTTCGATGCACACATGCGACGCCCAGGTGAGATCTGTTTGGTAAATCGTTATAACCAGTGATATATTAAAATAAAATTCGAGTAAACGAAATTGAAGACGTTACATTTATTATACTTTGCATCAATAAAGCTTTAAAAAAAGTTGACACAATGTGGATGTTTGAGCATACATATGATAATTAGGCCACTAATGGACAAAAAGGGTACTAGTATGCTCCCTACATCAGAGAATGCAATATAACTATGAAAGAACTAAAGTGTGGAAAAATAGGCATGAGTCACAACCTGAAAGTTCAACACATGCCTCAAACAGCTGATAAATAAAACAGGTATTCTTATTATTGGATACGAAAACTACGCTTCAAGACTATTGTCAAAACACATAGCCATAAAATATAATAAGACCGGACATTGCGACTTGGAGAACCTTAGAAACCGTCTTAATTTCGAATTCACTCTGTATTAGTATTTAGAGCAGATTTGGATATCTTCGACACAATGTCTTTTTTACTGAACCAGATCCTTTCTTCGAAGGTTTGTCTTCTTTCTAAAATACATTTCGCGATAAAATTTATGACTAGATGCAACTTTACCCCACACCATTAACTCGACTTTTTAAATATTCAGAGTTTTTTTCACCCTGGTTTTTAACATTATGTTAAAATACAATAAAGAAAGTAATAAAGGTTTATCAATAGAAAATAACTTCTGATGAAAATTAGGAGAGTTCTGTAGATTGCTGCTGGAAACTTATTTGTTCAAATTTATAAAAAAAATGAAATATCTAATTTTTCTTTCGAATTTTTGTTGATTAAAATTATTTATTACCATTAACTATGGAAATCTAGTTTTATTGTTTACAGCGCAAAAAAAAGTTGTTGTATTCGATACTTGCCATTACCAGTGCGCATTTAAACAATTTTGGAGATTTACACTTCAAAATAAACAATAAAAAACATTATAACTGGTATAATACCA
Organism: Carcinoscorpius rotundicauda; assembly: GCA_011833715.1. Lineage (NCBI taxonomy): Eukaryota > Metazoa > Arthropoda > Merostomata > Xiphosura > Limulidae > Carcinoscorpius > Carcinoscorpius rotundicauda. The sequence continues at coordinate 15,529,498 of CM022393.1, read as the reverse complement.
AATATATTTTACATTGTTGCTGATATAATTCTCTGTCAATAATAATTAACATTGTTGACTTAGTGTACAGATTCAAAACTAATACATATTTTTTGAAAGTGGACTGAATTGCTTGAGGTATTATGAAGATAATGGTCGAAACTGGGTTAAGAACGAGAGCACTTAGTGATAAATTAATACACTCCAAACATTACAGGTTTTAGTTTTCCTGTATGCTTTGTTTTTGACGGTATGTAATTATTGTTCGTTTGTTACTGTTTGAAAATTTATTTGACCTATCACAAACATAAACCACGACAAGTACAGATACAGTAGCAATTGTAACGAACGCTGTTGTTTCGCTATAGTAAGAGAAATCACATATAACGTTAACACAGTCTCCAAAAATGTAATTAGCAAAACTGGCGGATCTTTTCCATACACTTCAAGATTGTGTCTCTAATCCAAAATAGACGATTTCAGCTTAAAATCGAGTACTGACTCTCTATTTTAAAGCTCAGAAACGGAACACATGGATATAAATGTATTGAGACCAATGATGTGTTAAGAAAATCCTCATATATGAGCCCCACATTTAGCGCGTACCGCTTGTGTATTGTTAAATTTATAACTCATCACATAAATTTCTGACACCCTACGTAAATGTGCCTTCATTCGTTTCTAACTGTTGTGTCCTAGAATTAATAACAAGTTAAAAAACTTTTTAAACCAATGATACTGTTTTTTTGACATCATATTAACTTCTAATGTTCTTAAACATTCTGTGACACTTTTATTTTCAAAAAATCTACAATGCTATTCTTCGTACCAAGTTAGAAATAAATTAAAGCACAAACAGTGTAATTACTATTCTTTGTCTTGTAGCTCCAGATAACTAAAGAAGAAAATTTGAATATTGTGAAACGTTCAATGAATAAATCATATTATTAAACACACGTGTTACTTTATTATTGAGTTAAGTTTTTCGAAGAAATTAATTCATTGCTAAGTTAGTGATAATTTAAGTTTTGTAAACTACAAACAGAGAAACCGTATCATAACATAAACAGCTCATTACCTTTGAGTTGTAAGAATAAAACTCAGTCTTCACCTGCTCTCATCAGTGATCTTGTGATTAATTAGGTAAAGGACGCACTGTATTTATTTTAAAAATTAGCACAAAAGATTAGATAATTTTAAGAGATCTAAATAAAAAATAAATGAAATAGAAGACTTTGCCCCCTGTCATAATAGTTATTTCACATCACTTTAACCTTAACGGAGTTGATAAATAACAATATACTTTGATGGACTCTCGCTTCTGTTCGTTTCGTATCAACCTTTCGTACGAATATCTGACGGCACCGATGTGAGCCTGATAAAGTGTATTTTTGAGGTTGTACTTTATAGAGGAAGCATAAGTATAAGTAAATGATCATTTGCAAATAAAGATACCTCAATATTATTCACAGTAGGAGATTTCTGTTGAAATTTTAAAGTATGGTCTGGTTCCAGGTATTAATATATATGTGTGTATGGTTTTAAATTGTTATCTGATTACAGCTGTTAATGTTTGTGCGTCTCGGGCATCATAATCAAATGAAAGTGGCATGTATTAAATAAATTCAGGGTAAAAGCATAAAACTGCGAATTATCTTCAAGTGTTTACGATATATCATTAAAAATGTGATCAGTTGGCTAATGTTAAAATATTTTCGAAAGAACTGATTGTTCTTGTCAAAAAAAATGAAATGGCAGTTTACTTCAATCAGTCTGTTCAAAATTTTAGAAAATAGAAGTGTTTTATTGTAAGAAAACAGCCATAATTGAAAAAAAGAGAAAGTTTACAGACTTTTGTTAACAAGTAATCAAACATGAACAATTTTCCAACTCACAACTATCGTCGCCCAAACCTGTTGTTACGAAAACCTTGTTCTATTTCTAACTACAATATTTAATTGTGCTTTCTAATTTATATCATTGAAATTGTACGCGATGTTTCAAAGTGGTATGGACACCAACACTGAAATCATCGTATTTAGTTTACACCACCAAAACATCACCAAAACTTAATATGTGAAATGAATGTGTTTGAAAGTGTAATCATAGAAAATCTGTTATACAAACACCAATGCAATGAGTGGTATTATACAGGATTACAACAACTCTTAAGTAATTGTACGTTTATCGGGGTAATTATGTACAATAAAGCAGCGGAGAATCTAATTATTTTTACCATCTATAGCAGTGTGCATTCAGTAAAATGCTGACCTTATAGGGAATGCTGAAGAGAAGGCTCATTGTCATCTGTACGAAGGGTGATGAGACAGAAAGATTCTCACTTAATGTATCAAAGAATACAATATAAAAGCAACAAAATAAAGAATGGAAATATCAAGATGCGTAAAAAACAAATTCTAGCGAAGTGAAAAAGTGTAACTAGTTTTCACTGTGCGCAAGCGGGAGTTTTAAGCATTCTTTCATGTGTGGACCAGTCATCAACTGAAAAGTTTTCTGTGAAAGAGGATTCTGTGTTTTTAGTTGTGGCAAGAGAAATTACAAATATAGCAGAATAGTAGTCAACAGTATCGTGTGTGTAGTGCAGAGACCAATCGAACGACCTGGTGTTTACACATTCTTCAAGAACATCATACGTTCACAATACGCTGAAGTTAGTTTAAGATGCTTCAATTTTTTCGTTCCCCCTCAAAGAAATCCGGCATGGCCAGATGGGTGGGGAGATCGACTTGTAATCTGAGGTTTAAATCCTAGTCACACCAAACATGCTAGCCCTTTTCGGTTTGTTATAATGTGAGATCTTTGCAGTCTGTAAAATAATAGTGTAGCCTCACATCACAGATTTACGCGAAATTCATAAACAAACAAATATCCTCGCCAAAACTCTGTGCAGTGTGTAAAATGACATTGAAACCAAACAGTTCTTTATATTGTACTCAACCAAGTTTCACTTTGAACTTAAATACAATTTTCGTCTTAAATTATTAAACTATCAAACGTAATTTTATTTACATGGGACGCGAGTTTGACATCACGCTATTTTCGAATGTTTTATGATAAAACAAAATTATGAGAATATTCTTATATGCTCTTGGTACTTCGTTACATGTGGCGTGAGGAGACCTCTAGTGTCTACTACAGACAACACTTTGCTCCGGATACTTGATTTTCACATTTGGTGCAATCCTGATGTAACAGACAGTCACTTTTCTTGCATACCATCTCCGAATGTAATCAGATGTTGTTTTTTTAACTCTTAGGAAGTATTCCAAAACTAACCAGTAAAGGTCAGTCAGAATGAGATCTGAGATAATCAAGGTAAATCCAAATATGGTTTGGTTTTTGGAATTTCGCACAAAACTACTCGAGGGCTATCTGTGCTAGCTATCTTACCAACGAATAGTGGGATTGACCGTAAGATTATAACGCCCCCATGGCTGGGAGGGCGAGCATGTTTGGCGCGACTCGGGCGCGAACACGCGACCCTCAGATTACGAAGCACACGTCTTAACGCGCTAGGTCATGCCAGGCCCGAAATCCAACTATTATATGTGTGTAAACAGTGATGAGATACAATGGCTAATATGATGTGGTGTGTGTTATAATGCTGAAGGAACCATCGCTTTTCTCACAGAAGTTCATTTCTACAGCTAATGTTGAATAATCAAAGATGGTCCAATTGGTCAGGGCATTAATAGGTCACGTAATAATTAAATTCAGGGGATATTCAGAAAATTTTTTCCTCCCTGTGCAAAAATCCTACTTTGAAGTACAATATTTTCGATTTTGTCAAATATTAATTCTAATTCGTTTCTACCGAGCTACATACAACCAAACCTCCCCAGCCAGGCGAAAATATCAAAATTCAATACTGAAAATCCATCACGCTTCAACTTATTTACTTGCGATACCATTGGTGTGAACGCCTTATATTCACAGCTTTTATGAGTAACTTAAGGACTTCAGTTTATCCATGAATTATTATCACACACAATTTTCTTTTTGGGTGACACCCACTTTGGATTTGCACTTTACTTTCTCTTTGTTTCCACACACACTTATAATTGAACAATTAACAATAAATCATTATATACTTTTATCTCTTTTGTTTAGATTCGTACATCTCAAGGTAATTTAAAATTATTTAATGAGGAGAATCTCGTTCTTCACGTAAAGCAGCTTAAAATGTAAGATTTTAACTACAAGCAGATAGCCCGATGTAGCTTTGCTAAAAAGGAAAACAAAGAAAAGTCAAGAACACCATGTAGTATATTTTGCTTTGTAACTGTAATACTTCATCATACAACATGCCTTCTCTTACAATTACAATTTTTTGCTGTGTCATTTCTTGGCACATTCCCAAATGGCTGAAAAGCTTCTAGTAGAATGCATGAATTTATTTCTATTCCATCTTCTGAAGTAACTTTTTATATTTACGTAAAAATTTATCCTTCCAATGAAAGGAGTTTTCACTTAAACTAGCTATCGCTATCATTTTTGGCGTTTTCCAAATTGTAGATAAAATTTCATTGGCACACGTTTTTTGTATGTTGTTTACACACACACGTTGGAAGTGTAGTCCTCAATCTCTAGGACATAAATATGTTTATCAAATACAGTATACAGACAAAAATAACAATTAATTTTGAGCCACTTACAAGAAACCAAAATCAATCAATTTTCGGTGGTATCACATTTCTTACCATGTAAAAATGTATTTCAAATATAAGTCATTTTTTGGTCTGGCATGGCCAAGCGTGCAAGGCGTGCGACTCGTAATCCGAAGGTCGCGGGTTCAAGCCCGTGTCGCGCTAAACATGCTTGCCCTCCCAGCCGTGGGGGCATATATATATGTTACGGCCAATCCCACTATTCATTGGTAAAGAAATAGCCCAATAGTTGGCGGTGGGTGGTGATTACACTGCTAAATTAAGGACTGCAAGCACAGATAGCCCTCAAGTCGCTTTGTGCGAAAATCCAAACATATAAGTCATTTTACAAGAATTTTTATCAGCTAATTCACATGTTCAAAATAATTTTTACATAATGTGATCAACTTTCTGTATTTTGTGATGCTTTTCAGTAGGGTACGCCCTTACTTTGCACTTTTTTATACAGTACCTGTTGAATACAATAATATTCTCTAACCATAAGTAAAAAGACCATCTGCTTTACTAATTGCCTTCAGATGTGACCTTAACTTGTGAGTCAACAACGTTTAGTTGATTCCCCAACTGAGGTCAGAGCTTTTGTAACTTGTTCACTCATTGCCTTTTTGTTTAAAAAAATATAATTTTTTCTGTTCTTGTGAATGACGTAAAGCGGCCGGTTTGTCGCGGAAATTCCATTTTGATTCAGTAAAATGTTTATTATTTCCTTACCTTTTATTTAGAAAGGTTCAAACAACATCTACACAATTAGGAAAATGCAAGCTTATCAAGATGCTAACAATGTCAGTATTGTAGGAAGATTTACTCCCAAATATTTATAAGAAGCCATCCAATGACGACATCATTATATTGACATTTCCAAAGTCTGTAACAACTTGAATACAATATTGTGCCCATTATCTTAATCAATGGAAAACCATTTACAAGTCTGGAAGAATACAATCTTCGTTGTCCTATAATAATTTTTTTTGAAATGAAAGGTATCGAACTCATGCCTCGTCCTGGGGCTGTTGAAACTCATCTCCCATTTCCCGTAAAACATTATTCTACGAAAGCAAAATTCATCTTAATTATTCGAAATACAAAGGTTTGTTGCGTTTCATTTTATCATCATACCAAAACGTGTCTACACTATAAGTTTTCTGAAGGAACCCCTGATGAATATTTTGAAATTTTTCTGAATGCAGAAAATGACTGGGGATACTATTTCCATCATCTTTTTTCGCTTTAAAAACATCGATACCTTTCAAACGTTTTATTCCTTGTTTACGAAGAAATAAAAGCAGATCATGAAACCACCTTAAAAAAATTGCCAAGTTTCTGAAAAAGGAAAATTTAGATATGCTTGAAAATGAAGCTAATTTGTTGAAGAAAATATTACATCAAACAAGTCTAGAATACATGAGAAAACACGTTAACAAACATTTTAATGGGTTTTTAACGGGTAAAGTACATAAGAAAACACAACAACGAAGAGTTCAATGGGTTTTGTTACAAACAAAATAAAGAAAAACTGAAACATCAAAGTATACGTGTTCATGAAGCAATAAAGTTACTTCAGGTATATGTTCAAGTTTGAAGGCACTACAGTCGAAAGAATTTCCTTTTATTCACAAAGGTGTTGTTGGTGACTGGAAAGATTATTTTTCTAAACATCAGTCAAAACGGTTACATGAAAAATTTGATGAAAAGACAAAGGGAACGGATATCCTTAATAGTTGGCCAGAATTGTTTTATGACGTTCTGGAAAATTAAGTATAAATATTTATTATGCAGCATGTTACTGTAATATTCTGGTGTACACTAATATTGAGACCTCATTTGAAATTATCACATGAATACAAGAACTAACGACATGTAACTAGGTTTAAAAGGAATCTTAATTACGTGCAATGCAAAATTTATATTGTTTTTGCTAATCTACATCGTAGATTTTAAATTGTAAGTCAAGTGTACAGAAATATATATTGTTCACAAAAAGAAAAACAAGTAATAATATTAGTATGTCTTCCATGTCTCACGTGTGTTTTTGGTTCTCGTGTTTTAGTATCAATAATACAACGTTTCGGGTCTTGTCATCCCTAAGTACGTGCTAGTAAAATCTATTTAAAACAACATTCCGATGTTCCAATTGAAAAATATTATTGAACTCGCAATCAGTTACAATCAACTAACAATAATATGACTGGGAGTAATTCTAAATAATTTATTTTTGTGAAAAGGAGGTGACTCAGAAAGCACAATATGAAAGGATATAATTCGGCCTTTACTGCATGATTTACAATAACAAATGAAAAGTAAATTACATTCAGTTGAACAAAAATCAAGTGAAACAGATTTCAATTGAAAAGAACAACAACTTCAGTAACTAAAATGCTTATCAAGTTGGCAAAAGAAAACACAAGACAACTTTGCTGACAAAATTAAGACTGACAACTTGCACAATATCTTCAACAAATATCCCCAGTGGCTTCAACACTGAACCGTTTCAAAACCCGCCAATACTCGGAACATTATTTCAGTTTCACAAAGATAAACTGAAGTTTCATAAAGATATATTCACTTTTTGTAAAAAAAAATATTCAGCAATGTTATAAGCTACTTTCTAAATATTTTAATTTATTAGCTAAAGGGAGTTGTGGTTCATAACGATGAGGCCAAGATGGAATAATTAAAGTAAATAAATCAAGAAATGTCTATAAATTTTTATTTAAGATCTGGTAAAGAAAGGAAAGATTAAAATAGAAGATTCGGGAAAACATCAGATGGATAGAGAATTGTTTCTAGCTGGTAAAATGAACTGGCCATTGTGTGAAGTGAGGTATTGGGATCTGTGTTAATTATTACTCAGTTACTTTGTACTATTAAATGTATCTTACATCAGTGTCGTTTGTACACTTAATATACAAGTTACAAGTATTTTACAGTGTAAAATCATAAAGGAAGAAATAAATTAATCTGTTGTTTTCACTATGATTTGATTTATTTTCACCAGAGAATGTGAAAGAATGCCATGAAAGAACAAAGTTGCAAAAGTATGCTACAAACAAACTTAATAAATTGAAGTAGGGACAGAAAGTATACATGTACAATGTTGCCACACATAAAACTGGACTATCTGATCTAATTCAAACTTTCAAATAAAAAAAATACTATAATATTTCAAAATGAATCTCTCTTTTTTTATTAATTGTCACTATATTTGAACTTCACCATTTATTGAGTCACTCAGTTTTGTTTATTGTTTAGGCTAACATTACATGCTATTTGACACAGTTGAGTAACATTAATGTTAAGCAATAAGGAAATGTGATGAAAATAGTTGAGTTAGGATGTTTAAAGAATTCAAAAAACAAATAATTTGATCAGTTCTTCTGAATAACTGATATTATCACAATTTTGCTTTTTAAAATTTTTGCAGTTATGATTTTTTTTCAGCTGCAAAAGCTAGAAGTCATAAGAAGAAAGTTAGAAATTAGAAACCAGTTACTGGTTTTAAAAATCCCAAGTCATGTTTAGACTGTTGTCTAAATTGAAATTCTTTTTTGCTTAAGACTTCTTTTATTTATGTATTATACTTACTTAATACTTTTATGTTGGACATTTGCATATCAGAACATGACATTGTTGTGTTGGGAGGTATTGTATTAATATGTCCACTAACTTATTTTTTACACATTTATGTTTTTTTTTTTTTTACTTTTCTATCATGGAACTTGCCCCATGTAATAACAATTAAAAACTTGTGAAGTGTGAAAGCACTTTTTACATTCTGTTCATTACATCATAAAGCTGGTGTTTTTCATTATGCAAAGCTATGTGAAGACCATCTGCATGAGCCATTCTTGATTTTGAAGTGTAATTACGTGGAAAACTAGTGGAATTTTTTTCAGTTTTATTTGATTTTTGCTTTGAGTAATTTATCTGATTTGCCAAACTTTCATCAAGATTATTCAACGATTTTTGAAAATGAACAGTTAGTTATTATGGTAAAGTTGTAAAAGTGTCCTTTATTAACACTTCACCTTTGTTCCAGTCTAATCTGCATTTCCCAACATTTATTACAAATATTAATGACATATCCTTTAATGAATGCAAAGTCTCTGGAGAGTACTTTTTACAAGTCATCAACAACAAAGATTTTTCTTGGCATTTCATTGCACTCAATTTAACTTTTTTTTCATGATAACTCTCTCAATATTGTTACAACCAGGTCTTTCAGGTTGGCAACAATAATTGTTTTAACAATGCAATGTAATGTTTTTGGTCCTATGGGCAGTTGCATATAAACACGTATATTACTTCTATGATTATCAACTATTATCAGCAACTCTATGGATTTTTTTGATACAGATGGCATTTTCAACAATATACTGAGACCTGAATATTGGTAGTGGTGAAACAAAATTTATTTGTCAGACTTATGGATATCTGCAACTCAACAAAACAATTTCACAGCACTGCATATAGATAAAAAATCATATGAATTTTATTCATAACATTATAGAAATCACTTTTCAACACAGAAAGAATTCTTTTTCAATTATCTTTAATAAACTGTATAAAATATGGATTTTGAGAACAATCTTCTAATTAGGAATCAGAGGTAAGTTTTTAATTGGCTTAAAAAGTAAGGTGTCATGTGTGAAAACTAATCATGCCATGACTGCTATTAATTTTGTTTTGTTTACTAAACTGTTAATTTGAAAAGATTAATAGAATAAAGCAAAGAAGTGAACTAAACTGTGTAACTTTATTACTATTATTTAGCATACTGTTTTAATTTATTTGCCAGGTGTTGATGCCTAAAACTGTAACATTAAATGTTTTACACTGCATGTAACATCACTTTTCACACTTATGTATGCTAGGAAGTTCAGCCTTGATGAGTTCTAATATTGAACCAAACAGCTTCACTTGCTTTGAAAAGTTATAAATGATATTTTACAAATACCCCTGATTTGTAATTGATAATGGAGTAACTTTGAAGAAGGCAGAAAGAAAACTCCTACCTTCCGGAGATTTAATCAGCACTGTTGAGCATATCAGTGGCTTTCAGCATTAAAATAATATCTGTTATGAAAAATAAGTGGGAATGGCACTCCTGTATGTAGCTTATAGCATTCACACATGCATGTTAAACTGATAGTATAATGAACACCTTATATAGGCAACAGAGGGAAAGAGCTATATGCATGCAGATCTTTCAGGAAGAAATAGAAAATTGTATATAGTTATGAGGAAAAGCTGCTGTTTGAACTTTCAATTCAACAGTCTTGGATAACAACTCAAATAAGTTGCCTCAGTTGTCACAACCACTTCAAACTTGTTTTGCTGCCTATCCATATACATTTCAGTCTAATTATAAACAAGGCAATTTAATGTTTATTTATGGGTTTTCTCAAGAGTTTCTTTAAAGTACTCATGGCTTCATCACCCATCATACTAGTGTCATTATCCAATTGATATTTTTACTGATCAGCAATGAGAGTGAAACCTTTAAGTAGGAAGATAATAACATATCCACAGGCTGTTGCTAAAAATAACACTTAATTCAAAAAATATTATGGTTCTGCAAATGATTATTAATATTTCTGCAATATTTTCATCGATGAACAAAGAAAGTGACACTTAGGACCATGTTCCAGCAGACTCCAAAAGTTGATATTCCTGCTTGTGGTTGCAGTGTAATTGTATATTATTACTATTGCATACATATATGTTGGGGATGAACATTTTTGTGTCCATACCATATTATTAAAATGTGTAAAAGTACAGTACCAAAAATAATTCACTCTTCAGTTCATTTTACAACTTATCATGTTGTGCAAATATATTCATGATTAAAATACTGTATGTGCGTTTCTTGTAAAAACAAAATGTATTTGAAATAAAATGACAGAATTGTTTATGTTGTAGCTGACAGTTACTACTTCTCAGATTCTGGCTGGTCATCCTCTTGGACTTGCAACACTAGAAACTGGAATTTGTTACCTGTGGTGAAAAGAGCACAAATAGCCCATTAGATAGCTTTGTGCATTATAACAAACAAACAATTCTTGTGACTTATGTGATGCCTAGGTCATTACCACAATTGGTTATTCCAATAAAAAATCTAAGGATGATGTAATCTCAAGGATTCACCTGACCTGCCAGTGGAGAGGATCTTTGTCCACATTTACATAGTATACTGTACTTTTCAGTAATTAAGCTTACTTGATATCATACGTGAATGACCCAGAAAACCATTCAATAGCTCAGACCCTTATGGTCACAATGTCCTTCAGGCCTATTCATCGAATTATTAAAACTCAACCTCATTTTATCTAAAAGTTGATATTCTGGACTTTACATTCACTAATACCAGCCATCTTAACTGTGTAGTAATCGAGTACTGTTATTGAATCTTCTTTAGGTGGTTTATCAGTGAAACAGAGTTTAACAGCTTGGAGTGTAAGATTCAAAGTGCCTTTTCAAATCCATTAACATTGCAAATAACAAGTTACTCACATTTTGTAATAATCATGCATTTCACCATGAAATACCACTTTATAGTTCAGAGAGCAAGGAATGTCTTTTGCTTTCTGTCATTTAATCTTAAAACAAATAATCGTCATAAATGCACGCTCAGTAATTGAATCACAATTATATTGATCACGGTGCTCTCAGCATGTTGGCAACTATCTCACACTTCTTCTTCAGGAGATAGCTGAACAGATGTGTCTCTCTCTTTCTCATCATCATATACTTTTACAGGATACAAAACAGTTCTTCCACTATTCTCTGACTTATCAGGTCTCAACATTTTACTCTTGATCTAACCAGGAGAAATAAGGTTATTCAGTATTAGCTTGTCAACATGTCACTACTGTAACCCATCATTTGATGGACCAAGTTTCTTTCATTGTGTTGGTATTGTGGTATGTAAGCATAACATGTATATCTTCTATTTTATTACTGCAGTGACATCTGAACTGGTCGTTAGGGATATGGTTGTAATTTGTTTTAGAACTCGGAGAATAGTTTCCTCAAATAACAGGTGAACTAATACCTTAAAGTTTTAAACTCTTATGTTTCAATAAGAATGATCAGTTGTCACCACTTGATTTTAGGTAAATTCAGTATAACATGTTAACTAAGTAATATTCAGATTAATTTTCATCGTATCGTGAAATAAAGACTTTCAGTATGCTTATACTTTTGTATTATGTCTTTCGTTGATTAATTAGTCAATGTTGAGACAAACCTGATTCATCTTCACAACACGGCATCTGTCGATCCCCCATTATACTGTAATACTCAAGGAGGAATCAGTGTTATGTATATGTGTAAATATTTTGTAAACGACAACATGTATTGTGTTTGATTTTTCATTTGTATTATACATTTTTCCATATTTATATTATTCTTTCGCAGTTGAAACTAATATTTTGTTATTCATTCAGGGTAAGATTTTAGAACTTTCTCGAATTAAGTAGACCAATCACATGTTTGTAAATGAGTGCTGGTGACTTCCTGTCTAGACGTGTAGTCTCGTGCAAGAACGGATATGCGTGGATAGCTCTGGTGTTGAATGGAAATTGCAAGATTGTTCGAGAAATAGGCCTATCGGTATAAAAGACGGTGACGAGAGATAGATTTAGTCATCAGTTTTTATTCGAAGAAAAGAAGAGAGTCAGTTATTTGAAAAAGATTAAGTGTTTGCTGTGATTATTCAACTTGGATTTGTGTATGAAGTTAGATCTACGGAAGCTGTGATATTATATCGTCAATCTCTACGATACATCTGAATTACTGCTTGTGCTGAGAGACGGCGAATTTATTGAACTGTGAACTGTTTCGGAATTACTTCGTGGGACCAAATTCACACCCTAGACTGGAATTTGAGACTTTAATTTTAGATCATTACATTAGATGTAGGCCAGTACCGTTTTGTATTGTGATTTATTTTGAAGTTTGAAACTAATATTATTTTGTTTTGTTGTAAATATCGAATGTTGTAACTTAATATCTGTCACTATTATTATATAATTCATGTTATATCTGTTATATTTGTTAATAGTTTAGTGTAATAAATTATGCAAGCTGTTATCTGCGTTTCTCTGTTGCGTTTAGTCTACGAAGAACTTAAAACATTAAAAAAATACGTAACATCAGAGACACAAAGAATACAAAATTGAAGTGATGTCAGACCAACGCCTCCATGGCTGAAAGGACGCACATGTATTGCGACCCTCGAATTTGGAGTCGAGTGCCTTAACTACTTGACCATACCGGGCCTCCATATTTTGTACACTAACACTTTAGTTCGTCACTGGTATTTAGGATTCTTAATACAAAATTTTGCGTGTCGCTGGTTCGAAAATCTTTCACCGAACCTATTCGTCCTTGTTACTATGGGAGTGTTTATGTGACAATCAATTTCAGTATTCATTGGTAAAATAGTAGCCCAAGAGTTGGCAATGATCGGGGTTCAACATCTGACTTTCCTACACTTTATCACCTTTGAATTAGGCGAAATTCAAAATGAGCTCAACAAAACTTGTCATTAGTAACTCAATAACAATAATCTTTATGGTTAAGTTTGGATTCGTGAAAAAACCAACAACGAAACTTTATGTTACTGATAAAAACTGAACAAGAATTAAGAAAACTTACAGTTTAAACAATAAAAAAATACGCCTCTTTAATCAAACAGTGTCATCTTGCTCTCTCAATACTTCGATATTATAAATTGAGTATTCCAGGTGTGGTTATCACTTTATACCTCCTTCGACTCTTGACTTAAAAGATGCCACATCTTCGGCTTCAGGTTACCGTGTGAAATCGCTTCTTGTTGTTGTTTTATTGTAGTTTTGATTTTCATATTTCTAACATAGTAACAATAATTAAGAACCGTGAGTTACAGTTATTTAAATATATAGATTATGCTGTCTATACGTCTCTTCCTGGCTGGCAAACAACGCTTTTGTTTTGAATTTAGCGCAAAACTAGCTACTTCGGCTATCGGTGCTAGCCGTCCCTAATTTAGCAATGTAAGACTGGAAGGAAGGCAGCTTGTCATCACCACCCACCCAACTGTTGTGCTATACTTTTACCAACGAATAGTGGGATTGACCGAGACATTATAACGCTCCCACGTATGGGAGGGCGAGCATGTTTGGTGCAACCGGGATTCGAACCCGCGACCCTCGGATTACGAGTCGAACGCCTTAACACATTTGGCGATGCCGGGCCGTGAATAACGCACGCACACAAACCGGATAAAAGTTGTAAAAGTAATAATATTGCCGAATATTGCCCTCAGAATAAGAATTACAGAAAATGTAAGCGTCTCAATAAATGCAAACAAAATTACACGAACTGGAAATAATAATTTATGACTTCATCGCACAGTCGAGGAAATTTTACTCATTTATAAGAAAATTAACAGTTTCACAAATAAATTTTCTAAAAAGCTCAAAATGCAATAAGAGAAGATCCTTTTATATGAAATAGTATATATTTTTCACTTTTTTATACACTTCTTTCATGTAATTTTAATAGTTAATCACACATATATTTCAAAGCCATTTGTTATTAAAATGTAAATTATGAAAAACAATATTATTATTAACATTTCCAAATATAAAGTATAGTATATGATAAAATCGCAATTTTATTATTCTAAAAATCAATACATTATACGCACGATTGTCTGGCCAGAATTCAGGGATTTTAGTTCCTTTAAATTTCTCAATACATTTTCTTTTCAGTCGTTCTGTTGGTTTCTGGGTTAAACGGTTTTTCCAATCGAAGGTAATTTTCGACTGAAGTTTAAAATTAATGCTTTTCATGTTCCTGAGAACCTGCTTTAGTCCTTCTGGAATGTTTTGGTCATCTATCTCTTGGTCATTATGTACTGATCCAAAGAAGCTCCCAAAGTGTTTGTTGGTATATTTCTTCATGCACTCAAAGATGCTTTTAAGATACGATAAGATATTTTGAAAATATTTGAAAAAGTAAATAAATAATTCTGAAGTAGGCGGCGTTAAAATTACTGTAGAACATTGGAAATTTTAAAATTGTCACTGTAATTCTCACAGAACGTGATATCGATTTCATTGCAAAACTGGTAATCATACTGAGTTTTAAAATAAAACCCATACAACATGCTGTTGACCACAAACAATTAACGGAAACATTCTGTTAGGTAAAACTTATAATTCGTTTATTGTCCGATAATCAGAGGATGTTTAAAAATATTATACTTCGTATGTGCAGTCCCCTGTGGTACATCGGTGTGTCACTGGACTTATACCACAAGACAAGTTTCGATACCTGTGGTAGACAGAGCACAGATAGCCCATTGTGTCATTTTGTGCTTGATTTCAAACAACAATAGCAGTGTATCCGACAATAAACAAGTTTTCTGAAAATGTCACTGACACCTCCAGGCTATAGTTTCCTTCAATTTTTTGTTGGATTAACAGGCGGTTATGTGGGTCGCGCACATCTTTTCAGAAGTGTAACATTATATTTTTGAATACATAATGTCAAATTTGCTCAGTTCGTCTCAAGTTTAGTGAGGAAAGTCAGTCTTGCGTGTCGGTGGCCAGTCACTGAGCTATGGAAACCGAGAACCGGTCACTTTTATAGGGATTTTGCACTTGCAGAACATGCAGATCTTTATAAAAAATTTATTGGACATGAATGTGTTTTTGCGAAAAATCCGATGTTTTCCTCCGTTTTCAAAGTGCACAACTTTTATTGTCACATGGCCTGACAATCAGTACCTTATCACGTGTAGCATCACATACTCTGAGCTTGTAACGTTATTACATATATTTCTCTTTAAAATAAAACAAATATCCCTTTTACGTTTCTTTTTTGAAGAGTGTATATAATTATTTTAGAGTCGAGTTTCAGACTGTATTTCAATAACTTATCTGAAAATATATTACGCTTCAACTTACCTTCACCTTTACAGATAACTTACCTTTCCTTTTTTTTCATGGAGAACTTCAACTTCAATGTTCTTCATACGACGCTTTTTACTCATGTCACTGAGGTTAAACTATCATGAGAACCTATAAACCGGACTATTTAAGATAAATCACGTGATTTGTGCAGCAAAGAATAATGCTGACATCTCTTCTCTTGTTAACATATATACGATGCACCATAGCAGTCTATATAGTGCCCGTTATTCGGGCTTCATGCAGTCCTAAACTGTAGGGGACTCGATTCGTAATTTGAGGGTGGCGGGTTCGAATACCTAACACACCAATCATGGTTTGTATTTCAGCCATTGTAATGTGACAATTAATCCCACTATTTTTGGTAAATAGATGTTATTATGATATTTTTTCATTTACTCCATGTTTACGTTTGTTTTTCGAATTTCGAGGAAAGATACTCGAGGGATATCTTCATTCCTGTTTAAGTTTGACGATGAAAAACACAATTACTTCAATTAAATATCTTCAGCTGCATAATGATGTTTGTCTTAATATTATTGTTATGTAAATAGGTCAAAAATAGAACATCCAAGGCCTAGAAATAATTAGAATGGTAATGTTTATATATCTTTCCCTCCACCGCCAGTATCACATAGGAAAGTCATGAACTTAAAACGCCAGACATCGGTTTTCGATATCTCCGGCGGACAGAGCACAAATTGCCCATTGTAGATAGCGATTAAAAAATGTTTTATTTTATTTTGATGAGAAAAAATTCTGATGTTTATGCCTTTATTAATAAAAGTACAATATGCATTTATCAGGTTCGTTCGAAATAAAAGAAAATGCCTAAGGGTCCCGACTACCAAGACGTCGAAGGATTTAAAATTCCCAAATCGTTTTCACCAAAATGTCTTCGAGATTCTCTCCGTTACAAACCGAAGGATAATGATATATTTATTGTGACTTTTCCGAAATGTGGAACAACTTGGTTACAACACATTGTTATCAACATTTTAAAAAGAGGGCAACCACCAGAGAGTTTTGAAGAGTTCCAAAGGCTAAGCCCTTTTATGGAACTTACAGGAACTGGTATTGTAGAAACAATGCCTCGACCTGGAGCTATAAAAACTCACCTTCCGTTTAATATGCAGCCTTATTCTCTTCAAGCCAAATACATCTACGTAACAAGGAATCCCTTCGACTGCTGCGTCTCTCATTTTCACCACAGCAGAACATTTCCGACATATCAATTCTCTGATGGAAACTTGTAATGTGACTTTTAATATTTACGTGAAAATTTATCCTGTCAATGAAGGGAGTTTTCACTTGAACTAGCTGTTACTAGCATTTTTGGCATTTTCTCAACTGTAGATACAAATTCATTGGCACACGATTAACTAAGTTTTTGTATGTTGTGTACACACACACGTTGGAAGTGTAGTCCTCAGTCTCTAGGACATAAATATGTTTATTAAATACAGTATGTAGACAAAAATAACAAGTTAGTTTCTTAAAGGTTCGGCTTCAGCTCTCTTTATTAATTTTGAACTACTTACAAGAAACCAAAATCAATCAATTTTCGGTGGTATTACATTTCTTACCATGTAGGAATGTATTTCAAATACAAGTCATTTTACAAGAATTTTATATCAGCGAATTTACATGTTCAAAATAATTTTTATATGATGTGATCAACTTTTTGTATTTAGTGATACCTTTCCAGTGGGGTGTGCCCCTAATTTGCACTTTTTTACACAGTATTTGTTGAATACAAAAACATTATCTAACCTTAAGTAAAGAGTCGAATTGCTTAACTCATTGCCTTCAGTTGTGACATTAACTTGTGAATTAACAACGTTTAGTTGATTCCCCTAAAAAGGTCAGAGCTATAGTAAATTGTTCATTCATCGCCTTATTGTTCAAAAATATAATTTATTTTCTGTTCTTATGAATGACTTAAACCTGTCGGTCTGTCGCGGAAATTCCCTGTTGATTCAGTATAATGTTTTCACTTACTATTACCTTACCCTGTATTTAGAAATGTTCAATCAACATGTACACAATTAGGAAAATGCCAGTTTATCAAGATGTTAACAATGTCAGTATTGTCGGAAGCTTTACTCCCAAATATTTACAAGAAGCCATCCAATGACGACATCATCATACTGAAATTTCTAAAATGTGTAAAAACTTGGATACAATATTGTGCACAATGTCTAAACTGAAGAAAAACCATTGACAAGTCTGGAAGAATACAACCTTCTTTGTCCTATAATAGATTCTCTTGTTAGGAAAGGTTTTGAACTTATGTTTCGTCCTGGGTCTATTGAAACTCATTTCCCATTTCACGTAAAACTGGAAATGTTCTGCGAAAGCAAAGTACATCTTAACTATTTGAAACCCAAAAGATTGTTCCATTTCATTTTGCCATCACACCAAAACGTTTCCACTCTTTCAGTTCTCAGAAAAAACATTTGATGAATATTTTGCAATTATTCTTCACGGAGAAAATGATCGAGGAGACTACTTCGATCATCTTCTTTCACTTTATGAACATCGGAACCTTCCAAACATTTTATTCCTTGTTTACGAATAAATGTAAGCAGATCATGAAGCTACCGTGAAAAAATTGCCAAATTCCTAGGTCAGGAAAATTTAGATATGCTTGAAAATGACGCTAAGTTGTTGAAAAAAATATTATATCAAACAAGTGTAGAATACATAAGAAAGCACATCGACGAACAGTTCAATGGGTTTTGTCACAAACAAAATAAGGAAGAAAAACTGAAACATCAAAATATACGTGTTCATGAAGCAATAAAGTTACTTCAGGTATATGTTGAAGTTGTGAAGGCACCACAACCAATGGTGTGTAACTAGGTTTAAAAGGAATCTTAATTACATACAATGCTAATTTCATATTGTTTTTTGCTGATCTACAACGTAGATTTCAAATTGTAAATCAAGTGTAGGGAAATATAAATTGTTCATAAAAAAATGAGTAATAATATAAGTATATATTCCTTGTCTGACGCGTGTTTTTGATTCACATGTTTTAGTATCAATAATGCTGTTGTTGTTGTTTTGAATTAAGCACAAAGCTACACAATGGGCTATCTGTGCTCTGCCATCCACGGGTATCGAAACCCGGATTTTAGCGTGTAAGTCCGCAGACATACCGCTGGGCCACTAATGCGTTTAGGGTCTTGTCATCACGAAATACGTGCTAGTAAAATCTATTTAAAACAAATTCTTTGCACGTATCTAATGCTTCGATTGAAAAATAATGAACTCACATTCAGTTATGATCAACAATATTACTGAAAGTAATTTTTAAAACATTTATTGGAGTGAAAAGGAGGTGACTAAGAGTGCACAATATATAAAGGATATAATTAGGCCTCTACTGTACGATTTACATCAACTTATGAAAAGTAAATTACATTCAATTGAACAAAACTAAACTGAAACAGAATTTAATTGAAAAAACAATAACTTGAGAAACTAAAATGCTTATGAATTTGGCAAAAAAACAACATTGCTGACAAAATTAGGACTGACAATTTGCACTATATCTTGAACAAATATCCCCAGCAGCTTTAGCACTGAACTGTTTCAAAACCTTCCACTACTCTGAACACTATGAGCCATCTTCAGCAGAGAGGAAAAGGACAGAAAGATGTCTTACAAATAAAGAAACGTGACAAAATGTTTAATATGGTAAGTGATGCGTCATGTAGACATTTTCTGATATACCCTGCAAGGCCACTAAAAGTTGGAGAAAATTATAGGGAAGTGACTGATACTTTCAAAAGATAAATTCACTTTTTGTAAAAAAAATATTCAACAATGTTCTCAGTGACTTTCTAAATATTTTAATTTGTTAGCTAGAGGGAGCTGTGGACTATAACGATGATACCGAGATGAAATAGTTAAGTTACATAAGTCAAGAAATGTCAATAAAATTTGACTTCAGATCTAGCAAAGCAAAGATATATTAAAATAGAAGATTCAGAAAAACATCAGATAGATAGAGAATTGCTTCTAGCTGGTAAAATGAACCAGCCATTGTGTGTAATGAAGTATTTGGATCTGTGTTAATTATTTGTTACTTTGTACTATTAAAAGTATTTTATATTGGTGTCGTTAGCGCACCCAGCATACACTTGGGATAAAAGTTACAAGTATTTAACAGTGTAAAATCATGAAGAAAGAAATTAATAAATTTGTTGTTGTTTTGATGATATGATTTATTTTCACCAGAGAGTGTGAAAGAAACTGCCATGAAAGGACAAACTTACAAAAGTATGCTATAAACAAACAAAAAATGAAGTAGGGATAGAAAGTGTCCACACACATTGTTGCCATATATAAAACTGGATAATTTGATCTAATTCAAACTTTCGGATAAAAAAAATGTCATTATAATCTTTCAAAATGAATTTCTCTTCCTTTATTTATTGTCACAATACTTGAACTCCACCATTTATGTGGTCAATCAGTTTTATTTATTGTTTTAGCTAACATCACATGCTATTTGACACCTCTTGAGGATGCAAAAAGCTTTAGAACATTATTGTTGAAGAGTTAGGAAATATGATGACAATAGTTGAGTTAGGATGTTTAAACAATTCAAAGAACTAGTAATTGGATCAGTTCTTCTAAATGATAGTGATATCAAAAATTTTTGCTTTTATTTTAATTTTGTGTACATATGATTTTTTACCAGCTGCAACAGCTAAAGTCATAAGAATAGCTTTAGAAATTAGAAACCAGTAACTGTTTTTAATAATCCCAAGTCATGTTTAGGCTTTTGTGTTGCTTCTTTTTGTTTGTTGTCCACATTGAATTGAATTTTTGCGTAAGACTTCTGTCATTTATGTATTATTCTTACATAATACTTTTATGTTGGGAAATCTGCATATCAGAATGTGACATTGTTCTGTAGGGAGGTATTGAATGCTAATTGCATTAATATATCCACTAACGTATTGTTCACACATTTATGTGTTGTTTTTTTTCACTTTTCTATCATCGAACTTGCCCCATGTATTAACAATTGGAAACTTGTGAAGTGTGAAGTTTTTAATTGACTTAAAAAGTAAGGTGTCATTTTTAATTATCACAGTAAAGTTGTAAATATTTCTTTGATTAACAGTTTAGCTTTTTCCAGTCTAATCTGCATCATAACATTCTTAACAAATATCAATGAAATATCCTTTAATGAATCTACAGCTACTGGAGAGTACTTATACACAAGTCATGCAAGTGAGATTATCCGAATCAACAACAAACATTTATTTTTGCCATTTCATTGCACTCAATTTAACTTTTTTTTATGATAACTCTCTCAATATTGTTTCAACCAGGTCTTTCAGGTTGGCAACAATAATTGTTTTAACAATGCAATGTAATGTTTTTGGTCCTATGAGTAGTTGCAAATATACACATGTACTACTCCTATGATTGTTTATTATACTCAGCAACTCTATGGATGCTTTTGATTCTGATGGCATTTTCAACAATATACTGTGACCTGAATAGTGGTAGAGGTGAAACAAAATTTATTTGTCAGACTTATGGATATCTGCAACTGAACAACAGAATTTCACAGCACTACATATAGATAAAAAATCATATGAATTTTATTCATGACTTTGAAAATCACTTTTCAACACAGAAAGTATTCTTTTGATGTTATCTTTAATAAACTGTATAAAATATGGGTTTTGAGGACAATCTTTCAAAAAGGAATCACAGGTGAGTTTTTAATTGGCTTAAAAAGTAAGGTGTCACGTGTGAAAACCAATCATACCATGATTCTTATAAATTTTGTTTTATTTACTGAACTTTTATTTTTGAAAAGGTTAAAAGAATAAAACTAAAAGATCTAACAACAGTGAAATAAACTGTATAACTTTATCACTATTATTTGACATACTGTTTTAATTTCTTTGCTAAGTGTTGATGTTTAAAACTGTAACATTAAATGTTTTGCACTGCATGTAACATCACTTTTCACACTTTTGTATGCTAGCAAGTTCAGCCTAGGTGATGAGTTCTAATATTGAACCAAACAGCTTCATAGGCTATGACAAGTAAAGATGATATTTTACAAATACCCCTGATTTGTAATTGATAATAGAGTAATTTTGTAGAATGAGGAAAAAAACTCCTTCATTCTGGAGATTTTATCAGCACTGTTAAGCATGTCGGTTTTACTGCTTCACTGGCTTTCAGCATTAAAATAATATATGATATGAAAAAGTAAGTGGAAATGGCACTCCTGTATGCAGCTTATGCATTCACACATGCATGTTGAACTGATAGTGTAATGAACACCTTATATAGGCAACAAACGGAAAGAGCTATATGCATGCAGATCTTTCAGTAGGAAATAGAAAATTGTATGTAGTTATGAGGAAAAGCTGCTGTTTCAACTTTCAGTTGAACTATCTTGGTAAACAACTCAAATAAGTTGCCTCTACTCCCTTCCACTTCAAACTTGTTTTTCTGCCTATCCACTTATATATTTTTGTGTAATTATAAAAAAGGCAGTTTAATATATATCAATAAGTTTTCTCAAGAGTTTCTTGAAAGTATTCATGGCCTCATCACCCATCATACTTGTATCATTATCCAAGTGATATTATTACTGTTCAACACTGAGAGTAAAAACTTTAAGGAAGATAATGATATATCCACAGGCTATTGATAAAAATAATACAATTTTCAAAAGATATTATAGTTCTGCAAATTAATATCAACATTTCTGCAATATTTTCATGAATGAACAAAGTGAGT
Organism: Carcinoscorpius rotundicauda; assembly: GCA_011833715.1. NCBI lineage: Eukaryota > Metazoa > Arthropoda > Merostomata > Xiphosura > Limulidae > Carcinoscorpius > Carcinoscorpius rotundicauda. The sequence continues at coordinate 15,507,084 of CM022393.1, read as the reverse complement.
GACACTAAGGATCATGTTCTAACAGACTTCAAAAGTTGATATTCCTGCTTGTGGTTGCAGTGTAATTGTATATTATTACTATTTCGTACATATATGTTGGGGATGAACATCTTTGTGTCCATACCATATTATTAAAATATGTAATAGTACAGTACCAAAAGTAATTCACTCTTCAGTTCATTTTACAACTTATCATGTTAAGCAAATATATTCATCATTAAAATACTGCACGTGCCTTTCTGGTAAAAACAAAGAGTATTTGAAATAAAATGACAGAATTGTTTATGTTGTAGCTGACAGTTACTACTTCTCAGATTCTGGCTGGTCATCCTCTTGGACTTGCAACACTAGAAACTGGATTTTGATACCTGTGGTGAAAAGAGCACAAATAGCCCATTAGATAGCTTTGTGCATAATAACAAATAAACAAACAATTCTTGTGACTTGGTAATTGCCAAAATTGGTTGTTCCAATAAAAAAAGCATGTAATTTTAGAGGAGACAAAACAGTTCTTTCACTATTCTCTGATTTATCAGGTCTCAACATTTTACTCTTGATCTAACCAGAACAAACAAGGTTATTCACTATTAGCTTGTCAACATGTTACTACTGTATCCTCTCACTTGATGGACCAAGTTGCTTTTATAGTGTTGATATTGTGGTATGTAAGCATAACATGCATTTTATATCTTCTATTTTATTACTGTGTTAAGTGAACCTAGATAGTATAGTGGTATGTGTAGTTTCAGATGAAATGCAGCAAAGAAAACTGTTAAGTTAATTTCATTCTACATACTTTTATTCTGTGTTATTTTAATGCAGTGGCATCTGATCTGCTCGTAAGAGATATGGCTGTAATTTGTTTTAGAACCTTGAGAACAGTTTCCTCAAATAATAGGTAAACTAAAGCCTCAAAGTTTTAAACTCTGTTATGTTTTAATGAGAATAATCAGTTGTCGCCACTTGATTTTAGGTAAATTGAGTATCACATGTTAACAAAGTAATATTTAGAATAATTTTCATCGGATCGTGAAATAAAGATTTTGTCAGTATGCTTAAACCTTTGTATAATGTCTTTCGTTGCTTACTCAGTCAAACTTGAGACAAACCTGATTTATCTTCACAACATTGCATTTGTCGATCCCTTATTATACTGTAATACCAAAGGAGAAATCAGAGACACAAAGAATACAAAATTGAATTGATGTTAGACCAAATACTCCTCACTTTAACCATTAATGTCTTTCATACATTAATGAAGAAGTACAATTGGTCATTTAAGTTTCCAGTTTATTAGTTTTCACTCAATCCCAGATTTTGCATAATTTATATTAAAATTAAGATTTAAAAAGATTACAGGTTTTGATATTAATTAGACATCAAGTACTAACGATAACTTGTTATAATTTTTCAGTGAGATTCTTCCTTTAAATAGGTTATTATCATCGGTGGCTTTTAGTGCTAAGCTACACAATGAACCTCAGCATCATAAGTCTGGAAATCTGTCGCTAACTCCCCGGCTTTAACCTAGTTGTTCGCCATATAACAAGTATGTATTAAGTTAAACCAAAGGTTTGTTTTGTTTAAATCTCTTTTAAAGCTATTCAGGGGAAAACTGACCTGTTCGACCTTGACATAGAAGTGAAAGATGAGAGGGAAGACACTTACTGTATGCTACCTACCGCCTGTTCGTTGGTGACTGTAATCGGATAGTGGGATTTGATCATAGTATTCACAATTCACTCACAGTCCAAAATTGTGAAGCACGAATCATGGAATCTTGGATCCACTGAGCCACACTGGACCTTACAACTAAAGAACTTTTATCATGAAAGGTATGCTTAGCATTTTTTTGTTCGCAATATAAAGAGTGTTTATACAAGACACTCTTTGTAGTAATTTAAACATTATTATTTCATTGTGCAGCTTTGTGCGACATTCAAAAACAAACAAGCATATCTTATTCCAGCACCTAAAGCTTTAAGATAATAGATAAGCGTAAAGATAAGAACATTCTGTCCAACTTATTTAAATTCATTTTCAACAGATACAAAGAGCCGTTTTGTAATCAATACCATTTACTGTACGTATTTTCAATTTGGATATGGAATGTGGACATTTTTCTTGAATAATGACCAGTTTTTAAAAGTATAACATGCCTTACTCACATTAGTGCCGTCGCTGGAACAGCGGTAAATTTTGGATTTATATCGCTAAAATCAGGTTTTCGATTCCTTTTGGTGGGTTCAGCAGATAACCCGATGTGGTTTTGCGATAAAATAAACACATACACGCACATTATTTAGTTTCTTTAATACATTATTATATCGCTAAAGCAAATGTTTGAAACGCTTTCGTTTTTATTTAAATTACACAGTTTAGTGTGGAAGTTTCAGACCAACTGGTTAGGAAGCTCTACTCCCAATATAAATGTCGCAGGTTCGAATTCTTTTCTCAACAAGTATGCTTGCCCTAACAGCCATGGGCGTTTTAAACTCACGGCCGATTCCACTTATCTTTGGTAAAAGAGTAGTCCAATAGCTCGCGATGGATGATGATGATGAACTGCCCTTCCTCAAATTTGTTACTGTTCAGTTAGGGATGGCTGGCACAGATAGCTCTCATGTAGCTTCGCGCGAAATTCAAAACAAACCAAACTAAATTGCGAGTGTTTATTCAGTAGCTATTTTTCAATTAATTAATACAAGTTTCATTCGAATTTGTTTGTTTCAAGTTAAGAACAAAATTACACATTGGGCTATCTGTGCGCTGCCAACCACTAAAAAGTCGGTTTCTAGCGTTCTAAGTAAGTCTCTGGAGGGAAGGGGCATTTCATTTGAAGGATATTAATTTTTAGAATAGTCTCGTTTTCGTCTTTATCGATTACTTTGACCATACTGAAGATTAAAACTGTTTCTCAGTCCCCAAACTTGAGAATAGAACGTTCCATTGATTTAAGCGTTCTTCCATTTTTCTAACAGTCAATCTGGCAAAAGCGCCCTCACGTGTTTTGTTCAGAAAGATTCGTGAATAGCACGTGACTGTTGAAAAGTTCTGATTTCTCAAGACAGATCTGAACACATACTGGTAGTGAACTTGTGGAAAAACACTCTGATAATGGTGTTTAGTATTTCATTCAAAATTTATGACATCACCACCTAAGTAAAGTTTCTTGATAATGAGTTAAGTTTTAAACAGATTTCAGTCTGAAATGACAGGAACTAACGATAAGATGTGCACAAGACACGATACCTTTCATAAGGTTTTCATTGAAGTGAAATAAAGCAAATTGTTAAAGTGGATGTACACGCTTGTGATAACGACCTACACTATAAGGTGGTTGTTTATGGACACGTATGTGTCAACAGAAGTTAGAGCATGCTAGTGTTGGCGTTCACAACTGATCTTAATGTTAACATGTATGTTGCTCGAATATTTTATAAATTTCATGACTTGACTTTCGTTTTTAAATATAAATATGTCATCAATATAACCAGGGTAAATATGTGGTGAGAAGTCAGTAAAACAATCCCTTGATCAAACTATTCTCATGAAAGGACATGAAACTAAACTCCAATAAACGGTTCATAAAATTTAGCATTGAACTGAAAAACAGAGTGTTTCCCATAAAATTCCATTGGTTATCTGAATTATTATTTACGTAGTTTGTTAACAAATTCTTTGTTTATCTAGATAAATGCTAATGAACAGACATACGATATCTAGACTGTTTATTGGATTAAATTTTCACTTTTTGCTTATCTTAGACAAGATAAATCGATTATAGTTTGAAGCACAGTGACATAGCTAGTTAACTGTTCAAATTAGGTTGTAGATTAGGTATTAGGTATGCTTCCTTTTTCAGTATCCATTCACCTTTTCCTCAGACTATTATTCTGAAGTTTTCTCTGTTTAGTGTTTCTTCATAGTCATTCATCAGACGGTTGTAAATTTCAGAATTATTTAAAGAGCTATCGTGACTATTTTCCTTTATCTTAGCTACGTCATTGTGTTCCAAACTATCAACTCATCGCCCCTGTGTTGGACTCCGTCAATCAAGCAAGTGTCAATATCTTCTAAAATGGAAACATTTCTCACACTAACAGTTTAAAAGGAATCCTAGACTTCAACTCGCTTCCCAAGGATTCATATCTCGTACATATGTTCACCAAGTCCAAGAAAAAGAAACAGAGAAGGGATTATGATCCCTTTTCACTTGACATATATGTTAACACCAAAAACATTTCATTACTTCTGTTATAGTTCTGTCTGTTACGAAATATCAATAGCGATTAAAAGTTTGGCTTATTTTAAATTTAGCGCAAAGCCACACGAGGGCTATTTGAATTAGATGTGGTCCCAATCAAAAGTACATTAAAAGTAACTGGTAAAGCCAAGAGTTGGAAATGAGATGTGTTGAACATCTGCCCATCCTGTACTTTATCATCTTTAAATTAGGCGAAATTAAAAATGAGCTCAACAAAACTTGTCATTAGTTAATCAATAACAATAATCTTTATGGTTAAGTTTGGATTTGTGAGAAAACCAGCAACAAAACTTTATGTTACTGATAAAAACTGAACAAGAATTAAGAAAACTTCTAGTTTAAACAATAAGAAATACGTTTGTTCATACAGTGTCGTCTTGCTCTCTCAATATTATAAATTGTGTATTCCAGGTGTTGTTATCACTTTATACATCTTTCGACTCTTGACTGAAACGATGCCACAATTTCGATTTCAGGTTAACGTGTGAAATCGCATGTTGTTGTTGTTTTGTAGTTTTGATTTCATATTTCTAACACACTAACAATAATTAAGAACCGTGAGTTACAGTTATTTAAATATGTAGATTATGATGTCTTATCGTCTCTACTTGTGTGGCGAACAACGCTTTTATTTTGAATTTCGCACAAAGCTGCTCGAGAGCTATCTGCACTTGCCGTCCCTAATTTAGCAGTGTAAGACTAGAAAGAAGGCAGCTATTCATCACCACCCATCGCCAACTCTTGTACTACTCTTTTACTAACACATATTGGGATGGACCGTCAGATTATACGCTTCAACGGCTAAGAGGGCGAGCATGTTTTTTTGGGGCTGGGATTCGAACCCTCGGATTACGAGTCGAACGCCTTAACACACTTGGCCAGGCCAAGCCGCGAACAATGAACCCACACAAACCGGAAAAAAGTTGTGAAAGTGATAATATTCCCGAATATTTCTTTCAGAATAAGAATTCCAGGAAATGTAAACGTCATAATAAATTCAAACACAATTATACCATCTGAAAATAAAAATTTATTATATCAATGCACAGTGGCTGTAATTTTACACATTTATTAGAAAAACAAAAGTTTTAAATCTCCTGAAAACTCAAAATACAAAAAAGAGAAAATGCTTTTATAAGAGGCAGTATCTATTTTTACTTTTTCACACACTATCTTACAATTTCTCATGCAAATTATTCTGAAGATTAGCATTTTTTTCATATATTTCTAACAGTTGATCACATATATACTTCTCAGCCATTAGCTCTTAAAATAAAAATTAGAAAAAAAACAAAATCATTATTAACATTTCTAAATATAAAGTATAGTATATGAGAAATACGCAATTTTACTATTCTGAATTTTAATTCATTATACGCAAGATTTTTTATTTTAAAATTTCTGGCCAGAATTCAGGAATTTCAGTTCCTTCGAATTTCTCAATACATTTTCTTTTCAGACGTTCTGTTTGTTTCTGGGTAAAGTAATTTTTCCAATCACCGACAATACCTTTTCTAACAAAGGTAATTTCCGACTGTGGTTTAACGTTAATGCTTTTTATGTACCTAAGAAGGTGCTTTAGTCCTTCTGGAACGTTTAAGTTATCTATCTCTTCATCACTGTGTACTGATAAATAGAAGCTCCCAAATTGTTTGTTGGTAGATTTCTTCATGTACTCAACAGAAGTCTGACGAATTATTGTCTCCATCATTTGTTCATCCTTCACTAACATGTCTTCGTACTCTTGACCCAGAAACTTAGCGATTTTTAAAACAGCAGCTCTGGTGTCACCTTTCATTTTCTCGTAGATAAGAAACAGCACATTAGGATCATTTCTATGCTCATACCAGGACAGAAGATGGTCGAAATAATCCCCAAATTCAGTTTCGCCATTGATAAAAATCTCAAAAAAGTCTTCAAACTTTCCATCAGAGAATTGATATATCGGCAATGTTCTACTGTGGTGAAAATGAGACACGCAGCAGTCGAAGGGATTCCTTGTTACGTAGATGTATTTGGCTTGAAGAGAATAAGGCTGCATATTAAACGGAAGGTGAGTTTTTATAGCTCCAGGTCGAGGCATTGTTTCTACAATACCAGTTCCTGTAAGTTCCACAAAAGGACTTAGCCTTTGAAACTCTTCAAAACTTTCTGGTGGTCGCCCTTTTCTTAAAATGTTGATTACAATATGTTGTACCCAAGTTGTTCCACATTTGGGAAAAGTCACAATAAATATATCATTATCCTTCGGTTTATAACGGAGAGAATCTCGAAGACATTTTGGTGAAAATGCTTTGGGTATTTTAAATCCTTCGAAATCTTGGTAGTCGGGACCCTTAGGCATTGTCTTTTATTTCGAACGAACCTGAGGAATGCATATTGTTCTTTTATTTATAAAGGCATAACCATCAGAATTTTTTCTGATACAAATAAAATAAAATATTTTTAATCGTTATCTACAATGGGGAATTTGTTCTCTGTCCGCCGGAGGTATCAAAATCCGATGTCTGGAGTTTTAAGTTCATGACTCAGTGTCCGTTGTGACACTGGCGGTGGGGGGAAGATATATAAACATTACCATTCTAATTATTTCTACGCCTTACATGTTCTACTTTCGACCTATTTACACAACAATAATATTACGACAAATAGTATTATGCAGCTGAAGATAATTAATTGAAGTAATTTTGTTTTTTATCGTTAAACTTTCGAGTATCTTTGCTCGAAATTCGAAAAACAAACGTAAACATGGAGTAAATGAAAAAATATCATAATAATCTATTCGACTGTTTTGTTTTGAACTTCACGTTAAGCAAGCTTCACGATGGCTATCTCCACAAGCCGTCTCTAGTGTGGATTTGTGAGACCAGAGGGAAGGCAGGTAATCATCACTACTAACGTTTACTAACGAACTGTAACACTATAACACCTCCACGACTGAATGTGCGAGCATTTTTGATATGACAGGGATTCGAACCCTTGACTACCTGGCTATCTGCGAAACTTACTCGATTACTCTTAATGGAGATTTGTGCAGCAAAGAATAATGCTGACATCCGTTCTTTTGATGCACCATAGCAGTTTATATAATACCCGTTATTTGGGCTTAATGCAGTCCCAAAATGTTCGAACTTGATTCGTAACTTGAGGGTGGCGGGTCGGAATTCCTATCACGACGTATATCTGCGAACTTATAACGTTAGAATCCGGGTTTCAACACACGTGGTTGGCAAATGAGAGATAACCCATTTTGTATTTTTTAATTACAGATAACAACATCTAACGTGATTACAACAATTAGTTAGAACAGACAAAACGAGTAAAAGTCTGAAATTTGTTAATCTAGACAACTGTTTTGGAAACTTTATGGGCTATCTTGTTTATACATAATAAGTTTAAAGTCGTGTTTCACGCTGTATTTCAATAAATTACTAAAAATATATTAGGTCTTACCGTACCTTTAACTTTTCAGAGAACTTCAATTTTTGTGTTCCTCATACAACGCCTTTTACTCTTATCAACGAGGTTAAACTGTCAATAGAACCAAAAAGCCTGATTCTTGAAGACAAATCACGTGATTGTCTTTGATGATTTATTTCACCACTTGGGCGTAAACCAAAATGACAACACATCAGCCTCTTCAGTTTCAAATTTTAACTTGTCTAATTTTTTTGGCAAGTTTCCAAACGTTTTAAAAGGTAACAGATTACTAGGATTAGCTTTGTGTTTATAAGTTTATCACGTACCGCACAGAAAAACACATAAAGATATTACAACTATCGTTTTCATTTTACGTCAAATCCTTGGTAGCAACTAATGTTCATTTTTGTAATTGTTAGTTTACACGTCATTGCAAAGTAAGAGAAATGTTAAATTTTTGCCTGTGATTGTTAACACAAACGATGCCGTTTCTTTAGGGCCTGGCAAGGCTGAGCGCGTAAGGCGTGTGACTCGTTATCCGAGGATCACGTGTTCGCGCACGCGTCGCGCCAAACATGCTCGCCCTCCAAGCCGTGGGGGTGTATTATGTGTCGGTCAATCCCACTGTTCATTGGTAAAAGAGTAGCCCAAGAGTTGGCGGTGGGTGGTGATGACTAGCTGCCTTCCCTCTAGTCATACACTGCTAAATTAGGGACGGCTAGAACACATAGCTTTCGAGTAGCTTTGTGCGAAATTCCAAAAGAAATAAATCCGTTTATTAATAAATTCTTCGAGTTTCAGCAAACTTCTAAAACCTAAGATACACGAACTTGACAAAACAACATATATGTGTGTGAACATTTTCCCAAACAGCTTTCAGTATTGAGGAATACTGAAACAACAAGTTCTTTCTTCAAAGAAATTATTTAAGACAACGTGTGATGGTCTGTATTAACGCCGTCTGTGTTACAGTACTTTGAATTTTTTTTCCTATTTACTTACGAAAGCTTTTATTGACCATTTGCAGATTCTAAAATGGTACACATAACAGTCCATTGACTTTAATCTTGGGCTTAGAATGGCTTGATAATTAGGGTGTTTGACTTTAAATATATGGGTACGAATCACGTCACCACACATGCTCGTTCTTTAAACTACTAGGTCATTATCTCTTGACACACAATACCACTTTCTTTGGAAAAATTTGTTTGTTTGTTTTCTAATTTCGCACAAAGATACTCGAGAGCTATTTGTCCCAGCCGTCCCTAATTTAGCAGTGTAAGACTAGAGGGAAGGCAGCTAGTCATCACCACCCACCGCCAACTCTTGGGCTGTTCTTTTACCAACGAATATTGCAAACTGACGGTAAATTATAACGCCCTCACGGCTGAAAGGGCGAGAATATTTGGTGCGACCTGGACTCGGACCTGCGACCTTCAGATTACTATTCGCATGCCATAACATATGGGAAGGCTAAAGGTCCTTGAAATAAGACGAGAATGTTGAAAAGACACAAATCGCTTTATTTAATGACTTTAGTAACTTTTTCTTATGAAGCGGTAAATAAAGCCGTAACTTAATTAATCCAAATTTTTACGACAGAAATTTTGAAACCATTTGAAAGTGTCAGGAAGAAAATAGGTATTTAATGCTTGTGTGCACTTTCGAGAAAATAAAAAGCAAATTGTACAAATTGATTGTAATTTATGGAATCATGAATTTGAGGCCAATATTACTTCCTGAATATCATCAGTTCGTATTGTTTTTATAGTTTTGAATGAGCTAGTTTGTAGTTATTCGGTCTGTATAAATTAACAGCTTTACACACTTTAGTTGGTTCAGAATTGCCAGATGGTAAAGGCGCTTGACTCGTATATTGATGGTGACGGACTCAAATCCCCATCGCCCCAAACATGCTCACTCTTTCCGCCGTAGGGACGTTATATAGTGACGATTAATTCCACTATTCGTTGGTCATACACTGATGAATTAAGGGCAGTAAGAAAATGTCAGCATCACTTTGTGTCATCAGTGAAACTATTCTGTTTCGAGCTTCTAGTCAGGGAAATTCATATGTTATCGAAACAATACAAGAACTAATTATACCACCCATTTAAATTACTTTTTGAACAATAACTACGGTTTGAAATGAAAGGTTCCTAAAAGGATTCAAGTGAAGTACTCACGGATGGAACGTTTTTTAAGTAAATATATAGAAAGATAGATGCACATGGGAAATTTCTATCTCGACCTATATTTCTACAAATATTGTCACAGGTTAGGAACATGTAACACGTCATAACTTTACTCGAAGGTTTATTGCTAGAATCACGAATTTATTCGTATCCCTGTAAAGTACGACTGTAGCTTTTTAGACCTTGTGGCAGGTGTCAATTTTAGAAGTTTCAAACATCATCAAATTTTTAAAGTTGTTTTATAGTGTTTAGGGTAACGGTGATTGTTGAGACAGTTTGCTATCAGGGCTACTAAGCATATTTGATATACAATCAAATTTTCATTCCTTATCCTCCGTCTTAAGTTTGTCAGAAAAGTTGTTTAATGTTTCTCTTTCCCAAAACCGATAAGCAATTTAGCTTCTGATGTTATTGTCTCTTTTTAAATTAAAGCCGTGTTCATTCGATTCAGTTTATTAATTTACTCTTCGTTTATTGTTGTTAATCCTGCATTAAAGACGTTATTAAATATTTTCGTATTGTACATTGTGCCTCGTTTCCTCTCCTATCACTTTTTCTAGATGTTTATTTTTGAATTTCGCGCAAAACTACTCGAGGGTTATTTTAAAGTTCTGAAACTGTTATAAATCTTTTGATTTCTGTCAGCAAGCATAATCCATTTTTACTCATAGTAAGAATTTCGTGAAATTGAACAAATAATCAACACCATAAAAATTTACAGAGACGGTAAAAAATGGAGAATAATTTGATTTGAATTTCGCGCGAAGCTACACGAGGACTTTTTCGCTCGCCGCCCATACTTTACCAATGTAAAGCTAGGGAATAATCAGCTAATTATCACCATTCACTGCCAATTCTTGGGCTATTGTTTTGGTAAAGATTAGTGGGACTTACCATCACTTTCAAACGCCCCCATGGCTGGGAGCATGTTTAGTGCAAATAGGGCGATCGACTCGTAAAAGACTAGCCCGAGAAATGGATTTTGAAAACTAGCCACCTTCTCTCTAGTCCTTCCCTCAACACTCCAAAGTTAGAGATAGCCAACGCAGATAGCCCTCGTATAGATTTACGCGAAAATCGAGAAAAACAAAGAAATATCCACGCCAAAGCCCTGTGTCGTGTGTAACATTGAAGCCAACCAGTTCCTTTTATTGTACTGAACCAAGTTTCACTTTGAACTTAAATACAATTTTCGACTTAAATTATTGTTCAATTAAACAGCATTTCATTAAGATGGGACGCGAGTTTTACATCACAGTATTTTCAAATGTTTTATGATAAAACTAAATCATGAGAATATTGTGTCATACTGCTTGTACTTCGTTACATGTGGCGTGAGGAGACCTCTAGTGTCTATTACAGACAATTTATTCCTTCGGACACTTTATATTAACATTTGGGTGCATTTTTGGTGTTACAGACAGTCACTTTTCTTGCATACTATCTCCGAATGTAATCAAATGGTATGTTTTTTTTAACTCTAAGGAAGTATTCCAGAACTAACCAGTAAAGGTCAGTCAGATTCAGATATGGTATAATCAAGACAAATCCAAATATTATATGTCATATAATATTATAAGCTCATTTCTACAACTAATGTTGAATTATCAAAGATGGTCCTACAGTTCAAGCCATTAATGGGTCATGTAATAATTATGACTTGACAAAGTTCAAACAGGAATATATCTTTAGATTACAATCATGACCTTTACTTGTTGGGAAAACAAAGTTATGTCAAACACGCTCTTTAGATATCATAGTTATTTCAACACCTTCAGTATGAGGAAAACAATGAGCAGCGAGGCTTATCGATTGACACGATAATGACCAATTTTGTTCAATTCTGGGGATATTCAGAAGAAATTTTCCTCTCTGTCCTAAAATCCTTCTCTGAAGTATAGTATTTTCCATTCTGTGAAATATTAATTGAAATTCGTTTCTACCGAGCTACACATAACTCCACCTCCTCAACCAAGTAGATATGTCAAAATCGAACACGATTCTTAATAACTAAGTGCACTTGTGGTGCCATTAGACTGAATGTTACGTTTTTTTCTAAGAATGGCATGTCTTACTATAATCAACAATATCTTGGCGCATCTTTGGCCAATAAAAATGTCGTCGAATACGATCTAGGGTCTCTCTTACACCTAAGTGTAATGACAATACATGATCATGAGCAAGACTAAAAATATCATTACGATAGCATTTTGGAATGACGATTTGGTGAATAACATTCCACTCTTCATCAGCAGTCCGTCAGGAGGTCTGTATTTTTTCATTAACATACCTGACTTCTGGTAGTAACAAATAGGGAACTTCCTATTTCATTTTCATCAACGGCCATTTGTAGAAGAGAACGAGTTTCAGGATCATTGTCCTGTTCCTCAACAAGTTTGTTACGATGAAGAGAGTTAAAAAATGACTTGGAGTCATTAGTAGAACTCAAAGTTGAGTCAAAAATCTCATCGATGTGAGATATGAACGTATCAGAGAGAGGGAAATCCTCTTTGGACTCCTGAGAACGTGTTTGAGAACGAAAAACAGCACAGGCGGGGAAAACATCAGGAAACTCTTCAACGAGTTGCTCTGTACTGGGACTAACAACAGGTGCTTCAACAACACGAACCCCTGGTACCACCTTATAACCAGCCAAATCATTTCCCAAAAGCATAGACACACCTTCAACAGGCAATGAAGATTTAATACCCACAGTCACTGGGCCCGAAACTAAGTCCGAATGCAAATTCAATATATGAAGAGCGACAGAAACGACGCCACCTTCTACACCAGAAATGAGCACATTGGCCCCAACGGATGATTTTTCAGAAAACGGAAGTACACTTAAAAAAATTCTGAAAAGCTCCAGTATCCCGCAGGATCTTAATTGGTTGTAGATGTGAATCGCCAACAAAAGAAATAAAGTCTTCAGTGATGAAAGGCTTAAATTTGTCCTCAACAAGATCTTCAGGTACATCAAGAATATTGGACTTGGAATGCACAGTGGACTGGACAGGGTCAAAATCATTGGGAACCAATGATGTATCCAACGAGGGCGAAATAAAACTATGGGGTGATGCTTTTTTTTGATCTTATAGCACTCAGAAATAAATCAGATGGCCAGGTTTCTTACAATAAGCACATGTTTTGGATGAGAATGGCACGTTTTTGGTAGATGACGAGCTTTGAGAAAAAGATGAAGTCTTTGTTTGAGAATCAGAAGTTTGCTCCTTTTTGTCTTTGTCGACATTTGCATAATGTTTGAATGATCATTGGGTTTCTTTGCTGTTTGATTTGTTTTGCTTTTGTATGAGAAATCTTTGTGAGTCAAAGCATACTCGTCTGCCAAGACAGCAGCATCATGAATTTTGGAAGCTTTTTGTTCGTCAATGTAAGTTTTGAGCTCTACAGGAATAAATCTTTTAAATTCTTCAACTAACATGAGTTCTCTGAGTTTTGTATAATCATCTTTGATTTCTTTAGAATCACATCATTTGTAGAACAGAGTTTCTTTTTCACGAGCAAATTCGACATAAGTTTGGCTGTCAAACTTTTTGTAACCACGAAATGTTTGTCTGTATGCCTCTGGAACCAATTCATAAGCATTCGAAATGCATTTTTTGACGTGCTCGTAATCATAACTTTGCTCGGCCGTGAGTTTGGAAAATACTTCTTGGGCTTTACCTTTGAGAACACTCTGAAGTAATAGTTTCCAATATTCGGTAGGCCATTTTAGCCTAAAGGCCAATTTTTCAAATTGCTGAAAATATTTATCTACAGCCTTCTCATTAAATGGAGGTACTAAACGAATTTGTTTGGAAGCATCAAATTTATTCAACCGCATTTGGACAACCTTTTCTTCCGTCTGTGCCTTTCTCATACTGATTTCCTTATCAGCTTTAATGCGTTCTATTTGTATTTCGGCATCAAGGCGTTTGTTTTCTTGTTCTGCCTCAAGAACAAGGCGTTTGTTTTCCTGTTCTGCCTCAGTTCGTTTGGTTTCTTTTTCTGCCTTTGCTTTCAATTTCTAAACGAAATATCATTTCCATTTCTTTTAATTCAAAATCTGGGTCAAAATGAGCGGCAGGCAATTGTTGTACAACTTTTTGAGGCAAAACGTTTTGGCTGACCAAATGCTCAACAACAATTCGTTTGATATCTGCTTTCTTCATTGCTTGCTTTACTTCCAAATTGAAATGTTTTCCAACATCAAGCAACTCAGAATTTTTTCAATTCACTGATCAATTCAAAAGAGGGATTCTGATTAAATTTGTCTATAAAACATTCGAGTTGGAATGCCATTTTGTATATACAAGCTGTCTATCTGTATAGAATATTGATCTGATTTTGGAATAGAATTAAATTGTTTGTTCCATATTTCGGACGGGCCCCCAATTCTCTATTACGTTTTTTGGTTGTTGTTTTATATGTAGACTGAACGCAACAGAAAGACACAGATAACAGCTTGTATAATTTATTACAATAAACTATTATATATGTAACAGATATAACATAAATTACGTAACAACAATGACAGATATTCAGTTTAAACCTTCAAAATTAATTACAATACAAAATGGTACTGGCCTGTATCTAATAATATGATCTAGAATGAAAGTCCAAAAGTCCGATTAGAAATCCAAAATTCCGGTCTAGGGTGTGAATTTGGTCCCACGAAGAAATACCGAAGTTTGAATGGAGAAGTCCAGAAACTATTCACAGTTCAATAAATTCGACGAAGTTTCCTTCACGATGCCTCCGATGAACGTCTCAAACTTATCGCCTTCCAAATTTCCCGGTTTCCCCTAAACAGATCTACACGTGTTGACCTTCAGTATAACAAGTAATTCGAATTAATCGTAGAGATTGACGAAATAAAATCACAGCTTCTGTAGATCTAGCTTCAGTCACAAATTCAAGTTGAATAAACACACAGCAAACGTTTAAAGTTTCTCAAACAAAGACACTATTTCTTGAATCAAATACAAACAAATGACTGACTCTCTTTTCTCTCACATTTTAGTCTGTTTATATATTAGTAGGCCTCTTCTCGAATAATCGCGTAACTTCCACAGAACTCCAGAGGAGACCGCGCATGTCCGTTCTTGCACGAGACTCAACGTTCAGACACTAGGACGCCATACATTTCCGTTTACAGTCAAATAATTGATCTACTTAATTCTAGAAATTTCTAAATGTTATTTTGAATGAATAACAACATGATGTTTATTAGTTTAAACTTTGAAACAATAATATAAATATGGAAATATAAATAATATAAATGGAAATCGAAACACAACACAACATGTTGTCGTTTACAAAACATTTACAAACATTTACATAACACTGAAGGCCTAAAATCCACGGCTGTTATGAGCAACTTAAGGACTTCAGTTTTTCCACGAAATATTAAGACACACAATTTCCTTTATTGGTTACACCTTTGGATTTGCACTTTGTTTCCACACACCCTCATAATTGAACAATTTACAATAAATCATAATATACTTTTATCTCTTTAGTTTAGATTCGTACATCTTAAGGTAATTTAAATATTGTTTAATAAGGAGAATCTCGTTCTTCACGCTAAGCCGCTTAGTATGTAAGATTTTAACTCCAAGCAGATTGCCTGATATAGCTTTGCTAAAAATGAAAACACAAGAAAACTCAAGAACACCATATAGTATATTTTGCTTTGTAACTGTAGTACTTCATCATACAACATGCCTTATCTTACACTTACTGTATTTTTGCTGTGTCATTCTCTTGGCACATTCCCAAATGGCTGAAAAGGTTCTGGTAGAATGCATGATTTTATTTCTATTCCACTTCTTTTTCTATCAACCGAAAATTTGTAATGTGACTTTTAATATTTACGTGAAAAATTTTACTGCCAATGAAGGGAGTTTTTACTTGAACAAGCTGTTGGTGTCATTTTTGGCATTTTCCCAATTGTAGATTCAAATTCATTGGCACAGGATTAACTAAGTTTTTGTGTGTGGTTTATACACACAAGTTGGAAGTGTAGTCCTCAATCTCTAGGACATAAATATGTTTATTAAACACAGTATGTAGACAAAAATAACAAGTTAATTGCTTAAAGGTTTGGCTACAGCTCTCTTTATTGAGTTTGAACTTCTTACAAGAAACCAAAATCAATCAATTTTTGGTGGAAATACATTTCTTACCATGTAGAAATGTACAAATGTACGTAATTCAAATATAAGTCATTTTACCAGAATTTTATATCAGCTAATTTACATGTTCAAAGTAATTTTTATATGATGTGATCACCTTTCTGTATTTAGTGATCAAGCTATCGTGAAAAAATTGCCAAATTCCTGGGTCAGGAAAATTTAGATATGCTTGAAAATGACGCTAAGTTGTTGAAGAAAATATTATATCAAACAAGTGTAGAGACAAAAGAAAACATATCAAAGAACAGTTTAATGGATTTTGTCACAAACAAAATAAAGAAGAAAAACTGAAACATCAAAATATACGTGTTCATGAAACAATAATGTTACTTCAGGTATATGTTGAAGTTGTGAAGGCACCACAACCAATTGTGTGTAACTAGGTTTAAAAGGAATCTTAATTACATACAATGCTAATATCATATTGTTTTTTGCTGATCTACCACTTAGATTTCAAATTGTAAATCAAGTGTAGAGAAATATATATTGCTCTTAAAAAGAAAAAAATGAGTAATAATATTAGTATATCCTCCTTGTCTGACGTGTGTTTTTAATTCTCATGTTTTAGTATCAATAATACGTTTAGGGTCTTGTCATCACGAAATACGTGCAAGTAAAATTTATTTAAAACAAATTTATTGTACGTATGTAATGTTCCGATTGAAAAATAATGAACTCACATTCAGTTATGATCAACTAACAATAATATAACTGATAGTAATTTTGAAAATATTATTAGAGTGAAAAGGAGGTGACTCAGAGTGCACAATATCTGAAGGATATAATTAGTCCTCTACTGTATGATTTACAACAACAAATGAAAAGAAAATTACATTGAACTGAACAATTTGCACTAAATCTTTAACAAATATTCACAGTGGCTTTAACAATGAACTGTTTCAAAACCCGCCACTACTCGGAACATTATAAGCTACCTTCAGCTGAGTAGAAAGGAAAAGAAAGGTGTCTTGCAAATAAAGAAAAAAGTTACTAAATTTTTAATATGGAAAGTGATGCGTTATGTAGACATTTTCTGATGTACACTGCGAGGCCACTAAAATTTGGAGAAAACTACAAGGAAGTGGCTGATACTTTCAAAAAATAAATTCACTTTTTGTAAACAAATATTCAACAATGCTATCAGCTACTTTCTAAATATTTTAATTTGTTAGCTAGAGGGAGCTGTAGGCTATAACGATGAAACCGAGATGGAATAGTTAAGTTATATAAGTCAAGAAATGTCAATAAAATTTGACTTCAGATCTGGCAAAGCAAGGATATATTGAAATAGAAGATTCGGAAAAACATCAGATAGGTAGAGAATTGTTTCTAGCTGGTACAATGAACCAGCCATTGTTTGTAGTGAGGTATTTGGACTTGTATAAATTATTACACCGTTACTTTGTACTATTAAATGTATTTTATATTGGTGTCGTTTATGCACCGAGCATAAAAGTTACAAGTATTTGACAGTGTAAAATCATGAAGGAAGAAATAAATAAATTTGTTTTTGTTTCGATGATATGATTTATTTTCACCAGAGAGTGTGAAAGAAACTGCCATGAAAGGACAAAGTTATAAAAGTATGCAATAAACAAACAAAAAATGAAGTAGGGATAGAAAGTGTCCATACAAAATGTTGCCATACATAAAACTGGATAATCTGATCTAATTCAAACTTTCAGATAAAAAAAATTTTCTTATAATTTTTCAAAATGAATTTCTCTTTCTTTATTAATTGTAACTATATTTGAACTCCACCATTTTTGGGGTTAATCAGTTTTATTTATTGTTTTAGCTAACATCACATGCTATTTGACACCTCTTCAGGATGGAAAAGCTTTAGAGCATTATTGTTGAAGAGGAAGGAAATATGATGACAATAGTTGAGTTAGGATGTTTAAACAATTCAAAGAACTAATAATTGAATTAGTTCTTCTAAATGATAGTGATACCATCAAAATTTTTGCTTTTATTTTAATTTTGTCTACATACGATTTTTTACCAGCTACAACAGCTAAAGTCATAAAAATAATTTTAGAAATTAGAAACCAGTCACAGTTTTTAAAAATCCCAAGCCATTTTTAGGCTGTTGTGTAAGCTTCTTTTTGTTTGTTGTCCACATTGAATTTATTTTTTGCTTAAGACTTCTGCTGTTTATGTATCATACTTACATAATACTTTTATGTTGGGAAATTTTTGTATCAGAATATGACATTGTTATGAAGGGAGGTATTGAGTGCTAATTGCATTAATATGTCCACTAGCTTATTGTTTACAATTGACGTGTTTTTTTACTTTTCTATCGGCCTGGCATGGCCAAGTGCGTAAGGCGTGCGACTCGTAATCTGAGGGTCGCGGGTTCGCGCCCGAGTCACGCTAAACATGCTCGCCCTCCCAGCCGTGGGGGTGTATTATATGACGGTCAATCCCACTATTCGTTGGTAAAAGAGTAGCCCAAGAGTTGGCGGTGGGTGGTGATGACTAGCTGCCTTCCCTCTAGTCTTACACTGCTAAATTAAGGACGACTAGCACAGAACGCCCTCAAGTAGCTTTGTGCGAAATTCCAAAACAAACACTTTTCTATCACAGAACTTGCCCCATGTATTAACAATTAGAAACTTGAAAAGTGTGAAAACACTTTTTACATTCTATGCATTACATCATGAAACTGGTGTTTTTCACTATACAAAGCTGCGTGAAAACCATCTGCATGAGCCATTCTTGATTTTGAAGTGTAATTTCGTGAAAGACTCGTGAAATTTTTTCAGTTTTACTTGATTTTCCATTGAGAAATTTATCTAATATGCCAAAATTGCGTCAAGATTATTCAACAATTTTTCAAAAAGAACACTTTAATTTTTACAGTAAGTTGTAAGAACACAACATGACAACATTTCATGAAGATAAAAATCATACGTATTTTATTCATAACATTATAGAAATCACTTTTCAACACAGAAAGTGTTATTTTGATGTTATTTTTAATAAACTGTTTAAAATATGGATTTTGAGAACAATCTTCCAAAAAGGAATCACAGGTAAGTTTTTAATTGGCTTAAAAAGTAAGGTGTCACGTGTGAAAACCAACCATGCCATGACTCTTGAAAATTTTTTTGTTTACTGAACTGTTAATTTGAAAAGGTTAATAGAATAAAACTGAGAGGTCTAACAACAGTGAAATAAACTGTGTAAATTTATCACGATTAATTAGCATGCTGTTTTAATTTCTTTGCTAGGTAATGATGCCTATAACTGTAACATTAAATGTTTTTCACTGCATGTAATATCACTTTTCACACTTTTGTATGCTAGCAAGTTCAGCCTAGGTGATGAGTTCTAATATTGAACCAAACAGCTTCACTGGCTATGAGAAGTAAAGATGATATTTTACAAATACCCCTGATTTGTAATTGATAATAGAATAATTTTGTAGAATGAGGGAAAAAACTCCTTCATTCTGGAGATTTTATCAGCACTGTTAAGCATGTCGGTTTTACTGCTTCACTGGCTTTCAGCATTAAAATAATATATGATATGAAAAAAGTAAGTGGGAATGGCACTCCTGTATGCAGCTTATGCATTCACACATGCATGTTGAACTGATAGTGTAATGAACACCTTATATAGGCAACAGAGGGAAAGAGCTATATGCATGCAGATCTTTCAGTAGGAAATAGAAAATTGTATATAGTTATGAGGAAAAGCTGCTGTTTCAACTTTCAATTCAACTGTCTTGGTTAACAACTCAAATAAGTTGCCTCTACTCCCTTCCACTTCAAACTTGTTTTTCTGCCAATCTACTTGTATATTTTAGTGCAATTATAAAAAAGGCAGATTAATGTATATCAATAAGTTTTCTCAAGAGTTTCTTGAAAGTATTCATGGCCTCATCACCCATCATACTTGTATCATTATCCAAGTGATATTATTACTGTTCAACACTGAGAGTAAAAACTTTAAGGAAGATAATGACATATCCACAGGCTATCGATAAAACTAACACCTTTTTCAAAAGATATTATATTTCTGCAAATTAATATTAACATTTTTGCAATATTTTAATTAATGAACAAAGTAAGTGACACAAAGGACCAGGTTATAACAGACTTCAGAAGTTGATATTCCTGCTTGTGGTTGCAGTGTAATTGTATATTATTACTATTCCATACATAGATGTTGGCTAACAACATCTTTGTGTCCATACCATATTATTAAAATGTGTAAAAGTACAGTACCAAAAATAAATCACTCTTCAGTTCATTTTACAACTGATCATGGTTATCAAATATATTCATCATTAAAATAGTTCATGTGCATTTTTTATAAAATCAAAGAGTATTTGAAATGAAAGGACAGAAATGTTTATGTTGTAGTTAACAGTTACTACTTCTCAGATTCTGGCTGGTCTTCCTCTTGGAATTTGAACACTAGAAACTGGGTTTGATACATGTGGTGAGTAGAGCACAGATATCCCATTGAATTACCTTGTGCTTAATTATAAATAAACAAACAATTCTTGTGACTCATGTGATACCTAGGTCATTGCCAGAATTGGTTGTTTCAATAAAAAGCATGTAATTTTAGAGGAGACAAAACAGTTCTTTCACTATTCTCTGATTTATCAGGTCTCAACATTTTACTTTTGATCTAACCAGAACAAACAAGGTTATTCACTATTAGCTTGTCAACATGTTGCTACTGTATCCCCTCACCTGATAGACCAAGTTGCTTTTATAGTGTTGATATTGTGGTATGTAAGCATAACATGCATTTTATATCTTCTATTTTATTACTGTGTTAAATGAACCTAGATAGTATAGTGGTATGTGTAGTTTCAGATGAAATGCAGCAAAGAAAACTGTTAAGTTAATTTCATTCTACATACTTTTATTCTGTGTTATTTTAATGCAGTGGCATCTGATCTGCTCGTAAGAGATATGGCTGTAATTTGTTTTAGAACCTTGAGAACAGTTTCCTCAAATAATAGGTAAACTAAAGCCTCAAAGTTTTAAACTCTTTTATGTTTTAATGAGAATGATCAGTTGTCACAACTTGATTTTAGGTAAATTGAGTATTTCATGTTAACTAAGTAATATTCAGATTAATTTTGATCGTATCGTGAAATAAAGACTGTTTCAGTATGCTTAAACCTTTGTATAATGTCCTTCGTTGCTTACTTAGTCAAACTTGAGACAAACCTGGTTCATCTTCACAACATTGCATTTGTCGATCCATTATTATACTGTAATACCAAAGGAGAAATAGAAATTAGAGACACAAAGAATACAAAATTGAATTGACGTTAGACCAAATACTCCTTACTTTAACCATTAATGTCTTTCATACAGTAATGAAGAAGTACAATAGGTCATTTAAGTTTCCAGTTTATTAGTTTTCACTCAATCCCAGATTTTGCATAATTTATATTAAAATTAAGATTTAAAAAGATTACAGGATTTGATATTTATTAGACATCAAGTACTAACGATTACTTGTTATAATTTTTTAGTGAGATTCTTCCTTTAAATAGGTTATTATCATCCGTGGCTTTTAGTGCTAAGCTACACAATGAACCTCAGCATCGTAAGTCTGGAAATCTGTCGCTAACTCCCCGGCTTTAACTTAGTTGTTCGCCAGATAACAAGTATATATTAAGTTAAACCAAAGGTTTGTTTTGTTTAAATCTCTTTTAAAGCTATTCAGGGGAAACTGACCTGTTCGACCTTGACATAGAAGTGAAAGATGAGAGAGAAGACAGTTACTGTATGCTACCTACCGCCTATTCGTTGGTGACTGTAATCGGATTGTGGGATTTGATCACAGTATTCATAATTCACTCACAGTCAAAAATTGTGAAGCACGAATCATGGAATCCTGGATCCACTGAGCCACACTGGGCCTTACAACTAAAGAGCTTTTATCATGAAAGGTGTGTTTAGCATTTTTTTGTTCGCAATATAAAGAGTGTTTATACAAGACACTCTTTGTAGTAATTTAAACATTATTAATTCATTGTGCAGCTTTGTGCGACATTCAAAAACAAACAAGCATATCTTATTCCAGCACCTAAAGCTTTAAGATAATAGATAAGCGTAAAGATAAGAACATTCTGTCCAACTTATTTAAATTCATTTTCAACAGATAAAAAGAGCCGTTTTGTAATCAATACCATTTACTGTACGTATTTTCAATTTGGATATGGAATGTGTACATTTTTCTTGAAAAATGACCAGTTTTTAAAAGTATAACATGCTTTACTTATATTAGTGCCGTCGCTGTAACGGCGGTAAATTTTAGATTTATATCGCTAAAATCATGTTTTTGAATCCTCTTGGTGGGTTCAGCTGATAGCCCGATGTGGTTTTGCGATAAAAAAACACATACACGTACATTATTTAGTTTCTTTAATACATTATTATGTCGCTAAAGCAAATGTTTGAAACGCTTTCCTTTTTATTTAAATTACACAGTTTAGTGTGGAAGTTTAAGACCAACTGGTTAGGAAGCTTTACTCCCAATATAAGTGTCGCAGGTTCGAATTCTTTTCTCAACAAGTATGCTTGTCCTAACAGCCATGGGCGTTTTAAACTCACGGTCGATTCCACTTATCGTTGGTAAAAGAATATTCCAATAGTTGGCATTGGATGATGATGATGAACTGCCCTTCCTCAAGTTTTTTACTGTTCAATTAGGGATGGCTGGCACAGATAGCTCTCATGTAGCTTCGCGCGAAATTCAATACAAACCAAACTAAATTGCGAGTGTTTATTCAGTAGCTATTTTTCAATTAATTAATACAAGTTTCATTCGAATTTGTTTGTTTCAAGTTAAGATCAAAATTACACATTGGTCTATCTGAGCTCTGCCAACCACTAAATATCAAAAGTCGGTTTCTAGCGTTCTAAGTCAATCGCTGGAGAGAGGGAGCATTTCATTTGAAGGATATTCAAATAGTCTTTGAATAGTCTCGTTTTCGTCTTTATCGATTACTTTGACCATACTGAAGATTAAAACGGTTTCTCAGTCCCCGAACTTGAGAATAGACCGTTCCATTAATTTAAGTTTTCTTCCATTTTTCTAACAGTAAATCTGGCAAAAGCGCCCTCATGTGTTTTGTTCACAAAGATTCGTGGATAGCACGTGACTGTTGAAAAGTTCTGAATTCTCAAGACAAGTCTGAACACATACTGGTAGTGAACTTGAGGAAAAACACTCTGATAATGGTGTTTAGTATTTCATTCAAAATTTATTACATCACCACCTAAGTAAAGTTTCTTGATAATGAGTTAAGTTTTAAACAGATTTCAGTCTGAATTGACAGGAACTAACAATAAGTTGTGCACAAGACACGATACATTTCATAAGGTTTTCATTGAAGTCAAGTAAAACAAATTGTTAAAGTGGATGTACACGCTTGTGATAACGACCTACACTATAAGGTGGTTGTTTATGGACACGTATGTGTCAACAGAAGTTAGAGCATGCTAGTGTTGGCGTTCACAACTGATCTTAATGTTAACATGTTTGTTGCTCGAATATTTTATAAATTTCATGACTTGACTTTCGTTTTTAAATATAAATATGTCATCAATATAGCCAGGGTAAATATGTGGTGAGAAGTCAGTAAAACAATCCCTTAATCAACTATTCTCATGAAAGGACATGAAACTAAACTCCAATAAACGGTTCATAAAATTTAGCATTGAACTGAAAAACAGAGTGTTTCCCGTAAAATTCCTTCGGTTATCTGAATTATTATTTACGTAGTTTGTTAACTAATTCTTTGTTCATCTAGATAAATGCTAATGAACAGACATACGATATCTAGACTGTTTATTGGATTAAATTTTCACTTTTTGCTTATCTTAGACAAGATAAATCGATTACAGTTTGAAGCACAGTGACGTAGCTAGTTAACTGTTCAACTTAGGTTGTAGATTAGGTATTAGGTATGCTTCCTTTTTCAGTATCCATTCACCTTTTCCTCAGACTATTATTCTGAAGTGTTCTCTGTTTAGTGTTTCTTCACAGTCATTGAGCAGACGGTTGTAAATTTCAGAATTATTTAAAGAGCTATCATGACTATTCTCCTTTATTTTAGCTACGTCATTGTATTCCAAACTATCAACTCATCGCCCCTGTGTTGGACTCCGTCAATCAAGGAAGTGTCAATATCTTCTAAAATGGAAAACATTACTCACACTAACAGTTTCAAAGGAATCTTAGACTTCAACTCGCTTCCCAAGGATTGATATCTCGTACATATGTTCACCAAGTCCAAGAAAAAGAAACAGGGGAGGGATTATGAACCCTTTTCACTTGACACAAATGGTAACACTGGAAACATTTTATTACTTCTGTTATAGTTCTGTTTGTGATTAGATAATAATAGACAAAAATATTTTCTTTTAGCTCAAATTTAAGTTTACTTATAACGATTCAACCCAGAAAATAAACCACACCATCTAAAATACAACAGCAACCACAAACCACTGAAAATTTACACCTTTTCAGAAAATAAGTTATTTCTTCACAACGTCAAATATAACCATTTTTAATCAAGAAACCCTAAACCATTGAAAATTTACATCTTTTAAGTGAATATCTTATTTCTTCACCATATCGAAGGTAACCGTTTTCAATCAAGAACACTTCAGCAAAATCAGTTTCAAGACTGGGCAATAAACACCTCCATGAAACTTGAAATTTCTTCAATTATCCGAGAAATCAAAGTTGTCTTTCACTGATATTTATCAAAAGTTATTAAAAATTATTTTTAATTTTGCACAAAACTACATATACAAGGGCTATTTGAATTAAATGTAGTCCCAGTCAGAAGTTTATTCAAAGTAACTGGTAAAGCGAAGAATGAGAAGACGTGTTTAGAAAGTATTTAATCCCTTAAATAAAATCTAGATTGATGAAAAAAAAAAAAAAAAAGAGTTACTGAAATTTTATTCGTAATTTAAGTAATTGTATTTTTTCGTAATTGGGCACCCCAGTGGCTCATCGGTATGTCGGCGGACTTACACGCTAAAATCCGGGTTTCGATACCCGTGGTGGGCAGAGCACAAATTGCCCATTGTGTAGCTTTGTGCTAAATTCAAAAAACAACAACAATTTTCTTAATTGGATTGTAGAAGTTTGTGAACTTTCAAGATGGGAATTTACATACTCATCAAAAGGGAAACAAATAGTATTGACATGATATTGTTGTGAAGCATATCAAATATACATTACATGCTGAAAACTATTTTTACTTAATTATCCAGCCAGTACTGGACAACGTAACATTTACGAACAAATTACCATTCAAAAATGTGTCAAAACTTCAAAGACATTTTACTTTCTCAACATCTTCGCTGTTACCCAAAAATTCTTCACTGAGGTATTTGATGATTTAATGAGCCTGGAACAATTAATGATGTGTCTAGCAAAAGCTTTCATACGTCGGAAAATATTTAGATATAAATAAATATATATACATTTTATTTGTTTGTTTTTAAATTTAGCCCATAGATACACGAAGAGTATGTGCGCGAGCCGGCAATAATTTAGCTGTATGAAACTGGAGTGAAGGTAGGTCGTCATCACCACCCACTACTCTTTTACCAACAAATAGTCGGATTGACCTCACATCATAATGCCTCCATGGCTGAAAGAACGCACGTTTGGGTAGACGAGATCGAGATCCTCGAATTAAAAGTCAAGTGCCTTTACCACCTGATCATACCGGATTTCTATGTTTTGTACACTAACACTTCAGTTTGTCACTGGTGTTTAGGATCCCTAAAACGCGATTTTGCATGTCGCTGGTTCGAAAATCTTTCACCGAACCTATTCGTCCTTGTTACTATGGGAGCGTTTGTGTGACAATCAATTTTAGTATTCATTGGTAAAATAGCAGCCCAAGAGTTGGCAATGATCGATGTTGAACATCTGACTTTCCTACACTTTATCACCTTTGAATTAGGCGAAATTCAAAACGAGCTCAAAAAAACTTGTCATTAGTAACTCAAAAACAATAATCTTTATGGTTAAGTTTGGATTCGTGAAAAAACCAACAACGAAACTTTATGTTACTGATAAAAACTGAACAACAATGAAAGAAACTTTTAGTTTGAACAATAAAAAATACGCCTCTTTAATCGAACAGTGTCGTCTTGCTCTCTCAATACTTCGATATTATAAATTGAGTATTCCAGGTGTGGTTATCACTTTATACCTCCTTCGACTCTTGACTTAAACGATGCCACAACTTCGGCTTCAGGTTACCGTGTGAAATCGCATGTTGTTGTTGTTTTATTGTCATTTTGATTTTCATATTTCTAACATAGTAACAATAATTAAGAACCGTGAGTTACAGTTATTTAAATATATAGATTATGCTATCCATACGTCTCTTTCTGGCTGGCAAACAACGCTTTTGTTTTGAATTTAGCGCAAAACTAGCTACTTGGGCTATCGGTGCTAGCCGTCCCTAATTTAGCAGTGTAAGACTGGAGGGAAGGCAGCTGGTCATCACCATAACCCAACTGTTGGGCTATAGTTTTACCAACGAATAGTGGGATTGACCGTAACATTATAAAGCTCCCACGTCTGGGAGGGCGAGCATGTTTGGTGCAATCGGGATTCGAACCAGCGACCTTTGGATTGCGAGTTTAACGCCTTAACACATTTGGCCATGCCGGGCCGCCAACCGGATAAAAGTTATAAAAATAATAATATTGCGGAATATTTCCCTCAGAATAAGAATTCAAGAAAATGTAAGCGTCATTTTGCAAACAAAATTAAACCAACTAGAAATAAAAATTTATAACTTCAATGCACAATTGCTGTAATTTTATATGTATATAAGAAAAACAACAGTTTCATGTATAAATTTTTTAAAAACTTCAAAATACAATAAGGAAGATTTTTTTATATCAGGCGGTATCTATTTTTCACTTTTTTATACACTCAGAATTTCAATACAAATAACGTCATTGTCTATGCGGATTTATTTTACCACTTGGGCGTAAACGAAAATGACTATATATCAGTCTCTTCAGTTTCAAGGTTTCAATTATCTGTTTCTTTGGCAAGTTTCCAAACGTTCCCCACGTAAAAAAATTACTGGGAAAAGCTTTGTGTTTATTAGATAATCACGTCCAGCTCAGAAAAACACATAAAGATATTCCAATTATCGTTTTTATTTTAAGTATATGCTCGTCAAATCCTTGGATGCAACTGATGTTCAGGTTTGTAATTGTGAGTTAAAACGTCATTGCAAAATGAGAGAAACGTAAAATTTTGTCTGTGATTGTTAAAACAAACGATGCCGTTTCTTTAATAAATTCTTCGAGTTTCAGCAAACTTATAAAAGCTATGATATATGAAATTGACAAAACAGCATATATGTGTGTGTGTGAACAAGTTCCAAAACAACTCTCACTATTGAGGGATATTGAAACCATAAGTTCTTCCTTCAAAGAAATTACTTAAGACAACATGTGATGGTCTGTATTAAAGCCGTCTGTGTTACATTAGTTTGAAAATATTTTTCATGTTTACTTATGAAAGCTTTTATTGACCATTTGCGGGTTCTAAAATGGTACACATCACAGTCCATTGACTTTAATCTTGGGCTTGGAATGCCTTGATAATTAGGGTGTTTGACTTTAAATATATGGGTACGAATTACGTCACCAGACATGCTCGTTCTTTAAACTAATGGAGCATTATCACTTGACACATAATATTTCTTGGGGAAAAGTTTGTTTGTTTGTTTTTGAATTTCGCACAAAGCTACTCGAGAGTTATCTGTGCTCGCCGTCCCTAATTTAGCAGTGTAAGACCAGATGGAAGGTAGTTAGTCATCACCACCCACAGCCAACTCTTGGGTTACTCTTTTACCAGCATTATAACGTCCACATGTCTGAAAAGGCTAGCATGTTTGGCGCGATGGGGTTTCGAACCCGCGACTCTCAGATTACCAGTCGCACGCCTCAACACGCTTGCTGATGCCGGGTCCTTTTGAACAGAATTAGTCTAAGAATTTACAGTGAGTGGCACTGACCAGTTGTTTTCCCTCTAGTCTATCATTTCGAATTTAGATGCGGTTAGCATTAATATTCTCTTCCAGATATGAACGAAATTAAAAAAATTGACCTCATTCCAAAAATAAGAATCGCTGTTTTTACTGAGAATGATGGAAAATAAATAACTGAAAATAAAATACTAACAACACATAAATAACTGTCATACGTTATGTTAGTTTAAGTAGTCTGTTTTGTTTATTGAATTTCGCGCAAAGCTACTCGAGAGCTATCTGCTCCAGCTACCAATAATTTGTCAGTGTGAAGCTAGGGGAAAATCATCTAGTCATCATCATCCACTGCCAACTCTTGGGACGAGTAATGGATTGACCGTCACTTTAAAACGTCCCCATGGCTTGGAGGGCAAGCATGTTTAATGCGACCAGGATTCAAACGCTTTAACACACTTGGCTATGCCAGGCCCCGTTTCCTACATAAATTCCCAGTTATATTACTGTCAGAAAATTTTAACTGAGTGTGAGTTCATTTTTTTTCTGTCAGAACGTCACACACGTACAATAGATTTCTTTAAAATAGTTTATGTTAGTCAGTACTACGTGGTGTCATGAATCTCTACCTATAATTGATACTAAAATACGACAACATAAAGCACACGACAGACAAGGAAAAAATTCTGACATAATTAATCCTTTTTATTTTTATAAAAGAATATTATTTTTGGACGCTTGATTTACAGTTTAAAATCTACGCTGTTGTTTAGCAAAAAGAAATATTAAATAAGTATTATATGTAATTAAGGTTCCTTTCAAACCTCGTTACATATCACTGGCACAATCTAGCATTCAAGAATACTAGAATTTTAGAAACAGAGATCTACTAAAATTTCTTGAGCTCTTGTAATCATATGATAATTGTAAAATGAAGACTCAATGTTAAAGCATACCATAGTATTACCGTAACCTGCTACATAATAAATATGAAAATTTTGTTTTTCTTCTTTATTTTGTTTGTGACAAAACCCATTAAAATGTTTGTTGACGTGTTTTCTCGTGTATTCTAGACATCTTTGATATAGTATTTTCTTTAACATGTTAGCGTTATTTTGAAGCATTTTCAAGTTTATTCATGAATTACTATAACACACTATTTTCTTTCTTGGTGACACCCTCTTTGGATTTGCACTGTACTTTCTCTATGTTTCAACACACCCTCATAATTGAACAATTTACAATAAATCATCATATACTTTTATCTCCTCAGTCTAGATTCGTACATCTTAGGGTAAATTCTTTACGCTTAGCAGCTTAGGATGTAAGATTTTAACTGCAAGCAAATCACCTGATGTGAATTTGCTAAAAAAAGAAAACATAGAAAACTCGAGAACATCACATAGGAAATTTTGATTCGTAACTGTGGCACTTCATTATGCAACATGCCTTCTCTTACACTTACAGTTTTTTGCTGTTTCATTTTTTTTGCACATTCCCAAATGGATGAAAAGTTTCTAGTAGAATGCATGATTTTATTTCTATTCAACTTCTTTTTATCAAGCGAAATCTTCTAATGTAACTTTTTATCCTGCCAATGTAGGGAGTTTTCACTTGAACTAGCTGTTGCTATCATTTTTGGCATTTTTCCATTTGTAGATAGAAATTCATTGGGATTCGTTTTTGTATTTGTTTGCACACACACATTGGAAGTTTAGTCCTCAATCTCTGTGACATAAATATGTATAATACATACAGTATGTAGACAAAAATAACAAGTTAGTTTCTTAAAGGTTCGGCTACAGCTCTCTTTATTAATATTGAGCTTCTTACAAGAAACCAAAATCAATCAATTTTCGGTGGTATCACATTTGTTACCATGTAAAAATTTATTTATAATATAAGTCATTTTACAATAATTTTACATCAGCTAATTTATATGTTCAAAATAATTTTTATATGATGTGATCAACTTTTTGTATTTAGTGATACCTTTCCAGTGGGGTGTGCCCCTAATTTGCACTTTTTTACACAGTATTTGTTGAGTACAATAACATTATCTAACTTTCAGTTAGATATAAGTCATAATATAAGTCATTTTACAATAATTTTACATCAGCTAATTTATATGTTCAAAATAATTTTTATATGATGTGATCAACTTTTTGTATTTAGTGATACCTTTCCAGTGGGGTGTGCTCCTAATTTGCACTTTTTTACACAGTATTTGTTGAATACAATAACATTATCTAACTTTGAGTAAAGAGCCCAACTGCTTAACTAATTGCCTTCAGATGTGACCTTAATTTGTGAGTAAACAACGATTAGTTGATTCCCCAACAAAGGTAAGAGCTATAGTAACTTGTTCATTCATTGCCTTATTGTTAAAAAATATAATTTATTTTCTGTTGATGTGAATGATTAAACCTGTCGGTTTGTCGCGGAAATTCCATATTGATTCAGTAAAATGTTTTCACTTACTATTTCCGTACCTTGTATTTAGATAGGTTCAAAAAACATGTACACAATTGGGAAAATGCCAACTTGTCAAGATGTTAACAATATCAGAATTATCGGAGGCTTTAGTCTGAAATATTTACAAGAAGCCTTCCAATGACGACATCATTATATTGACATTTCCAAAATCTGTGATAACTTGGACACAATATTGTGCACAATGTGCTAACCAAAGAAAAACCATTGACAAGTCTGGAAGAATACCACCTTCGTTGTCCTATTATAGATTTTTTTGGAAAGAAAGATATTGAACTTATGCCTCGTCCTGGAGCTATTGAAACTCATCTCCTATTTTCGGTAAAACCTTATTCTACGAAAGCAAAGTTCATCTTAATTATTCGAAATCCAAAGGATTGTTACGTTTCATTTTATCATCATACCAAAACGTGTCTACACTATCAGTTCTCTGAAGTAACCTTTGACAAATAGTTTGAAATTTTTCTCAATGGAGAATATGACTGGGGAGACGAATTCGATCATATTTTTTCACTTTATGATTTTACTGTTATTTTGAATTAAGCACAAAGCTACACAATGAGCTATCTGTGCTCTGCCCACCACGGGTATCGAAACTCGGATTTTAGCGTGTAAGTCCGCAGAC
The DNA here is from genome assembly GCA_011833715.1 of Carcinoscorpius rotundicauda. NCBI lineage: Eukaryota > Metazoa > Arthropoda > Merostomata > Xiphosura > Limulidae > Carcinoscorpius > Carcinoscorpius rotundicauda. Next base: position 15,475,859 of record CM022393.1, on the reverse strand, counting down.
ATACAGCTGAGCCACTGGGAGCTTCATTTTATGAACATCTAACTAAAAAAAAACTAAACTAAGGTGGCAGGGGTTCAGTTTAGAGAGAGAGAAATTAGAAGAGTTCTCTCCCCAACCGGGGTGTTCAGGAACATTGTGGTTCCTCTTCGTCCCCTTTCGTGGATTGTTATTAAGATTAAGTGGTGTTTTTTTTGGTTTTATATATATATAGTCAAGAATGGTAATTGCAATATATATATTGTAATTATTATTCTTGACTATTTGGGTGGAGGATGTTTCTTCTAAATGTTGTCTTGGATGGGGGCATAGGCAGCAGTGGAAAGAAAGCCCGGGAACTGTCCCGAAAGCTATGATATATGAAATTGACAAAACAGCATATATGTGTGTGTGTGAACAAGTTCCAAAACAACTCTCACTATTGAGGGATATTGAAACCATAAGTTCTTCCTTCAAAGAAATTACTTAAGACAACATGTGATGGTCTGTATTAAAGCCGTCTGTGTTACATTAGTTTGAAAATATTTTTCATGTTTACTTATGAAAGCTTTTATTGACCATTTGCGGGTTCTAAAATGGTACACTTAACAGTCCATTGACTTTAATCTTGGGCTTAGAATGGCTTGATAATTAGGGTGTTTGACTTTAAATATATGGGTACGAATCACGTCACCACACATGCTCGTTCTTTAAACCACTGGGGCATTATCTCTTGACACACAATACCACTTTTCTTTGGAAAAGTTTGTTTGTTTGATTTGAATTTCACACAAAGATACTCGAAAGCTATTTGTCCCAGCCGTCCCTAATTTGGCAGTGTAAGACTAGAGGGAAGGCAGCTAGTCATCACCACCCACCGCCAACTCTTGGGCTGTTCTTTTACAACGAATATTGCGACTGACGGTAAATTATAACGCCCTCACGGCTGAAAGGGCGAGAATATTTGGTGCGACCTGGACTCGGACCTGCGACCTTCAGATTACTATTCGCATGCCATAACATATGGGAAGGCTAAAGGTCCTTGATATAAGACGAGAATGTTGAAAAGGCACAAATCGCTTTATTAAATGACTTTAATAACTTTTTCTTATGAAGCGGTAAATAAAGCCGTTACTTAATTAATCCAAATTTTTACGACAGAAATTTTGAAAGCATTTGAAAGTGTTTGGAAGAAAATAGGTATTTAATGCTTGTGTGCACTTCCGAGAAAATAAAAAGCAAATTGTGCAAATTGATTATAATTTATGGAATCGTGAATTTCAGGCCAATATTAATTCCTTAATATCATCAGTTGGTATTGTTTTCATGGTTTTGAATGAGCTAGTTTGTAGTTATTTGGTCTGTATAAATTAAAAGCTTTACACACTTTAGTTGGTTCGGAATGGCCAGATGGTAAAGGCGCTTGACTCGTAAAGTGATGGTGACAAACTCAAATCCCTAACGCACCAAACATGCTCACCCTTTCCGCCGTAGGGACGTTATATAGTGACGGTTAATTCCACTTGTGGTTGGTCTTACACTGCTAAATTAAGGGCAGTAAAAAAATGTCAGCATCACTTTGTGTCATCAGTGAAACTATTCTGCTTCGAGCTCCTAGTCAGGGAAATTCATATGTTATCGAAACAATACAAGAACTAATTATACCACCCATTTAAATTACTTTTTGAACAACAACTACGGTTTGAAATGAAAGGTTCCTAAAAGGATTCAAGTGAATTACTCACGGATGGAACGTTTTTTTAAGCAAATATATAGAAAGATAGATGCACATGGAAAATTTCTATCTCGACCTATATTTCTACAAATATTGTCACAGGCTAGGAACATGTAACATGTCATAACTTTACTCCAACGTTTATTGCTAGAATCACGAATTTATCCGTAATCCTGTAAAGTACGACTGTAGCTTTTTAGTCCTTGTGGCAGGTGTCAGGTTTAGGAGTTTCAAACATCATCAAATTTATAAAGTTGTTTTATAGTGTTTAGCGTAACGGTTTCTTGAGACAGTTTGCTATCAGGGCTACTAAGCATATTTGACATACAATCAAATTTTCATTCTTTATCCTCAGTCTTAAGTTTGTCAGAAAAGTTGTTTAATGTTTCTCTTTCCCAAAACCGATAAGCAATTTAGCTTCTGATGTTATTGTCTCTTTTTAAATTAAAGCCGTGTTCATTCGATTCAGTTTATTAATTTACTCTTTGTTTATTGTTGTAAATCCTGCATTAAAGACGTTATTAAATATTTTCGTATTGTACATTGTGCCTCGTTTCCTCTCCTATCACTTTTTCTAGATGTTTATTTTTGAATTTCGCGCAAAACTACTCGAGGGTTATTTTAAAGTTCTGAAACTGTTATAAATCTTTTGATCTCTGTCAGCGAGCATAATCCATTTTTACCCATAATAAGAATTTCGTGAAATTGGACAAATAATCAACACAATAAAAATTTACAGAGACGGTAAGAAATGGAGAATAATTTGATTTGAATTTCGCGCGAAGCTACACGAGGACTTTTTCGCTAGCCGCCCATAATTTATCAGTGTAAAGCTAGGGGGGAATCAGCTAATCATCACCATCCACTGCCAATTCTTGGGCTATTGTTTTGGCAAAGATTAGTGGGACTTACCATCACTTTCAAACGCCCCCATGGCTGGGAGCATGTTTAGTTAATTAGGGCGATCGACTCGTAAAAGACTAGCCCGAGAATTGGATTGTGAAAACTAGCCACCTTCTCTCTAGTCCTTCCCTCAACACTCCAAAGTTAGAGATAGCCAGCGCAGATAGCCCTCGTATAGATTTACGCGAAAATCGAGAAAAACAAAGAAATATCCACGCCAAAGCCCTGTGCCGTGTGTAACATTGAAGCCAACCAGTTCCTTTTATTGTACTCAACCAAGTTTCACTTTGAACTTAAATACAATTTTCGACTTAAATTATTGTTCAATTAAACAGCATTTCATTAAGATCATCACATCACAGTATTTTCAAATGTTTTATGATAAAACAAAATCATGAGAATATTGTGTCATACTGCTTGTACTTCGTTACATGTGGCGTGAGGAGACCTCTAGTGTCTATTACAGACAATTTATTGCTTCGGACACTTCCTATTAACATTTGGTGCATTTTTGGTGTTACAGACAGTCACTTTTCTTGCATACCATCTCCGAATGTAATCAAATGGTATGTTTTTTTTAACTCTAAGGAATTATTCCAGAACTAACCAGTAAAGGTCAGTCAGATTCAGATATGGTATAATCAAGGCAAATCCAAATATTATATGTCATATAATATTATGAGCTCATTTCTACAACTAATGTTGAATTATCAAAGATGGTCCAACAGTTCAAGCCATTAATGGGTCACGTAATAATTATGACTTGACAAAGTTCAAACAGGAATATATCTTTAGATTACAATCATGACCTTTACTTGTTGGGAAAACAAAGTTATGTCAAACACGCTCTTTAGATATCATAGTTATTTCAACACCTTCAGTATGAGGAAAACAATGAGCAGCGAGGCTTGTCGATTGACACGATAATGACCAATCTTGTTCAATTCTGGGGATATTCTGAAGAAATTTTCCTCTCTGTTCTAAAATCCTTCTCTGAAGTATAGTATTTTCCATTCTGTGAAATATTAATTGAAATTCGTTTCTACCGAGCTACACATAACTCCACCTCCTCAACCAAGTAGATATGTCAAAATCAAACACGCTTCTTAATAACTAAGTGCACTTGTGGTGCCATTAGACTGAATGTTACGTTTTTTCTAAGAATGGCATGTCTTACTATAATCAACAACATCTTGGCGCATCTTTGGCCAATAGAAATGTCGTCGAATACGATCTAGGGTCTCTCTTACACCTAAGTGTAATGACAATACATGATCAAGAGCAAGACTAAAAATATCATTCCAATAGCATTTTGGAATGACGATTTGGTGAATAACATTCCACTCTTCATCAGCAGTCCGTCAGGAGGTCTGTATTTTCTCATTAACACACCTCACTTCTGGTAGTAACAAATAGGGAACTTCCTATTTCATTTTCATCAACGGCAATTTGTAGAAGAGAACGAGTTTCAGGATCATTGTCCTGTTCCTCAACAAGTTTGTTACGATGAAGAGAGTTAAAAAATGACTTGGAGTCATTAGTAGAACTCAAAGTTGAGTCAGAAATCTCATCGATGTGAGACATGAACGTATCAGACAAAGGGAAATCTTCTTTGGACTCCTGAGAACGTGTTTGAGCACGAGTAACAGCACAGGCGGGGAAAACATCAGGAAACTCTTCAACAAGTTGCTCTGTACTGGGAATAACAACAGGTGCTTCAACAACACGAACCTCTGGTACCACCTTGCAACCAGACAAATCATTTCCCAAAAGCATAGACACACCTTCAACAGGGAATGAAGATTTAATACCCACAGTCACTGGGCCCGAAACTAAGTCCGAATGCAAATCTAATCTATAAAGAGCGACAGAAACGACGCCACCTTCTACACCAGAAATGAGCACATTGGCCCCAACGGATGACTTTTCAGAAAACGGAAGTACACTTAAAAAAAATTCTGAAAAGCTCCAGTATCCCGCAGGATCTTAATTGGTTGTAGATGTGAATCGCCAACAAAAGAAACAAAATCTTCAGTGATGAAAGGCTTAAATTTGTCCTCAACAAGATCTTCAGGTATATCAAGAATATTGGACTTGGAATGCACAGTGGACTGGACAGGGTCAAAATCATTGGGAACCAATGATGTATCCAACGAGGGCGAAATGAAACTATGGAGTGATGGCTTGTTTTTGATCTTATAGCACTCAGAAATCAGATGGCCAGGTTTCTTACAATAAGCACATATTTTGGATGAGAATGGCACGTTTTTGGTAGATGACGAGCTTTGAGAATAATATGAAATCTTTGTTTGAGAATCAGAAGGTTGCTCCTTTTTGTCTTTGTCGACATTTGCATAATGTTTGAATGAGTCATTGGGTTTCTTTGCTGTTTGATTTGTTTTGCTTTTGTATGAGAAATCTTTGTGAGTCAAAGCATACTCGTCTGCCAAGACAGCAGCATCATGAATTTTGGAAGCTTTTTGTTCGTCAATGTAAGTTTTGAGCTCTATAGGAATACATCTTTTAAATTCTTCAACTAACATGAGTTCTCTGAGTTTTGTATAATCATCTTTGATTTCTTTAGAATCACACCACCTGTAGAACAGAGTTTCTTTTTCACGAGCAAATTCGACATAACTTTGGTTGTCAAACTTTTTGTAACCACGAAATGTTTGTCTGTATGCCTCTGGCACCAATTCATAAGCATTCGAAATGCATGTTTTGACGTGCTCGTAATCATAACTTTGCTCGGCCATGAGTTTGGAAAATACTTCTTGGGCTTTACCTTTGAGAACACTCTGAAGTAATACTGTCCAATATTCGGTAGGCCATTTTAGCCTAAAGGCCAAATTTTCAAATTGCTGAAAATATTTATCTACAGTCTTCTCATTAAATGGAGGTACTAAACGAATTTGTTTGGAAGCATCAAATTTATTCAACCGCTTTTGGACAACCTTTTCTTCGGTCTGTGCCTTTCTCATACTGATTTCCTTATCAGCTTTAATGCGTTCTATTTGTATTTCGGCATCAAGGCGTTTGTTTTTTTGTTCTGCCTCAAAAACAAAGCGTTTGTTTTCCTGTTCTGCTTCAGTTCGTTTGGTTTCTTTTTCTGCCTCAAGACGTTTGCTTTCAATTTCTAAACGAAATATCATTTCCATTTCCATTTCTTTTAATTCAAAATCTGGGTCAAAATGAGCGGCAGGCAATTGTTGTACAAATTTTTGAAGCAAAATGTTTTGGCTGACCAAATGTTCAACAACAATTCGTTTGATATCTGCTTTCTTCATTGCTTGCTTTACTTCCAAATTGAAATGTTTTCCAACATCAAGCAATTCAGAATTTTTTTAATTCACTGATCAATTGAAAAGAGGGATTCTGATTAAATTTGTCTATAAAACCTTCGAGTTGGAATGCCATTTTGAATATACAAGCTGTCTATCTGTATAGAATATTAATCTGATTTTGGAATAGAATTAAATTGTTTTTTCCATATTTCTGACGGGCTCCCAATTTTCTGTTACGTTATTTTGGTTGTTGTTGTTTTATATGTAGACTGAACGTAACAGAAAGACACAGATAACAGCTTGTATAATTTATTACAATAAACTATTATATATGTAGCAGATATAACATAAATTACATAACAACAATGACAGATATTCAGTTTAAACCTTCAAAATTAATTACAATACAAAATGGTACTGGCATGTATCTATTAATATGATCTAGAATGAAAGTCCAAAAGTCCGATTAGAAATCCAAAATTTCGGTCTAGGGTGTGAATTTGGTCCCACGAAGAAATACCGAAGTTTGAATGGAGAAGTCCAGAAACTATTCACAGTTCAATAAATTCGACGAAGTTCACTTCACGATGCCTCCGATGAACGTCTCAAACTTATCGCCTTCCAACTTTCCCGGTCTCCCCTAAACAGCTCTACACGTGTTGACCTTCAGTATAACAAGTAATTCGAATTAATCGTAGAGATTGACGAAATAAAATCACAGCTTCTGTAGATCTAGCTTCAGTCACAAATTCAAGTTGAATAAACACACAGCAAACGTTTAAAGTTTCTCAAACAAAGACACTATTTCTTGAATCAAATACAAACAAGTGACTGACTATCTTTTCTCTCACATTTTCGTCTGTTTATATATTAGTAGGCCTCTTCTCGAATAATCGCGTAACTTTGTGAACCTGACGATAACCGAAGAAGGTCGAAACGTTGTTCGCTCTTCTATTTGAAGTGTTTTCAGGGCCCAGAAGAGCCGTTTTTGCATATAAAAATCGCGTAACTTCCACAGAACTCCAGAGGAGTCCGCGCATGTCCGTTCTTGCACGAGATTCAACGTCTAGACACTAGGACGCCATACATTTCCGTTTACAGTCAAATTATTGATCTACTTAATTCTAGAAATTTCTAAATGTTATTTTGAATGAATAACAACATGATTTTTATTAGTTTAAACTTTGAAACAATAATATAAATATGGAAATATAAATAATATAAATGGAAATCGAAACACAACAGAACATGTTGTCGTTTACAAAACATTAACAAATATTTACATAGCACTGAAGGCCTAAAATCCACGGCTGTTATGAGCAACTTAAGGACTTCAGTTTTTCCACGAAATATTAAGACACACAATTTCCTTTATTGGTGACACCTTTGGATTTGAACTTTGTTTCCACACACCCTCATAATTGAACAATTTACAATAAATCATAATATACTTTTATCTCTTTAGTTTAGATTCGTACATCTTAGGGTAATTTAAATATTGTTTAATAAGGAGAATCTCGTTCTTCACGCTAATCCGCTTAGGATGTAAGATTTTAACTCCAAGCTGATTGCCTGATATAGCTTTGCTAAAAAAGAAAACACAAGAAAAGTCAAGAACACCATATAGTATATTTTGCTTTGTAACTGTAGTACTTCATCATACAACATGCCTTCTCTTACACTTACTGTATTTTTGCTGTGTCATTCTCTTGGCACATTCCCAAATTGCTGAAAAGGTTCTAGTAGAATGCATGATTTTATTTCCATTCCACTTCTTTTTCTATCAACTGAAAATTTGTAATGTGACTTTTAATATTTACGTGAAAAATTTTACTGCCAATAAAGGGAGTTTTTACTTGAACAAGCTGTTGCTGTCATTTTTGGCATTTTCCCAATTGTAGATTCAAATTCATTGGCACAGGATTAACTAAGTTTTTGTGTGTGGTTTATACACACAAGTTGGAAGTGTAGTCCTCAATCTCTAGGACATAAATATGTTTATTAAACACAGTATGTAGACAAAAATAACAAGCTAATTTCTTAAAGGTTCGGCTACAGCTCTCTTTATTGCTTTTGAACTTCTTACAAGAAACCAAAATCAATCAATTTTTGGTGGAAATACATTTCTTACCATGTAGAAATGTACAAATGTATTTGTACCATGTAGAAATGTACGTAATTCAAATATAAGTCATTTTACAAGAATTTTATATCAGCTAATTTACATGTTTAAAGTAATTTTTATTAGATGTGATCAACTTTCTGTATTTAGTGATGCCTTACCAGTGGGGTACGCCTCTAATTTGCTCTTTTTCTTTAGTACCTGTTGAATACAAAAACATCATCTAACCTGAAGTAAAGAGTCGAACTGTTTAACTCATTGACTTCAGTTGTGACATTAACTTTTGAATTAACAACGTTTAGTTGATTCCCCAACTAAGGTCAGAGCTATTGTAACTTGTTCATTCATCGCCTTATTGATAAAAAATATAATTTATTTTCTATTCTTGTGAATGACTTAAACTTGTCGATCTGTCGCGGAAATTCCCTGTTGATTCAGTATAATGTTTTCACTTGTTATTTCCTTACCCTGCATTCAGAAATGTTCAATCAACATGTACACAATAAGGAAAATGCCAGCTAATCAAGATGTCAGCAATGTCAAAATTGTCGGAAGCTTTTCTCCCAAATATTTACAAGAAGCCATCCAATGACGACATCATTATACTGACATTTCCAAAATGTGTAAAAACTTGGATACAATATGGTGCACAAAAACTTAACCAAAGGAAAACCATTGATAAGTCTGGAAGAATACAACCTTCGTTGTCCTATAATAGATTCTCTTGGAAAGAAAGGTTTTGAACTTATGTTTTGTCCTGGGTCTATTGAAACTCATCTCCCATTTCACATAAAAAATGAAATGTTCTGCGAAAGCAAAGTACATCTTAATTATTTGAAATCCAAAAGATTGTTGCATTTCATTTTGCCATCACACCAAAACGTTTCCATCCTATCAGTTCTCAGAAAAAAACCTTTGATGAATATTTTGAAATTATTCTTAATGGAGAAATTGACTGGGGAGACGATTTCGATCATCTTTCTTCACTTTATGAACATCGGAACCTTCCAAACATTTTATTCCTTGTTTACGAAGAAATGAAAGTAGACTATCAAACTATCGTGAAAAAATTGCCATGTTTCTAGGTCAGGAAAATTTAGATATGCTTGAAAATGACGCTAAGTTGTTGAAGAAAATATTATATCAAACAAGTGTAGAATACAATAGAAAACATATCAAAGAACAGTTTAATGGATTTTGTCACAAACAAAATAAAGAAGAAAAACTGAAACATCAAAATATACGTGTATATGTTGAAGTTGTGAAGGCACCACAATTAATGACATGTAACTAGGTTTAAAAGAAATCTTAATTACATACAATGCTAATTTCATATTGTTTTTTGATGATCTACAACGTAGATTTCAAATTGTAAATCAAGTTTACAGAAATATATATTGTTCATAAAAAGAAAAAATGAGTAATAATATTAGTATATCCTCCTTGTCTGACATTTGTTTTTAATTCTCATGTTTTAGTATCAATAATACGTTTAGGGTCTTGTCATCACGAAATACGTGCAAGTAAAATTTATTTAAAACAAATTTATTGTACGTATGTAATGTTCTGATTGAAAAATAACGAACTCACATTCAGTTATGATCAACTAACAATAATATAACTGATAGTAATTTTGAAAATATTATTAGAGTGAAAAGGAGGTGACTCAGAGTGCACAATATCTGAAGGATATAATTAGGCCTCTACTGTATGATTTACAACAATAAATGAAAAGTAAATTACATTGAATTGAACAAAAATAAAGTGAGACAGATTCAATTGAAAAGAACAATAACTTCAGAAACTAAAATGCTTATCAATTTTGCAAAAAAAAACACAAGACAACTTTCCTGACAAAATTAAGACTGACAATTTTTACTAAATCTTTAAGAAAGGTGTCTTGCAAATAAAGAAAAAGTTACTAAATTTTTAATATGGAAAGTAATGCTTTATGTAGACATTTTCTGATGTACACTGCGAGGCCACTAAAATTTGGAGAAAACTACAAGGAAGTGGCTGATACTTTCAAAAAATAAATTCACTTTTTGTAAACAAATATTCAACAATGTTATCAGCTACTTTCTAAATATTTTAATTTGTTAGCTAGAGGTAGCTGTGGGCTATAACGATCAAACCGAGATGGAATAGTTAAGTTATTTAAGTCAAGAAATGTCAATAAAATTTGACTTCAGATCTGGCAAAGCAAGGATATTTTGAAATAGAAGATTCGGAAAAACATCAGATAGGTAGAGAATTGTTTCTAGCTGGTAAAATGAACCAGCCATTGTTTGTAGTGAGGTATTTGGACTTGTATAAATTATTACACAGTTACTTTGTACTATTAAATGTATTGTATATTGGTGTCGTTTATGCACCGAGCATAAAAGTTACAAGTATTTAACAGTGTAAAATCATGAAGGAAGAAATAAATAAATTTGTTGTTGTTTCGATGATATGATTTATTTTCACCAGAGAGTGTGAAAGAAACTGCCATGAAAGGACAAAGTTATAAAAGTATGCTATAAACAAACAAAAAATGAAGTAGGGATAGAAAGTGTCCATACACAATGTTGCCATACATAAAACTGGATAATCTGATCTAATTCAAACTTTCAGATAAAAAAAAATTTTCTTATAATCTTTCAAAATGAATTTCTCTTTCTTTATTAATTGTAACTATATTTGAACTCCACCATTTTTGGGTTTAATCAGTTTTATTTATTGTTTTAGCTAACATCACATGCTATTTGACACCTCTTGAGGATGGAAAAAGCTTTAGAGCATTATTGTTGAAGAGTAAGGAAATATGATGACAATAGTTGAGTTAGGATGTTTAAACAATTCAAAGAACTAATAATTGAATCAGTTCTTCTAAATGATAGTGATACCATCAAAATTTTTGCTTTTATTTTAATTTTGTGTACATACGATTTTTACCAGCTGCAACAGCTAAAGTCATAAAAATAATTTTAGAAATTAGAAACCAGTCATTGTTTTTAAAAATTCCAAGCCATTTTTAGGCTGTTGTGTAAGCTTCTTTTTGTTTGTTGTCCACATTGAATTTATTTTTTGCTTAAGACGTCTGCAGTTTATGTATCATACTTACATAATACTTTTATGTTGGGAAATTTTTGTATCAGAATATGACATTGTTATGAAGGGAGGAATTGAGTGCTAATTGTATTAATATGTCCACTAGCTTATTGTTTACAATTGACGTGTTTTTTTACTTTTCTATCGGCCTGGCATGGCCAAGTGCGTAAGGCGTGCGACTCGTAATCTGAGGGTCGCGGGTTCGCGCCCGAGTCGCGCTAAACATGCTCGCCCTCCCAGCCGTGGAGGTGTATTATATGACGGTCAATCCCACTATTCGTTGGTAAAAGAGTAGCCCAAGAGTTGGCGGTGGGTGGTGATGACTAGCTGCCTTCCCTCTAGTCTTACACTGCTAAATTAAGGACGACTAGCACAGATAGCCCTCAAGTAGCTTTGTGCGAAATTCCAAAACAAACACTTTTCTATCACAGAACTTGCCCCATGTATTAACAATTAGAAACTTCAAAAGTGTGAAAGCACTTTTTACATTCTATGCAATACATCATGAAGCTGGTGTTTTTCACTATACAAAGCTGCGTGAAAACCATCTGGATGAGCCATTCTTGATTTTGAAGTGTAATTTCGTGAAAGACTCGTGAAATCTTTTCAGTTTTACTTGATTTTCCATTGAGAAATTTATCTAATATGCCAAACTTTCGTCAAGATTATTCAACAATTTTTCAAAAACAACACTTTAATTTTTACAGTAAGTTGTAAGAACACAACATGACAACACTTCATGAAGATAAAAATCATACGTATTTTATTCATAACATTATAGAAATCACTTTTCAACACAGAAAGTGTTATTTTGATGTTATGTTTAATAAACTGTTTAAAATATGGATTTTGAGAACAATCTTCCAAAAAGGAATCACAGGTAAGTTTTTAATTGGCTTAAAAAGTAAGGTGTCACGTGTGAAAACCAACAATGCCATGACTCTTGAAAAATTTTTTTGTTTACTGAACTGTTAATTTGAAAAGGTTAATAGAATAAAACTAAGAGGTCTAACAACAGTGAAATAAACTGTGTAAATTTATCACGATTAATTAGCATGCTGTTTTAATTTCTTTGCTAGGTAATGATGCCTATAAGTGTAACATTAAATGTTTTGCACTGCATGTAACATCACTTTTCACACTTTTGTATGCTAGCAAGTTCAGCTTAGGTGATGAGTTCTAATATTGAACCAAACAGCTTCACTGGCTATGAGAAGTAAAGATGATATTTTACAAATACCCCTGATTTGTAATTGATAATAGAATAATTTTGTAGAATGAAGGAAGAAACTCCTTCATTCTGGAGATTTTATCAGCACTGTTAAGCATGTCGGTTTTACTGCTTCATTGGCTTTCAGCATTAAAATAATATCTGTTATGAAAAAGTAAGTGGAAATGGCACTCCTGTATGCAGCTTATAGCATTCACACATGCGTGTTGAACTGATAGTATAAAGAACACCTTATATAGGCAACAGAGGGAAAGAGCTATATGCATGCAGATCTTTCAGTAAAAAATAGAAAATTGTATATAGTTATGAGGAAAAGCTGCTGTTTCAACTTTCAATTCAACTGTCTTGGTTAACAACTCAAATAAGTTGCCTCTACTCCCTTCCACTTCAAACTTGTTTTGCTGCCTATCTACTTATATATACTATTGCATACATACATGTTGGCTATCAACAACTTTGTGTACATACCGTGTTATTAAAATGTGTAAAAGTGCAGTACCAAATGTAATTCACTCTTCAGTTCATTTTACAACTTATCATGGTTATCAAAAATATTCATCATTAAAATAGTGCATTGCATTTATTTTAAAAACAAAGAGTACTTGAAATAAAAGGACATAACTGTTTATGTTGTAGCTAACAGTTACTACTTCGCAGATTCTGGATGGTCATCATCTTGGAATTGCAACACTAGAAATCTGGCTTTCAGTATGCTTAAACCTTTGTATAATGTCCTTCGTTGCTTACTTAGTCAAACTTGAGACAAACCTGGTTCATCTTCACAACATTGCATTTGTCAATCCCTTATTATACTGTACTACCAAAGGAGAAATCATAGACACAAAGAATACAAAATTGAATTGATGTTAGACCAAATACTCCTTACTTTAACCATTAATGTATTTCATATATTAATGAAGAAGTACAATTGGTCATTTAAGTTTCCAGTTTATTAGTTTTCACTCGACCCCAGATTTTGCATAATTAATATTAAAATTAAGATGTAAAGAGATTACAGGATTTGATATTAATTAGATATCAAGTACTAACGATTATTTGTTATAATTTTCGAGTGTGATTCTTTCTTTAAATAGGTTATTTTCATCAGTGGCTTTTAGTGCTAAGCTACACAATGGGTTATCTGCACTTTGTCCACTGCGGAAAATTGAATCCCAGCATCATAAGTCTGAAAATCTGTCGCTAACTCCCCGGCTTTAATTTAGTTGTGGGCCAGATAACAAGTATATATTAATTTAAAACTAAGGTTTTTTTGGTTTGAATTTCTTTTAAAGCTATTCTGGGGAAAACTGACCTGTTCGACCCTTTATAAAAGTGAAAGATGAGAGGGAAGACAGTTATTGTACGCTACCTACCGCGTATTCATTGGTGACTGTAATTGGATAGTGGAATTTGATCACAATATTTATAATTCACTCACAGCCCAAAATTGTTAAGTGCAAATAATGGAATCTTGGATCCATTGAGCCACACTGGGCCTTACAACTGAAGAGCTTTTATCATGAAAGGTATGTTTAGCATTTTTTTGTTCGCAATATAAACAGTGTTTATACAAGACACTCTTTGTAGTAATTTAAACATTATTAATTCATTGTGCAGCTTTGTGCGACATTCAAAAACAAACAAGCATATCTTATTCCAGCACCTAAAGCTTTAAGATAATAGATTTGCGTAAAGATAATAATATACTGTCCAACTTATTCAAATTGATTTTCAACAGATAAAAAAGCCGTTTTATAATCAATACCATTTACTGGACGTTATTTTCAATGAGGATACAAAATGTGTCCATTTCTCTTGAACACTTGTAAAGAAAATGACCAGTTTTTAAAAATATAACATGCTTTACTCACATCAGTACCGTCGCTAGAACAGCGGTAAATCTTTAGATTTACAACGTTAAAATCAGGTTTTTGATTCCTTTTGGTGGGTTCAGCAGATAGCCCGTTGTGGCTTTGCTATAAGAAAACACACACATGCACATTCTTTTAATCATTATTATATCGCTGAAGCAAATGTTCGAAACGCTTTCGTTTTTATTTAAATTTCACAGTTTAGTATGGAAGTTTCAGACCAGCTGGTTAGGAAGCTCTACTCGCAATATAAGTGTCGCAGGTTCGAATTCTCTTCTCAAGAAGCACGCTTGTCCTAACAGCCATGGGCGTTTTAAAGTCACGGTCGATTCCACTTATCTTTGGTAAAAGAGTAGTCCAATAGCTGGCGATGGATGATGATGATGAACTGCCCTTCCTCAAGTTTTTTACTGTTCAATTAGGGATGGCTGGCATAGATAGCTCTCATGTAGCTTCGCGCCAAATTCAAAACAAACCAAACTAAATTGCGAGTGTTTATTCAGTAGCTATTCTTCAATTAATTAATACAAGTTTCATTTGAATTTGTTTGTTTCAAGTTAAGAACAAAATTACACATTGGGCTATCTGTGCTGTGCCAACCACTAAATATCAAAAGTCGATTTTTAGTGTTCTAAGTCAGCCTCTGGAGAGAGGGGGCATTTCATTTGAAGGGTATTCACCGTTGAATAGTCTCGTTTTCGACTTTATCGATTACTTTGAAGACACTGAAGATTAAATCTGTTTCTCAGTCCCCGAACTTAAGAATAGAGCGTTCCTTTAATTTAAGCGTTCTTCCATTTTTCTAACAGTCAATCTGGCAAAAGCGCCCTCACGTGTTGGTCAGTTGGATTTGTAGATAGCACGTGACTGTTGAGAAGTTCTGAATTCTCAAGAAAAGTCTGAACACAAACTGGTAGTGAACTTGTGGATAAAACTCTGATTACGGTATTTAGTTTTTTTATTCAAAATTTAATACATCAGCACCAAAGTAAAATTTCTTGATAATGAGCTAAGTTTTAAACACGTTTTTGTCTTAGTTCACAGGAACTCACTGTACAATATCCACAAGACGTGTTACGTTTCACAAGGTCTTCATTGAAGTGAAATGGAAAAAAATGTTAAGTGATGTAAACTCGGGTGAAGTTCAGCTCATGATAACGATCTACACTAAAAGGTTGTTTTTTATGTCAACAAAAGTTCGAATATGCTACTTTTGGCGTCCACTGATGAACTTAATTTTGAAAATGTTTGTTGTTCGAATATTTTACAAATTTCACTACTTGATTTTCATTTTTAAATATTATAAATATGTCATCAACATAGCCAGGGTAAATATGTGGTGTGAAGTCAGTAAAACAATCCCTTAATCAACTATTCTCATGAAAGGACATGAAACTAAACTCCAATAAACGGTTCATAAAATTTAGCATTGAACTGAAAAACAGAGTGTTTCCCATAAAATTCCATCGGTTATCTGAAATATTATTTACGTAGTTCGTTAACAAATTCTTGGTTTATCTAGGAAAATGCTAATGAACAGACATCCAATATTTAGACTGTTTATTGAATTAAAGTTTCACTTTTTGCTTATCTTAGACAAGATAAATTGATTATAATTTGAAGCACAGTGACGTAGCTAGTTAACTGTTCAACTTAGGTTGTAGATTAGGTATGCTTCCTTTTTCAGTATCCGTTCACCTTTTCTTCAGAGTATTATTCTGAAGTTTTCTCTGTTTAGTGTTTCTTCACAGTCATTGATCAGACGGTTGTAAATTTCAGAATTATTTAAAGAGCTATCGTGACTATTCTCCTTTTATTTTAGCGACGTCACTGTATTCCAATCTATCAACTCATCGTCTTTGTGTTGGACGAAAAGTGAAAAATCTGTCCATCAAGAAAGTGTCAATATCTTCTAAAATGGAAAACGTTACTCAAACTAACAGTACGAAAGGAATTCTAGACTTCAACTCGCTTCTCAAGGATTGATATCTCGTACATATGTTCACCAAGTCCAAGAAAAAGAAACAGGGGAGGGATTGTGATCCCTTTTCACTTGACATAAATAGTAACACTGAACACATTTTATCACTTCTGTTTTAGTTCTGTTTGTTAATAGATAATAATAGGCAAAAAAGATTTTCTTTAAGCTCAAATTTAAGTTTACTTATAACAATTTAACCCAGAAAATAAACCACACCATCTAAAATATAACAGCAACCACAAACCACTAAAAATTTACACCTTTTCTGAAAATATGTTATTTCTTCACAACGTCAAATATAACCATTTTAATCAAGAAACCATAAACCATTGAAAATTCACACCTTTTCAGTGAATATCTTATTTCTTCACCATATCGAAGGTAACCGTTTTAAATCAAGAACACTTCAGCAAAATCAGTTTCAAGACTGGGCAATAAACATCTCCATGAAACTCGAAATTTCTTAAATTATGCGAAAAATCAAAGTTGTATTTCACTGATATTTATTAAAAGTTATTAAAAATATTTTTGATTTTGCGCCAAACTACATGAACTAGGGCTATTTGAATTAAATGTTGTCCCAATCAAAATTATATTCAAAGTAACTGGTAAAGCGAAGAATGAGAAGACGTGTTTAAAAAGTATTTAATCCCTTAAATAAAATTTAGATTGATGAAAAAGTTACTGAAACTTTATTCGTAATTTAAGTAATTGTAATTTTTCCTAATTGGTTTGCAGATTGTTGAACTTTGTGAACTTTTAAAATTTACACACTCTTCAAAGGGGAAACAAATAATATTGACATGATATTGTTGTGAAGCATCTCAAATATACATTACATGCTGAAAACTATTTTTACTTAATTGTCCAGCCAGTACTGGACAACGTAACATTTACGAACAAATTACCATTCAAAAATGAGTCAAAACTTCAAAGACATTTTACTTCCTCAACATCTTCGCTGTTACCCAAAAATTCTTCACTGAGGTATTTGATGATTTAATGAGTCTGGAACAATTAATGATGTGTCCAGCAAAAGCTTTTATACGTCGGAAAATATTTAGATATAAATAAATTTATATACATTTTATTTGTTTGTTTTTAAATTTAGCGCAAAGATACACGAAGGATATCTGCGCCAGCCGGCAATAATTTAGCTGTTTAAAACTGGAGGGAAGGTAGGTCGTCATCACCACCCACTACTCTTTTACCAACAAATAGTCGGATTGACCCTCACATCATAATGCCTCCATGGCTGAAAGAACGCACGTTTGGGTAGACGAGCTCGAGATCCTCGAATTAATTAGTCAAGTGCCTTTACCACCTGATCATACCGGGTTTCTATGTTTTGTAAACTAACACTTCAGTTTGTCACTGGTGTTTAGGATCCCTAAAACGCGATTTTGCATGTCGCTGGTTCGAAAATCTTTCACCGAACCTATTCGTCCTTGTTACTATGGGAGCGTTTATGTGACAATCAATTTCAGTATTCATTGGTATAATAGCAGCCCAAAAGTTGGCAATGATCGGTGTTGAACATCTGACTTTTCTATACTTTATCACGTTTGAATTAGGCGAAATTCAAAATGAGCTCAACAAAACTTGTCATTAGTAACTCAATAATAATAATCTTTATGGTTAAGTTTGGATTCGTGAAAAAACCAACAACGAAACTTTATGTTGCTGATAAAAACTGAACAAGAATGAAAGAAACTTTTAGTTTGAACAATAAGAAATACGCCTCTTTAATCAAACACTGTCGTCTTGCTCTCTCAATACTTCGATATTATAAATTGAGTATTTCAGGTGTGGTTATCACTTTATACCTCCTTCGACTCTTGACTTAAACAATGCCACAACTTCAGCTTCATGTTACCGTGTGAAATCGCATGTTGTTGTTGTTTTATTGTAGTTTTGATTTCATATTTCTGACATGGTAACAATAATTAAAAACCGTAAGTTACAGTTATTCCAATATTTACATTATTCTGTCTATACGTTTCTTCCTGGCTGGCAAAAAACGCTTTTGTTTTGAATTTAGCGCAAAACTAGCTACTTGGGCAATCGGTGCTAGCCGTCCCTAATTTGCAGTGTAAGACTGGAGGGAAGGCAGATGGTCATCACCATAACCGAACTTTTGGGCTATAGTTTTACTAACGAATAGTTGGATTGACCGTAACATTATAAAGCTCCCACGTCTGGGAGGGCGAGCATGTTTTGTGCAATCGGGATTCGAACCCGCGACCTTTCGATTGCTAGTCTAACGCCTTAACACATTTGGCCATGCCGGGCCGCCAACCGTATAAAAGTTGTAAAAGTAATAATATTGCGGAATATTTCCCTCAGAATAAGAATTCAAGAAAATGTAAGTGTCTTTTGCAAACAAAATTAAACCAACTAGAAATAAAAATTTATAACTTCAATGCACAATTGCTGTAATTTTATATGTATATAAGAAAAACAATAGTTTCATATATAATTTTTTTGAAAAGCTCAAAATACAATAAGGAAGACATTTTTATCAGAGGCAGTATATATTTTTCACTTTTTTATACACTCAGAATTTCTTATGCAAATTATATTAAAGATTAGCATTTTTTTCATATATTTTTCATAGTTAATCACACATACATTTCAAAGTCATTAACTCTTAAAATAAAAATTAGAAAAAACAAAATCATTGTTAACATTTCTAAATATAAAGCGTAGTCTATGAAAAATTCACAATTTTATTATTATGAAGATTAATACATTATACGCAAGATATTTTTTTAAATGTCTTACCAAAATTCAGGAATTTCAGTTCCTTCAAATTTCTCAATATATTTTATTTTCAGTCGTTTTGTTTGTGTCTGGGTAAAGTTGTTTTTCCAATCACCGACAATACCTTTTCTTACAAAGGTAATTTCCGACTGTAGTATAAAGTTAATGCTTTTCATGCACCTAAGAACGTGCTTTAGTCCTTCTGGAATGTTTTCGTTTTCTATTTTTTCATCACTATGTACTGATCCAAAGAAGTTCCCAAAGTGTTTGTTGGTAGATTTCTTTATGTACTCAACAGAAGTTTGACGAATTATGTTCTCCATCATTCGTTTATCCTTCACTAACATGTCTTCGTACTCTTGACCCAGAAACTTAGCAACTTTTAAAACAGCAGCTCTGGTGTCAGCTTTCATTTTCTCATAGATAAGAAAAAGCACATTAGGATAATTTTTATGTTCATACTAGGACAGAAGATGGTCGAAGTAATCCCTAAGTTCAGTTTCGCCATTGATAAAAATCTCAAAAACGTCTTCAAACTTTCCATCAGAGAACTGAAATATCGGCAATGTTTTACTGTGGTGAAAATGAGAAACGCAGCAGTCGAAGGGATTCCTTGTTACGTAGATGTATTTGGCTTGAAGAGAATAAGGCTGCATATTAAACGGAAGGTGAGTTTTTATAGCTCCAGGTCGAGGCATTGTTTCTACAATACCAGTTCCTGTAAGTTCCATAAAAGGGCTTAGCCTTTGAAACTCTTCAAAACTCTCTGATGGTCGCCCTCTTTTTAAAATATTGATAACATTATGATGTGCCCATGTTGTTCCTCATCAAGGAAAAGTCACAACAAATACATCAATTGGCATTGTCTTTCATTTCAAACGAACCTGAGGAATGCATATTGTATTTTTAGTAATAAAGGCAAAACCACCAGAATTTTTTTCTGATAAAAATATAATAAAACATTTTTGAAATTGGTATCTATTACACGATTGTGAAATTGTTCTTCGTTTTCGTGAAGAAACATAATTGTTTCAAATTAAGCATAAAACAACACAGTGGGCTATTTGTTCTCTATCCGCCGGAAGTATCGAAAACCGGTGTTTAGCGTTGTAAGTTCGTTACTTTCTGCTGTGATACTGGCGGTGGGAAGGAAGATATATAAAAATTAGCATTTTAATTATTTCTACGCCTTACATGTTCTATTTTCGACCCATTTACATAGCAATAATTTTAAGACAAATATTATTTTGCAGCTTAAGATATTTAATTAAAGTAATTGTGTGTTTTTCATCGTGAAACTTAAACATGGGCGCATATAGCCCTCAAGTTGCTTTGCGCAAAATTAAAAAAAAAGTAAACATGGGGTAAATGATAAAATATCATTAGAATATCCATTTGACTGGTTTGATTTGAACTTCGCGTAAAGCTAGCTTTATACAATGGCTTTCTTCACTAGCTGTCTCTAGCGTAGTAGTATAAGACAAGAGAGAAGATAGCTCATCATCGCTACCCAGTTCCAGCTCTTGGGCTACTCTTTCAACGACGAATAGTGGGATTAATTAAAACTTTATAATGCCTTTACAGCTGATAGGGTGAGCATGTTTGTTGTGGCAGGGATTAGAACTCGCGACCCACAGATTACTAGTCGAGTGCCTTAACCACCTAGCAGTGTCGGTACGAATGTATCTGAAGAATTTTACAAGTCGTTAACTCGTACAACAATCGTAAAGTAACGAAAAAAATCGTAAAATAATTAAAATACACTCATCTATGAGAGGCCGGCAGCTCAATTGTAAAAACTAAGCTTGTGTTTAACCCTAATTTCAATGAAAAAGTATTGCCAGTTTATAAACTCGTCAAAGTCGACGTTTACCGTTCATTCTCAAAGCATTCATTTGTTCCACCTTATTTAGTATTAATAACAATTCGAATAATAGAAATCAACGTCTTTCTCATACTGATAATAAATTATTCGATTCCAGGTCTATTGATAGCAAGATATTACTTCCCAAAGAATAATAAAATCGACAATTAATTTTTGAGTTCACTTTAGATATGGTCCCATTATAAATCTCAAACCTCTCTCCTCCCATACACACGTACACGGAAAAAAAAATACAACAGATACAAAACACACATACAAAGTTAAACTGGAGCCGAAACCGATTATTCCGTAAAAGATGCTTTTAAGATATGAGAAGATATTTTGAAAAGACGTGACAAAGTAAATAAATAATTTGTAAATAGGTGGCATTAAAATTACCGTGGAAACATTGTGCTGTAAAATAACGAAATTTTAAAATTACCACTGTAATTCTCACAGCGCGTAATATCGGTTTCATTGCAAAACTGGTTATCATACTAAGTTTGAAAACAAAAAAAACATACAATATGCTGTTGACCACAAACAATTAAAGGAAACATTCTGTTAGGTGAAACTTGTAATTGGTTTATTGTCCGACAGTCAGAGAATGTTTAAAAATGTTATATTTCGAAAATGCAGTCCCTTGTGGTATAGCGGTGTGTCAGCGGACTCAAACCACTAAATACCAAGTTTCGATAACTGTGGTAGGCAGAGCACAAATAGCCCATTGTGTAGCTTTGTGCTCAATTTCAAACAACAATAACAGTGTATCCGACAATATACAAGTTTTCTGAACACCAAAGTTGATCGTTACATAAAAATTTAGACGTTATTTTGCTTGGCCTTTCAGCCGTAGGTGCATTGTAATGTGATGGTTAATCCCACTATTCATCAGTAAAGGAGTAGCCCAAGAATTGGCGGTGGGTTGCAGTGAT
Source organism: Carcinoscorpius rotundicauda (assembly GCA_011833715.1). Classification (NCBI taxonomy): domain Eukaryota; kingdom Metazoa; phylum Arthropoda; class Merostomata; order Xiphosura; family Limulidae; genus Carcinoscorpius; species Carcinoscorpius rotundicauda. The sequence goes on along the minus strand of CM022393.1, from coordinate 15,454,101 downwards.
AAGCTGCCTTTCCTCTCGTCTAACACTGCTAAATTAGGGATGGCTAACGCAGATAGCCCTCGTTTAGCTTTATGAGAAATTTAAAAACAAACAAACTTCAGCAATAAAATCTGATCGCAAAGAAATAATCGATTCCTATTGCAGGACTTCCCAGTATCACAACGATATATCTGCGGACTAAAAACGTTAAAATCCGGGTTTCAACACCCGTGGTTGGCAAAGCATGGAGAACTCATTTTGTATTTTTGTGTTTATTTACAAACAACAACATCTGACTTGATGACAACATTTAGTTATAACAGTAAGAGTAAAAGAGTAAAAGTCTGAAATTTATTAATCTTTTGATTTGGAAACTTTACGGGATATCTTCTTGATATAGTATTATTTCAGAGTCGAGTTTCATACTGTATTTCAATAACTTAAGCCTTTCCTTACCTTACTTTCACAGAGATCTTCAATTTTAGTGTTCTTTATTCGACGCCTTTTACTCTTATCAACGAGGTTAAAGCATTAAAAAGGACCTGTAAGCATGTCTATTCAATACAAATAACTTCATTGTCTATGCTGATTTATTTTACCACTTGGGCGTAAATGAAAATGACTAATTTATCAGTCTCTTCAGTTACAAGGTTTCACTTATCTGTTTCACTTATCTGTTTATTTGGCAAGTTTCCAAACGTTCCCCACGTAAAAAAATTACTGGGAAAAGCTTTGTGTTTATTAGATAATCACGTCCAGCTCAGAAAAACACATAAAGATATTCCAATTATCGTTTTTATTTTACGTTTGTGCTCTTTAAATCCTTGGATGCAACTGATGTTCAGGTTTGTAATTGTGAGTTAAAACGTCATTGGAAAGTGAAAGAAACGTAAAATTTTTGCCTGTGATTGTTAAAACAAACGATGCCGTTTCTTTAATAAATTCTTCGAGTTTCAGAAAACTTATAAAAGCTATGATATATAAACTTGACAAAACAACATATATGCGTGTGTATGAACATGTTCCAAAACAACTCTCACTATTGAGGGATATTGAAACCACAAGTTCTTCCTGCAAAGAAATTACTTAAGACAACATGTGATGGTCTGTATTAAAGCCGTCTGTGTTACAGTAGTTTGAAAATATTTTTCATTTTTACTTATGAAAGCTTTTATTGACCATTTGCGGGTTCTAAAATGGTACACATCACAGTCCATTGACTTTAATCTTGGGCTTGGAATGCCTTGATAATTAGGATGTTTGACTTTAAATATATGGGTACCAGACATGCTCGTTCTTTAAAGCAATGGAGCATTATCACTTGACACATAATACTACTTTTCTTTGGAAAAGTTTATTTGTTTGTTTTTGAATCTCGCACAAAGCTACTCGAGAGCTATCTGTGCTTGCCGTCCCTAATTTAGCAGTGTAAGACCAGATGGAACGGAGTTAGTCATCACCACCCACAGCCAACTCTTGGGTTACTCTTTTACCAACATTATAACGCCCACATGTCTGAAAGGGCTAGCATGTTTGACGCGATGGGGATTCGAACCCGCGACTCTCAGATTACAAGTCGCACGCCTCAACACGCTTGCTGATGCCGGGTCCTTTTGAACAGTATTAGTCTAAGAATTTACAGTGAGTGGCACTGACCAGTTGTTTTCCCTCTAGTCTATCATTTCGAATTTAGATGCGGTTAGCATTAATATTCTCTTCCAGATATGAACGAAATTAAAGAAATAGACCTCATTCCAAAAATAAGAATCGCTGCTTTTACTGAGAATGATGGAAAATAAATAACTGAAAATAAAATACTAATAACACATAAATAACTGTCATACGTTATGTTAGTTTAAGTAATCTGTTTTGTTTATTGAATTTCGCGCAAAGCTACTCGAGAGCTATCTGCTCTAGCTACCAATAATTTGTCAGTGTGAAGCTGGGGGAAAATCATCTAGTCATCATCATCCACTGCCAACTCTTGGGACGATTAATGGACTGACCGTCACTCTGAAACGTCCCCATGGCTTGGAGGGCGAGCATGTTTAATGCGACCAGGATTCAAACGCTTTAACACACTTGGCTATGCCAGGCCCCGTTTCCTACATAAATTCCCAGTTATGTTACTGTCAGAGAATTTTAACTGAGTGTGAGTTCATTTTTTTTCTGTCAGAACGTCACACACGTACAATAGATTTCTTTCAAAGAGTTTATGTTAGTCAGTACTACGTGGTGTCATGAATCTCTACCTATAATTGATACTAAAATACGACAACATAAAACACGCAACAGACAAGGAAAAAATGCTGACATAATTAATCCTTTTTATTTTTATAAAAAATAATATTTTTGGACGCTTGATTTACAGTTTAAAATCTACGCTGTTATTTAGCAAAAAGAAATATTAAATAAGTATTATATGTAATTAAGTTTCCTTTCAAACCTCGTTATATATCACTGGCACAATCTAGCATTCGAGAATACTAGGATTTTTGAAACAGAGATCTACTAAAATTTCTTGAGCTCTTGTAATCATATGATAATTGTAAAATGAAGACTCAATGTTAGAGCATACCATAGTATTACCGTAACCTGCTACATAATAAATATGAAAATTTTGTTTTTTTCTTTATTTTCTTTGTGACAAAACCCATTAAAATGTTTGTTGACGTGTTTTCTCGTGTATTCTAGACTTCTTTGATATAGTATTTTCTTCAAGAAGTTAGCGTCATTTTCAAGGATTTTCAAGTTTATTCATGAATTACTATGACACACTATTTTCTTTCTTGGTGACACCCTCTTTGGATTTGCACTGTACTTTCTCTATGTTTCCACACACCCTCATAATTGAACAATTTACAATAAATCATCATATACTTTTATCTCCTCAGTTTAGATTCGTACATCTTAGGGTAAATTCTTCACGCTTAGCAGCTTAGGATGTAAGATTTTAACTGCAAGCAAATAACCCGATGTAGCTTTGCTAAAAAAGAAAGCATAGAAAACTCGAGAACATCACATAATAAATTTTGATTCGTAATTGTAATACTTCATCATACAACATACCTTCTCTCACACTTACAGTTTTTTGCTGTTTCATTTTTTTGCACATTCCCAAATGGAAGAAAAGCTTTTAGTAGAATGCATGATTTTATTTCTATTCAACTTCTTTTTATCAAGCAAAATCTTCTAATGTAACTTTTTATGTTTACGTGAAAATTTATCCTGCCAATGAAGGGAGTTTTCACTTGAACTAGCTGTTGCTATCATTTTTGGTATTTTTCCATTTGTAGATACAAATTCATTGGGATTCGTTTTTGTATTAGTTTGCACACACACATTGGAAGTTTAGTCCTCAATCTCTGTGACATAAATATGTATAATAAATACAGTATGTAGACAGAAATAACAAGTTAGTTTCTTAAAGGCTCGGCTACAGCTCTCTTTATTAATATTGAGCTTCTTACAAGAAACCAAAATCAATCAATTTTCGGTGGTATCACATTTGTTACCATGTAAAAATTTATTTATAATATAAGTCATTTTACAATAATTTTACATCAGCTAATTTATATGTTGAAAATAATTTTTATATGATGTGATCAACTTTCTGTATTTAATGAAGCCTTTCCAGTGGGGTATGCTCATGCTTTGCACTTTTTCTCCAGTACTAGTTGAATACAATAACATTATCTAACTTTCAGTAAAGAGCCCAACTGCTTAACTAATTGCCTTCAGATGTGACCTTAATTTGTGAGTAAACAACGATTAGTTGATTCCCCAACAAAGGTAAGAGCTATAGTAACTTGTTCATTCATTGCCTTATTGTTTAAAAATATAATTTATTTTCTGTTCTTGTGAATGACTTAACCTGTCGGTTTGTCGGTTTGATTCAGTAAAATGTTTTCACTTACTATTTCCTTACCTTGTATTTAGAAAGGTTCAAAAAACATGTACACAATTGGGAAAATGCCAACTTATCAAGATGTTAACAATATCAGAATTATCGGAAGCTTTACTCTCAAATATTTAAAAGAAGCCATCCAATGACGACATCATTATATTGACATTTCCGAAATCTGTAACAACTTGAATTCAATATCTTAACCAAAGGAAAACCATTGACAAGTCTGGAAGAATACAACCTTCGTTGTCCTATAATAGATTTTTTTGGAATGAAAGATATTGAACTCATGCCTCGTCCTGGAGCTGTTGAAACTCATCTCCCATTTCACGTAAAACCTTATTCTACGAAAGTAAAGTTCATCTTAATTATTCGAAACCCAAAGGATTGTTACGTTTCATTTGATCATCATACCAAAACGTGTCTACACTATCAGTTCTCTGAAGTAACCTTTGACAAATAGTTTGAAATTTTTCTCAATGGAGAATATGACTGGGGAGACTGCTTCGATCATCTTTTTTCACTTTATGATTTTATTGTTGTTTTGAATTAAGCACAAAGCTACACAATGGGCTATCTGTTCTCTGCCCACCACGGGTATCGAAACCCGGATTTTAGCGTGTAAGTCCGCAGACATACAGCTGAGCCACTGGGGGGGTTTCACTTTATGAACATCGATACTTTCCAAACGTTTTATTCCTTGTTTACGAAGAAATGAAAGAAGATTATGAAGCTACCGTGAAAAAATTGGAAAGTAAAATTTAGATATGCTAAAAAATGACGCTAATTTTTTGAAGAAAATACTATTTCAAACAAGTATAAAATACATGAGAAAACACATCAACGAACAGTTGAATGGATTTTGTCATAAACAAAATAAAAACGAAAAACTGAAACATCAAAATATATGTGTTCATGAAGCATTAAAGTTACTTCAGGAATATGTTGAAGTTTGAAAGCACCACAGCCTGAAGAATTTCCTTTTATTCGAAAAGTAGTTGTTGGTGACTGGAAGGATCATTTTTTCTAAACATCAGTCAAAAAGGTCAAAGGCAAAATTTGATGAAAAGACAAAGGGAACAGATATTCCTAATATTTGGCCAGAATTGTTTTATCATTCTGGAAAATTAAGTGTTAATATTTATTATGCATCAAGTTACTGCAATATTTTGGTATACTCTAATAGTGAGACCTAATTTTAAAATTATCATATGATTACATGAACTAATGATATGTAACTGGGTTTAAAGGAATCTTAATTACATACAATGCTAATTTCATATTGGTTTTTGCTGATGTACATTATCGATTTTAAATTGTAAATCAAGTGTACAAAAATACATATTGTTCATAAAAATAAACAACGAGTCGTGATATTAGTGTATCTTCCTTGTCTAACGTGTGTTTTTGATTCTCATGTTTTATGTCATCACGAAGTACGTGCTAATAAAATCTATTTAAAACAAATTCATTGTACGTATGTAATGTTCTGATTGAAAAATAATGAACTCGCATTCAGTTATAATCAACTAACAATAATATAACTGAAAGTAATTCAGAAAAATTTATTGGAGTGAAAAGGTGGCGACTCAGAGTGCACAATATGAAAGGATATAATTAGGCCTCTACTGCATTATTTACAATAATAATTGAAAAGTAACTTGCATTCAGTTGAACAAAAGTAAAGTGAAACAGATTTTAATTGAAAAGAACAATAACTTCAGAAACTAAAATGCTTATCCATTAGGCAAAAGAAAACACAAGACAACTTTCCTGACAAAATTAAGACTGACAATTTGCACTATATCTTTAACAAATATCCACAGTGGCTTCAACACTGAACCGTTTCAAAATCCATCACTACTCGTCACATTATAAGCTACCTTCAGTTGAGTGTAAAGGGAAAGAAAGGTGTCTTGCAAATAAAGAAAAAGTTACTGAATTTATGATATGGTAAATGATGTATGATGTAGACATTTTTTGATAAACACTGCGAGACCTTTTAAAGTTTCAGGAGATAAGTTCACTTTTTGCAAAAAAATATTCAACAGTGTCATCAGCTACTTTCTAAATATTTTAATTTGTTAGATAGAGGGAGCTGTGGACTATAACAATGATGCCAAGATGGAATATTTAAAGTATGTAAGTCAAGAAATGTCTATAAATTTGGCCTCAAGATCTCGCAAAGCACGGATAGATAAAAATAGAAGATTCAGATAGATAGATAATTGTTTCCAGCTGGTAAAATGAACGAGCCATTGTGTTTTGTGAGGAATTTCGATCTGTGTTAATTATTACACAATTACTTTCTACTATTAAATGTATTTTATATTGGTGTCGTTTGTTCTCTTAGCAGACAAGTTGCAAGTATTTAATAGTGTAAAATAATTGAGAAAGAAATACATTAATTTATTGTTGTTACAATGATTTATTTTTACCAGAGAATGTAAAAGAACCTGCCATGAAAGAACAAAGTTACAAAATTATGCTATAAACAAACTTAATAAATTGAAGTAGGGATAGAAAGCATACATATACAATGTTGCCATACATAAAATTGGACAATCTGATCTAATTTAAACTTTTAGATTGAATAATAATAAAAAAATTTAATCTTTTAAAATTAATCTCCCCTCCTTTACTAATTGTCACTATATTTGAACTTCACCATTCATGGAGTCACTAAGTTTTGTTTATTATTTGAGCTAACATCACATGATATTTGACACAATTGAGGATGCAAAATTCCTTAAAACATTAGTGTGAAGGAGTAAGGAAATAGTTGAGTTAGGATTTTAAACAATACAAAGAACTAATAATTGAATCAGTTCTTCACAATAAAGTGATATTATCACATTTTTTTTGTTTTTTTCAGCTACAACAGCTAGAAGTCACAAGAAGAAACTTGAAAATTAGAATCCAGTTACTGTTTTAAAAATCCTGTCATGTGAATGTTTTGTAAACGACAACATGTCGTGTTGTGTTTAAATTTCCATATTTATATTATTGATTCAAAGTTTTAACAATAAAATAAGTTGTTATTCATTTAAAATAACATTTAGAATTTTCTAGAATTAGGTTGATCAACCATATGTTTATAAATTCACGTAAATGAAATGTTGGCGGCCTAGTGTCTAGACGAGAAGTCTCGTGCAAGAGCGGACATGCGCGGATTTCTCTGGAATGTTGAGAAGTTACGCGATGGTTCGAGAAGTCTAGCCCTACAAATATCTAAACAGACGGAGACGCAAGAAAAAGAAGAGTCATTAGTTTTTATTCGAAGAAAAGAAGTAGTCAGACATTAGTTTTATTCAAAAGAAGAGTCAGTCATTTGTTTGTATTTGATTCAAGAAATAGTGTCTTTGTTCGAGAAATTTTAAGGGTTTGCTGTGTGTTTATTCAACTTAAATTTGTGACAAGAGCTAGATCTACAGAAACTGTGATTTTATTTCGTCAATCTCTTCGATTCATTCAAATTTATAGGTATACTGAAGGTCAATACGTGTAAGACTATTTAGGGCAGACTGGGAAAATCGGAAGGCGGCAAGTTTGAGACGTTCATCAAGAAGCATCGTGAAAAGAACTTCGTCGAATTTATTGAACTGTGAATTGTTTCTCAACTTCTCCATTCAAACGTCCGAATTTCTTCGTGGGACCAAATTCACACCCTAGACGGGAATTTTGGATTTCTGATCTGAACTCTTGGACTTTCATTTTAGATCATTATATTAGATACAGGCCAGTACCATTTTGTGTTGTAATTAAATTTGAAGTTTGAAACCAGTACTATTTAGTATTGTAATTAGTTTTGAAGGTTTGAACTTAATATCTGTCATTTTTGTAATGTAATTTATGTTATAACTGTTACATATATATTTAGTTTATTGTAATAAATTATACAAGCTGTCATCTGTGTCTTTCTGTTGCGTTCAGTCTACATACATAAAAAAATATCAGAATGTGACATTGTTGTGTTGGGAGGTATTGAGTTTTAATTGTTGTAATATGTCCACTAACTTATTGTTTACAAATTTATGTATTTTTTTTTCTTTTCTATCATGGAACTTGCCCCATGTAATAACAATTAAAACCTTGTGAAGTGTGAAAGCACTTTTTAAATTCTGTGCATTACATCATGAAGCTGGTGTTTTTCATTTTGCAAAGCTATGTGAAGACCATCTTGATTTTGAAGTGTAATTACATGGAAGACTAGTTGAATTTTTTTCAGTTTTATTTGATTTTTGCTTTGAGTAATTAATGTAATATGCCAAACTTTCATCAAGATTATTCAACAATTTTTCAAAATGAACAGTTTAATTATTACAGTAAAGTTGTAAATGTGTCTTTTGTTAACTCTTCAGCTTTGTTCCAGTCTAATCTGCATTACAACATTCTTAACAAATATTAATGACATATCCTTTAATGAATGCTCAGTCTCTGGAGAGTACTTTTACATAAGTCATGCAAGTGAGATTATCCAAATCAACAACAAACATTTTTCTTGTCATTTGATTGCACTCAATTTAACTTTTTTATGATAACTCCCTCAATATTGTTACAACCAGGTTTTTCAGGTTGGCAACAATAATTGTTTTAACAATGCAATGTAATGATTTTGGTCCTATGGGTAATTGGAAATATACACATGTATTACTCCGATGATTGTTTATTATACTCAGCTTCTCTATGGATGCTTTTGATTCTGATGGCATTTTCAACAATATACTGAGACCTGAATAGTGGTAGAGGTGAAACAAAATTTATTTGTCAGACTTATGGATATCTGCAACTCAACAAAACAATTTTACAACACTACAAATAGATAAAAAATCAAAGGTATTTTATTCACAACATTACAGAAATCACTTTCAACAGAGAAGGAATTATTTTTATATTATCTTTAATAAACTGTATAAAATATGGATTTTCAGAACAATCTTTCAAAAAAGAATCACAGGTTAGTTTTTAATTGGCTTAAAAAGTAAGGTGTCATGTGTGAAAACTAATCGTGCAATGACTCCTATTAATTTTGTTTTGTTTACTGAACTGTTAATTTGAAAAGGTTTATAGACTAAAGTAAGAAGCCTAACAACAGTGAAATAAACTGTTTAACTTTATCACTATTATTTGACATACTGTTTTAATTTCTTTGCCAGGTGTTGATGTCTAAAACGGTAACATTAAATGTTTTACACTGCATGTAACATCAATTTTCACACTTTTGTATGCCTGCAATTTCAGCCTAGCTGATGAGTTCTAATATTGAACAAAACAGCTTCACTTGCTATGACAAGATGTGTATTATATTTTATAAATACCCCTGATTTGTAATTGATAATAGAATAATTTTGTGGAATGAGGAAAGAAAACTTAAAAGTTCTGGAGATTTTATCAGCACTGTTAAGCATTTCAGTTTTACCACTTCACTGGCTTTTAGCATTAAATAATATATGATATGTAAGTGGGAATGGCACTCCTGTATGCAGCTTATAGCATTCACACATGCATGTTGAACTGATAATATAATGAACACCTTATGTAGGCAACAGAGGGAAAGAGCTATATACATGCATATTTTTCAGTAAGAAATAGAAAATTGTACATAGTTCTGAGGAAAAGCTGCTGTTTCAATTCAACTGTCTTGGTTAACAACTCAAATAAGTTGAGTCAGTTGTCACAACTCCCTTCCACTTCAAACTTGTTTTGCTGCCTATTCATTGATATATTTCAGTGTAATTATAAACAAGGCAGTTTAATGTATATCTATGGGTTTTTTAAAAAGTATTTTGAAAGTACTCATGGCTTCATCACCCGTCATAGTGGTACCATTATCTAATTTATATTATTACTGTTCAGCAGTGAGTAAAACCTTTAAGTAGGAAGATAATGACATATCCATAGGCTATTGCTAAAAATAACACCTTTGAATGAGCTATCCCTTTATATTTTAATGGCAATTTCATTTAAATACAAAATTATTAGCCTAACATTAATAACCTTTCAAGTTGCTTTGGGGCCTATTAGGCCCCACTTTTTGTAGGAGTGTTTAACGTTTCTTTTTCGCCAAACCGATAAGCAAGTTCGCTTCTGAAATTATTGTCTCCTTTCAAATTAAAGCCCTGTGTATTCGATTCAGTTTATTAATTTACTCTTCGTTTATCGTTGTAAATCCTGCAATAAATACGTTATTAAATATTTTCGTATTGTACATTGTGCATTGTTTCCTCTCCCATCACTTTTTCTAGATGTTTATTTTTTTAATTTTGCGCAAAACTACTCGAGGGCTACTTTAAAGTTCTGAAACTGTAATAAATCCTTTGATCTATCACAGCGAGTATCATCCATTTTTACTTTGTTTGTTTGTTTGTTTTGGAATTTCGCACAAAGCTACTCGAGGGCTACCTGTGCTAGCCGTCCCTAATTTTGCAGTGTAAGACTAGAGGGAAGGCAGCTAGTCATCACCACCCACCGCCAACTCTTTGGCTACTCTTTTACCAACGAATAGTGGGATTGACCGTCACATTATACACCCCCACGGCTGGGAGGGCGAGCATGTTTAGCGCGACGCGGGCGCGAACCCGTGACCCTCGGATTACGAATGCACGCCTTAACGCGCTCGGCCATGCCAGGCCTCCATTTTTACTTATAGAAAGAATTTCGTGATATTTAACAAATAATTAATACAATGAAAAGTTACTTGAGTTAAAAATCTATAGAAACGGTTAGAAATAAAGAACAATTTGATTTTCACGCGAAGCTAGACGAGGGCTATTTGCGCTAGCCGCCCATAGTTTATCAGTTTGAAGAAGCTATGGGAAAATCAGCTAGTCATCACCACCTAACTGCCAACTCTTGGTTCACTCTTTTACCAGCGTCACTTTATAATGCTTCCACGGCTGGGAAAGCGACCATGTTTAGGCGATCCGGACTGGAACCCGCGATCCTCGGATTATGTGTCGAACGCTTTAACACATTTTGCTATGCCAAGCCCATTTTCTGCGAAAATTCCCAGTTATATTATTGCCAACGAATTTTAACTGAATGTCAGTTCATCATTTTTCCATTGGAACGTCACACACGTACAATGCATTTCTTTCAAAGAGGTTATGTAAGCCAATACTACGTGGTGTCATGATTCTCTACCTATTATTGATACTAAAATAGGAGAAAATAAAACACACTAGAGACAAGAAAAATATGCTGACATAATTACTCCTTTTTTATATTTATGAAAAATTTGTATTTTTGTTCGCTTGATTTACAATTTAAAATCTACGCTGTAGTTTAGCAAGAAGTAATATTAAATCAGCATTATATGTAATTAAGATTCCTTTCAAACCTAGTTACATATCATTGGCACAATCTAACATTTGAGAGTACTAGCATTTTTAAAAGAGAGAGATACTAAAATTTCATGATCTCTTGTAATCATATGATAATTGTAAAATGAAGACTCAATGTTAGAGCATACTAAAGTATTACGGTAACGTGCTACTAAAGAAATATTTTATACTTAATTTTCCAGAACGTCATGAAACAATTCCGGCCAAATATTAGGGATATCTGTTCCCTTTGTCTTTTCATCAAATTTTGCCTTTAAACGTTTCGACTGATCTTCAGAGAAATAATCCTTCCAGTCACCCACAACACCTTTTCGAATAAAAGTGATCTCTTTCGGCTCTGGTGCCTTCACACGTTCAACATATTCCTGAAGCAACTTTATTGCTTCATGAACACGAAAATTTTGATCTTTTTGTTTGTGACAAAATCCATTAAACTGTTTGTTAACGTGTATTCTAGACTTGTTTGATATAGTATTTTCTTTAACAAATTAGCGTCGCTTTCAAGCATGTCTAAATATTCCTGCCCTAGAAACTTAGCAATATTTAGCACGGTAGCTTCATGATCTGCTTTCATTTCTTCGTAAACAAGGAATAAAACGTTTGGAAGGTTTCGATGTTCATAAAGCGAAAGAAGATGATCGAAATAGTCTCCCCAGTCATTTTCTCCATTCAGAAAAATTTCAAAAAATTCATCAAAGGTTCCATCAGAGAACTGATAGTGTGGAAACGTTTTGGTGTGATGGTAAAATGAAACGCAGCAATCCTTTGGATTTCGAATAACTAAGATGTACTTTGCTTTCGCAGAATAAGGTTTTATGTGAAATGGGAGATGAGTTTTGATAGCCCCAGGTCGAGGGATAAGTTCAATACCTTCCTTTCCAAAAAAATCTATTATAGGACAACGAAGGTTGTATTCTTCCAGACTTGTCAAGGGTTTTCCTTTGGTCAAGATATTGTGCACAATATATTGTATCCAAGTTGTTCCAGATTTTGGAAATGTCAGGATAATGATGTCATCATCTCTTGGCTCGTATTGAATGGCTTCTTCTAAAAATTTGGGGCTAAAGCCTTCGGAAATTCTGACATTGTTAACATCTTGATAAGCTGGCATTTTTCTAATTGTGTACATGTTGATTGAACCTTAGTATAAACAGAGAAAGGAAATAATAAGAACATGTAAATCAGACGATATAAAGTTCCTGAACAATGACTTATATTTAAACTTTATTTTTACATTGTTTACACGTTTTTAGATAAGAAATTTAGACAGTGATAATTATTGTACTGAATTGTAACCACCATAAAATGTATTTGGATGCATACATGAGAAGCCAAGATCTGTTGGGTAAATCGTTATAACCAGTGATATATTAAAATAAAATTTGAGTGAACGAAATTGAAGACGTTACTTTTATTATACTTTATATCAATAAATCTTTAAAAAAACGTTGACACAATGTGGATGTATGAGCATACATATTATAATTAGGCCACTAATAGACAAAAAGAGTACTAGTTCGTTTCCAATATAAGAGAATGCAATATACCTATGAAAGGACTAATGTGTGGAAAAATAGGCGTGAGTCACAACCTCAAAGTTCAACACATGCCTCAAACAGCTGATGAATAAAACAGTTTTTCTTATTATTGGATACGAAAACTACGCTTCAAGACTATAAAATATAATAAAATAGCCATAAAATATAATATGACCGGACGTTTCAACTTGAAGAGCCTTAGAAACCGTCTTAATTTCGAATTCACTCAGTATTGATATTTAGAGCAGATTTGGATATCTTCCACACAATATATTTTATACTGAACCAGATCCTTTCTTCGTAGGTTTGTCTTCTTTCTAAGATACATTTCGCGATAAAATTTATGACTAGGTGCAACTTTACCCCACACCATTAACTTGACGTTTTTAAGATTCAGAATTCTTTTCATCCTGGAAATTAACATAATGTTAAAATACAATAAAGGAAGTAATAGAGGTTTATCAATTGACAATAACTTGTGAGAAAAATTATGAGAGCTATGTACATTGCTGCTGGAAACTTATTTGTTCAAACTTATAAAAAATCAAATATCTCATTTTCTTTCGAATTTCTTTTGATTAAAATTATTTATTACCGCTAACTATGGAAATCTAGTTTTATTGTTTACAGCGCAAAATATTTGTTGTATTCGATACTTGCCATTACCAGATCGCATTTAAACAATTTTCTAGTTTTCTACATCAAAATAAACAATAAAAAACATTATAACTGGTATAATACAAAATATATTTTACATTATTGCTAATATAATTATCTGTCAATAATAATTTACATTGTTGACTTAGTGTACAGATTCAGAATTAATAAATATTTTTTCAAAGTTGACTGAATTTCTTGAGGTATAATGACAATAATGGTCGAAACTTGGTTAAGAACGAGAGCACCTAGTGATATATTAATACACTCTAAACATTACAGGTGTTAGTTTTCCTGTGTGTTTTGTATATGACGGTAGGTCATTATTGTTCGTTTATTATTGTTCGGAAATTTATTTGACCTGTCGCACACCTAAACCACGACAAATACAGATACAGTAGCAATTGAAACGAACGCTGTTGTTTCGTTATACTAAGAGAAATCACATATAACATAAACACAGTCTCCAAAAATGTAATTAGCTAAACTGGCGGATCTTTTCCATACACTCCAAGACTGTGTCTCTAAACGAAAATAGACGATTCAGCTCTGCTAGCCGTATTTCGTAGATAGCCTTCTCTCTCGCCAGTTTTGCTACTTCTGTGAACTTTTCCTTGTGTGGTTGTGTGAGGGGCATTGTGCATGAGACAGTGATAGCCAGTCTGGGGAAATACGTAAACGTATCACCGACACAATGTCAAGCGTCATTGTAGCTAGCCAACAAATGGAAGAAAATCGAATACTGACTCTATTTTGAGGCTCACAAACGGAAAACATGGAGATGTATGTATTGAGACCAATGATGTGTGACAAAAACCCTCATACATGAGTCCCACATTTAGCGCGTACCGCTTCTGTCTTGTCGTTAAATTTATAACTCGTTACATAGATTTCTGACACCCTACATAATAGTGCCTTCGTTCATTTATAACTGTTGTGTCCTACAATTAATAAAAAGTTAAAGAAACTTTCATAAACCAATGATACTGTTTTTGACGTCATACTTACTTCTAATGTTCTTAAATATTTAGTGACAATTTTATTTTCTAAGAATCTACAATGCTATTCTTTGTACCAAGTTAGTAATAAATTAAAGCACAAACAGTGTAATTACTATTCTTTGTCTTGTAGCTCCAGATAACTAAAGAAGAAAATTTGAATATTGTGAAACGTTTAACGAATAAATCATATTATTAGACACACGTGTTACTTTATTATTGAGTTAAGTTTTCCCAAGAAATTAATCCATCACTAAGTTAGTGATAATTTAAGTTTTGTAAACTACAAACAGGGAAACCGTATCATAACTTAAACAGCTCATTACCTTTGAGTTGTAAAAATAAAACTCAGTCTTCACCTGCTCTCATCAGTGATCTTGTGATCAATAAGGTAAAGGACGCACTGTATTTATTTTCCTAATAAGCACCAAAGATTAGATTATTTTAAAAACTCTGAATAAAACATAAATAAAATAGAAGACTTTGTCCCCTGTCATAATAGTTATTTCACATTCATCTAACCTTAACGGAGTTGATAACAATATACTTTAATGGACTCTCGCTTCTGTTCGTTTCGTATCTTCCTTTCGTACGAAACTCTGACGGCACTGATGTGAGTTTGATAAAGTGTATTATTAAGGTTGTACTTTATAGAGGTAGCATAAGTATAAGTAAATGATCATTTGCAAATAAAGAGACGTCAATATTATTCACAGTTGGATATCTCTGTTGAAATTTTAAAGAATGATCCAATTCCAGATATTAATATATATATATATGAAATGACAGTTTATGTCAATCAGTCTGTTCAAAACCTCAGAAAATAGAAGTGTTCACTTGTAAAAAAAAACAAAAAAACAGCCATAATTGAAAGAAAAAGAGAAAGCTTACAGATTTTTGGTGGGGGAAATTTCGTTGTCAAAGTGTTAACAGCTAACAAGTGTACATGCAATAATCGAATATATACTTATATTGTTGATGCTGATAAATATAATTTTGAAAATGTTGTTTATACATCATTTAATAAGTGATAATCATAATTCAGCAAATTGTATTTCTGTAAATACAAACATGAATAATTTTCCAACTCACAACCATCGTAACCCAAACCTGGTGTCACGAAAATCTTGTTCGATTTCTAACTACAATATTAAAATGTGCTTTCTGATTTATGTCGTTGAGATTTTACGCGATGTTCCAAAGTGGTATGGACACCAACACTAAAATCACCGTGTTTAGTTTACACCACCAAAACTTTATGTATGATATGAATGTGTTTGAAAGTATAATCACAGATAATCTCTCAATTAAACACCAATGCAATGAGTGGTATTATACAGGATTACAACAACTCTAAAGTAATTGTACGTTTATCGGTGTAATTATGTAAATTAAAGCAGCAGGGAACCTAATTATTTTCACCATCTATAGAAGTGTGCATTCATTAAGATGCTGACCTTATAGGGTATGCAGAAGAGAAGGCTCATTGCCATCTGTACGAAGGGTGATGAGACAGAAAGATTCTCACTTAATGTATCAAAGAATACAATATAAAAGCACAAAATAAAGAATGGAAATATCAAGATGCGTAAAAAACAAATTCTAGCGAAATGAAAATGTATAACTAGTTTTCACTGTACTCAGGCGGGAGTATCAAGCATTCTTTCATATGTGGACCAGTCATCAACTGGAAAGTTCACTGTGAAAGAGGATCGTGTGTCTTTAGTTGTGGCAAGAGACATTACGGGTATAGTAGAATAGTAATCAACAGTATCGTATGTTGTTACGTTTTTGTTTATGTTTTATGTTTTTCTTAGACTAAACGCAACAGAAAGACACAGATAACAGCTTGTATAATTTATTACACTAAACTATTAACAGATATAACATAAATTATATAATAACAATGACAGATATAAAGTTTAAACCTTCAAAATTAATTACAAAACAAAATGGTATTAGTTTCAACCTTCAAAATTAATCACAATACAAAATGGTACTGGCCTGTATCTAATATAATGATCTAAAATGAAAGTCTCAAATTCCAGTCTAGGGAGTGAATTTGGTCCCACGAAGAAATTCCGAAGTTTAAATGAAGAAGTTCAGAAACAGTTCACAGTTCAGTAATTCGACGAAGTTCTTTTCACGATGCCTCTGATGAACGTCTGAAACTTGCCGACTCTCAGCACAACCAGTAATTCAGATGAATCGTAGAGATTGACGAAATAAAATCACAGCTTCTGTGATCTAACTTCAGTCACAAATCACACAAGCACTTAAACCTTCTAAAACGAATGACTGACTCTCTTCTTTTGAAATAAAACTAATGTCTGACTCTCCTTTCTTTCTCGCATCTTCGTCTGTTTATATAGTATAAGCCTAGACTCCTCGAAACACCCCGAAACTTCTACAGATCTCCAGAGCAATCCGCGCATGTCCGTTCTTGCACGAGACTAAACGTCTAGACACGAAGTCGCCAGCATTTCATTTACAAACATATGATTGGTCTACTTAATTCAAGAAAATTCTAAATGTTACCCTAAATGAATAAAAACATATTTTATTAGTTTAAACATTGAAACAATAATATAAATATGGAAATATAGATAATAGAAATGAAAATTTAAATACAACACGACATGTCGTCGTTTACAAAATATTTACACGACATTTACATAACATACGTGTAGTGCAGAGACCAATCGTACAAACTGGTGTTCATACATTCTTCAAAAACATCATAAGCTCACAATACGCTGAAGTTTGTTTAAGATGCTTCAATTTTTTCGTTCCTCACAAAAGAAATCCGGCATGGCCAGATGGTTAGGGAGATCGATTCGTAATCTGAGATTCGAGAGTTTAAATCCTAGTCACACAACACATATTAACCTTTTCGGTTGTGGAGGTGTTATAATGTGAGGAAGAAATCCCACTATTCGTTGGTAAAAGAGTAGCCCAAGAGATGGTTTGTGATAACTATTCACCTTCTTTCCAGTTCTTCCCTCAACACTCCTAAGTTAGGGATAGATAGCGCTCCTAGTCCTCTTATTGCATTGCGCAAATTTCGAAAACAAACAAACATTCTCGCAAAGGTCTCTTCAGTCTGTAAAATAAGTGACGCCAACCAGTTCCTTTTATTGTACTCAACCAAGTTTCACTTTGAACTTAAATACAATTTTTATCCTGAATTATTGTTCTATTAAACAGAATTTTATTAACATGGGACCCGAGTTTGACATCACGGTATTTTCAAATGTTTCATGATAAAACAAAATTATGAGAATATTGTGCTATTCTGCTGGTACTTTGTTACATGTGGCGTAAGTAGACCTCTAGTGTCTATTACAGACAACACTTTATTACGGATACTTGATATTTACCTTTGGTGCATTCCTGGTGTAACAAACAGTCACTTCTCTTGCATAACATCTCCGAATGTAATGAGATGTTTTGTTTTTAACTCTTAGGAACTATTTCAAAACTAACTAGTAATGGTCAGTCAGATTCAGATAATCTGGGATAATCAAGGCAAATCCAAATACTATATGTCTGTAAACACTGATGAGATATAATGGCTAGTATTATGTGGTGTGTAATAAAGCTGAAAGAACCATTGTTTTCCTTACAGAAGCTCATTTGTACAGCTGATGTTGAATAAGCAAAGATGGTCCAATAGATCAAGGCATTAATGGCTCACGTAATGATTATAACTTGACAAAGTTCAAACAAAAATATATCTTTAGATTACAATCATGACCTTTACTCGTTGGGAAAACAAAACTATTTCAAACACGTTCTTCAGATATTATTATTTCTATTTCCACAACATGAAGAAAACAATGAGTAGCGAAGCTTATCGATTTACACGATAATGACCAACAGTGTTTAATTCAGGAGATATTAAGAAGAAATTTTTCCACCCTGTGCAAAAATCCTACTCTGAAATACAGTGTTTTACATTTTGTCAAATATTAATTCTAATTCGTATCTACCGAGGTACACATAACCCAACCTCCTCAGCCAGGTGGAAATGTCAAAATCCTACACTGAGAATCCATCACGCTTCAACATGTTTACTTGCGGTACCATTAGAGTGAACGCCTGTTATGAGCAACATAAGGACTTCAGTTTATCCATGAATTATTACGACACATAATTTCCTTTATTGGTGACACCTTAGGATTTGCACTTTACTTTCTCTATGTTTCCACACACCCTCATAATTGAACAATTTACAATAAATCATAATATACTTTTATCTCTTTAGTTTAGATTCGTACATCTTAGGGTAATTTAAATATTGTTTAATAAGGAGAATCTCGTTCTTCACGCTAAGCCGCTTAGGATGTAAGATTTTAACTCCAAGCAGATTGCCTGATATAGCTTTGCTAAAAAAGAAAACACAAGAACACCATATAATATATTTTGCTTTGTAACTGTAGTACTTCATTATACCACATGCTTTCTCTTACACTTACTGTATTTTTGCTGTGTCATTTTCTTGGCGCATTCCCAAATGGCTGAAAAGCTTCTAGTAGAATGCATGATTTTATTTCTATTCCATCTTCTAAAGTAACTTTTTATATTTACGTGAAAATTTATCCTGCTAATGAAAGGAGTTTTCACTTGCACTAGCTGTTGCTGTCATTTTGGGCATTTTTCCAATTGTAGATTCAAATTCATTGGCACACGATAAAGTAAGTTTTCGTATGTAGTTTACACACACACATTGGAAGTGTAGTCTTCAATCTATATGACATAAATATGTATAATAAATAAAATGTATAAAGAAAAATAACAAGTCAATTTCTTAAAGGTTTGGCTACAGGTCTCTTTATTAATTTTGAGGTGCTTAAAAGAAACTATCCAATATAACATTTTTGTTCATTTGTGGCCTAATTATCATAGGTATGCTCAAACATCCACATTGTTTCACCTTTTTTTAAATCTACATATTTTTATTAATATGAAGGACAAAAATGTAACGTTTTCTATTTCGTTCACTCAAATATCATTTTAATATATCAGTGATTATTTCGATTTACCCAACAGATCTCACCTGGGTTTCGCATGTATCCATCCACATACATTTTATGGTGGTTGCACCAAAATTCGTGCATAATCTTCTCGTACAAAGCACTGACCTTTTTAAAATTCGGGGGTGTAAAATCTGTTGCAGGACTCTTTCTGTGATTTAATTCTATTAAGTTCAATAATTATATCTGTCTAAATTTCTTATCTAAACGCGTGTAAACAATGTAAAAATGTAATTCAAATATAAGTCATTATACAGAAACTTTATATCGGCTGATTTACATGTTCAAAATACTTTTTATATTATAAGTTCAACCTTCTGTATTTAGCGGTGTTGATACGCTCCCTTTCTTGGCACTTACTCTTCACTACTAGTTGATTACAATAACATTACCTAACCTTAAGTAATGAGCCCAACTGCTCAACTAATTGCCTTTAGTTGTGACCTTAATTTGTGAATTAGCAACGTTTAGTTCATTCCCCAACTATGGTCAGAGCTGTAGTGACTTGTTCATTCATTGCCTTATTGTTAAAAATATAATTAATTTTATTTTCTTGTGAATGACTTAAGCCTGTCGGTTTGTCGCGGAAATTCCATATTGATTCAGTATAATGTTTTCACTTACTGTTTCCTTACCTTGTGTTAAGAGAGGTTAAATCAACATGTACACAATTAGAAAAATGCCAGCCCATCAAGATGTCAGAATTGCCGGAGGCTTTACCCTAATATTTTTAGAAGAAGCCATCCAACACGAGCCAGAGATGACGACATCATTATCCTGACATTTCCAAAACTGGAACAACTTGGACACAATATATTGACCAAAGATAAATCCTTGACAAGACTAGAAAAATACAACCTTCGTTGTCCTATAATAATTTTTTTGGAAAGGAAGGTATTGAACTTTTGCCTCGTCCTGAGGCTATCAAAACTCATCTCCCATTTCACGTAAAACCTTATTCTGCTGAAGCAAAGTACATATTAATTGTTCGAAATCCAAAAGATTGTTGCGTTCCATTTTACCATCACACCACAACATTCCCACATTATCAGTTCTCTGAAGGAACCTTTGATGAATTTTTGAAATTTTTCTGAATGGAGAAAATGACTGGGGAGACTATTTCGATCATCTTCTTTCGCTTTATGAACATCGAAACCTTCCAAACGTTTTATTTCTTGTTTACGAAGAAATGAAAGCAGATCATGAAGCTACCGTGCTAAACATTGCCAAGTTTCAAGGGCAGGAATATTTAGACATGCTTGAAAATGACGCTAACTTGTTAAAGAAAATACTATATCAGACAAGTTTAGAATACATGAGAAAACACGTTAACAAACAGTTGAATGAGTTTCGTCACAATCAAAATAAAGAAGAAAAACAAAAAGATCAAAATTTTCGTGTTTATGAAGCAATAAAGTTACTTCAGGAATATGTTGAACGTGTGAAGGCACCAGAGCCGAAAGAATTCCCTTTTATTCGAAAAGGTGTTGTGGGTGAATGGAAGGATCATTTCTCTAAAAATCAGTCAAAACGTTTAAAGGCAAAATTTGATGAAAAGACAAATGGAACAGGTATTCCTAATATTTGAACAGAATTGTTTTATGACGTTCTTGAAAATTAAGTATAAAATATTTATTATATAGCAGGTTACTGTAATATTCTAGTATATTCTAATATTGAGACCTCATTTTACAATTATCATATGATTACAAGAACTAATGACTTGTAACTAGGTTTAAAATGAATCTTATTTACATACAATACTAATTTCACATTGCTTTTTCCAAAACTACAGCGTAGATTTTAAATTGTAAATCAAGTGTACAAAAATACATATTTTTCATAAAAATAAAAAATGAGTAATAATATCAGCATATTTTCCTTGTCTGTCGTGTGCTTTAGCTTCTCATGTTTTTGTGTCAATAATACGTACAGGGTCACGTGCATCACGAAGTACGTGCTATTATAATTTATTTAAAACAAATCCATTGTACAAATGCAATGTTCCGACTAAAAAATAATGAACTGACATTCAGTTACTGTTACGTTTCTTAATGTGGACTGAACGCAACAGAAAAACACAGATAACAGCTTGTATAATTTATTACAATAAACTATTATATATGTAACAGATATAACATAAATTATATAATAACAATGACAGATATTCAGTTTCAACCTTCAAAATTAATTACAATACAAAATGGTACTGGCCTGTGTCCAATATAATGATCTAGAATGAAAGTTCAAAAGTCCAGATCAGAAATCCAAAATTTCTAGTATAGGGTGTGAATTTGGTCCCACGAAGAAATTCCGAAGTTTGAATGGAGAAGTCCAGAAACAATTCACAGTTCAATAAATTTGACGAAGTTCTTTTTACGATGTTTTTGATGAATGTCTCAAGTTTGTCGTTCTCCAACTTTTCCGGTCTCCTCTAAACAGTCCTATACGTGTTGATCTTCAGTATAACCAGTAATTCGAATGAATCGTAAAGATTGACGAGATAAAATCACAGCTTCTGTAGATCTAGCTCTAGTCACAAATCCAAGTTGAATAAACACACAGCAAACGTTTACTTTTCTCGAGCAAAGACAATATCTCTTGAATCGAAATAAAAACGAATGACTGACTCCCTTTTCTCGCGTCGCCGTCTGTTTTTATACTAGTATGCTTACTGTGTTCTCCAACAATCGCGTAACTTCCACAGAATTCCAGAGTAATCTGCGTATGTTTGCTTTCGCACGAGAATCGTCGTCTAGACATCAGGCCGCTATACATTTCTATTTACAGTCAAATAATCGATCTACTTAATTCTAGAAATTTCTATATGAATACCAACATATTTTATTGGTTCAAATTTCAAAACAATAAAATAAACAACAACATGGCATTTCAAACGCTTTATACATAACAATTATAATCATCTAACAATAATATAAATTGGAGTAATTTTGAAAAATTTACTGGTGTGGAAAGGATTTTTGTGCTAGCCGCCCCAAATTTAGAAATGTAAGAAAGAGAGAAGGCAGCTAGTCATCACCACCCACCGCCAACTCTTGGGCTACTCTTTTACCAACAAATTGTGGGATTGACCGTCACATTATAACCTCCTCACGGCTGAAAAGGCGAGCATGTTTGGCGCAACCAGGATGTGAACCCGCGACCCTCAGATTACGAGTCGCACCCCTTAACATGCTTGGCCATGCCGGGCCGAATGGAAAGGAAATAACTCAGAATGCACAATATGAAAAGATTCAATTAGGCCTTTAGTGCATGATTTACAATAATAAATGAAAAGTGAACTACCTTGAATTAAACAAAAATAAAGTGAAACATATTTTAATTGAGAAAAACAATGGCTTCAAAAGCTAAAATGCTTATCAAGTTGCCAAAAGAAAACACAAGACAACTCTGCTAACAAAATTAAGACTGACAACTTGCACTATATCTTTAACAAATATCTTTGTTTGTTTTGGAATTTCGCACAAAGCTACTCGAGGGCTATCTGTGCTAGCCGTCCCTAATTTTGCAGTGTAAGACTAGAGGGAAGGCAGCTAGTCATCACCACCCACCGCCAACTCTTGGGCTACTCTTTTACCAACGAATAGTGGGATTGACCGTAACATTATACACCCCCACGGCTGGGAGGGCGAGCATATTTAGCGCGACGCGGGCGCGAACCCGCGACCCTCGGATTACGAGTGCACGCCTTAACGCGCTCGGCCATGCCAGGCCCTAACAGTGGCTTTAACACTAAACCGTTTCAAAACCCGCAATTGCACGAAATATTGTAAGACACATTCAGCAGAGTAGAAAGGAATAGAATGGTTATTTTTGTTTTTTTTGGAATTAAGCACAAAGCTATACAATGGGCTATCTGTACTCTGCCCACCACGGGTATCGAAACCCGGATTTTAGCGTGTAAGTCCGCAGACATACCGCTGAGCTACTGGGGGCAATATGTTATTAAGCACAAAGCTTGTGTTTTTCTGAGCTATCTGCTCAGCCCACCGAGGGGAATCGAACCCCTGATTTAGGATAGAAAGGCGTTTTGTAAATAAAGAAAAAGTTACTAAATTTTTAATATATACGTAAGTGATGTATGATGTAGACATTTTCTGATATACACTACGAGGCCACTAAAAGTTAGAGAAAAGTGTAAGAAAGTGACTGATGCTTTCGGAAGATATATTCACTTTTTGTAAAAAAAATATTCAACAATGTTACAAACGACTTTCTAAATATTTTAATGTGTTAACTTGAGGAAGCTGTGGGGCATAACGATGATGCCAAGGTGGAATAGTTGTTATTTTAGTCAAGGTATGTCTATAAATTTTGACTTAAGATCTGGCAAAGTAAGGATAGATTAAAATAGAAGATTCGGAAAAACATCAGAAAGGTAGAGAATTGTTTCTAGCTGGTAAAATGAACCAGCCATTGTGTGTAGTGAGGTATTTGGATCTGTGTAAATTATTACACAGTTACTTTGTACTATTAAATGTGTTTTATATTGGTGTCGTTTGTACAGTTAGTATACAAGTTACAAGTATTTTACAGTGTAAAATCATAAAGGAAGAAATAAATAAATCTATTGTTTTCACGATGATTTGATTTATTTTCACCAGAGAATGTGAAACAATGCCATGAAAGAACAAAGTTACAAAAGTATGCTATAAACAAACATAATAAATTGAAGTAGGGACAGAAAGTATACATATACAATGTTGCCATACATAAAACTGGACTATCTGATCTAATTCAAACTTTCAGATTAAAAAAATATATATTGTAATCTTTCAAAATGAATTTCTCTTCCTTTATTAATTTTCACTATATTTGAACTTCACCATTTATGGGGTCACTCAGTTTTGTTTATTGTTTGAGCTAACATCACATGCTATTTGACACAACTGAGGATGCAAAATTCCTTAGAACATTGGTGTTAAGGAGTAAGGAAATATGATGACAATACTAAATTAGGATGTTTAAACAATTCAAAGAACTAATAATTGGATCAGTTCTTCTGAATGATAGTGATATTATCAAAATTTTTGCTTTTATTTTAATTTTGTGTAAATCCGATTTTTTACCAGTTGCAACAGCTAAAGTCATAAGAATAACTTTAGAAATTAGAAACCAGTTACTGTTTTTAAAAATCCCAAGTCATGTTTTGGCTGTTGTGTTAACTTCTTTTTGTTTGTTGTCCACATTGAGTTTCTTTTTTGATTAAGACTTCTATAATTTATGAATTATATTTAATACTTTTATGTTGGGAATCTGCATACCAGAACATGACATTGTTCTGTAGGGAGGTGCTGAGTGCTAATTTTATTTGTTAACAAATTTAATCCGGGTAATTCTGTATGACATGTTTGAAACTTTGCACATTCACTGCTGAGCATTCAAAGTCTGCAAAGGTGAAGTCCACGCTCACTAGTTGAAGTTTAACCTCACTCAACGTCAATAACGATTATGCCCCTGTGAGCATCATTAACTGCTTGGC
The DNA here is from genome assembly GCA_011833715.1 of Carcinoscorpius rotundicauda. Taxonomy (NCBI): domain Eukaryota; kingdom Metazoa; phylum Arthropoda; class Merostomata; order Xiphosura; family Limulidae; genus Carcinoscorpius; species Carcinoscorpius rotundicauda. The sequence continues at coordinate 15,429,140 of CM022393.1, read as the reverse complement.
ATCTCCTGCCATTGGAAGCGGTGAGATGACGAATTACATCCTGTGGAATGGCTGTCCACTCAGCCTGCAAAGCTGCTGGAAACTGATGTAGAGTCTGCGATTGCGGTTGTCGTCGTCGCAGACGTCTGTGTAACTCGTCCCAAAGATATTCGATGGGGTTTAAATCTGGTGATCTGGAGGGGGGTAAGGGAAGAACGTTGATGTTGTGGTGTCTCAAGAATACAGTGGTGAGTCGGGCTGTGTGAGGACGGGCGTTGTCATGTTGAAAAACGTAGTTGACGTTCGCCATGATGGGTTGCACATGGGTCCTAAGAATCTCGTCGACGTATCGTTGAGCCGAAAGATTCCTCGAATGTGCAAAAGGTCTGTTCTGGCATTGTAGGCGATGGAAGCCCACATCGCTGAAACAAACACGTTTCGTTCGTCGATGAGGCCACACCCGGTGTGTCCGAGTCCACTTCAGCCGTGCTTGACGATGTTGCTGGATGACACCTCTGACTGTACGTCGAGGTCGGATTCCTGTATCTTGTAGACGGTTGCGTACGGTCTTATCAGAAATCCTACGCAGCTCTGGTATGGTTGAGGCAGTAGACGTCGCAGTGGTGGTCCTATCCCGAAGGTGACGTAACCGAATGTAGAGATCTTGTGCGGGCGTGGTCACACGAGGTCTGCCAGATCGTGAAAGGTCACGAGTTGATCCATGTTGTTGGTGACAATTCCGTAGCCTTGTGATGGTGTTGTTGTGTTGTGTTTCAGTCAGTCTTGCGTGTCGATGGCTAATCATTGAGCTATGAAAACCGAGAACCGGTCACTTTTATAGGGAGTTTGCACATGTTGCACTTGCAGAACATGTAGATCTTTCAAACAAATTTATTGGACACGAATGCGTTTTTGCGAAAAATCCGATGTTTTCCTCCGTTTTCAAAGTGCACAACTTTTATTGTCATATGGTCTGACAATCAGTGCCTTAACACGTGTAACATCACATACTCTGAGCTTGTAACGTTATTACATATATTTCTCTTTAAAATAAAACAAATATCCCTCTTGTGTTTCTTTTTTTGAAGTGTATATAATTATTTTAGAGTCGAGTTTCAGACTGTATTTCAATAAGTTAACTAAAAATATATTACGCCTCAACTTACCTTAACCTTTACAGTTAACTTCAGTTTCAGTGTTCTCCATACGACGCCTTTTACTCTTATCACTGAGGTTAAACTATCATGAGAACCTATAAGCCTGACTATTCAAAATAAATCACGTGATTGTATTTGTTGATTTATTTTACCACTTGGGCGTAAACTAAAATGACTATATATGAGCCTCTTCAGTTTCAGAGTTTCACTTATCTGTTTCTTTGACAAGTTTCCAAACGTTCCTCACGTAACAAATTACAAGGAAAACTTTGTGTTTAATAGTTAATCACGTACAGCACAGAAAAACACATAAAGATCTTCCAATTATCGTTTTTATTTTACGTATGTGCTCGTAAAATCCTTGGAAGCAACTTGGTTTGTAATTGTTAGTTAAAACTTCATTGCAAAGTAGGAGAAACGTAAAATTTTTGCCTGTGATTGTTAAAACAAACGATGCCGTTTCTTTAAGAAATTCTTCGAGTTTCAGCAAACTTATAAAAGCTAAGATATATGAACTTGACAAAACAACATATATGTGTGTGTGTGAACATGTTCCCAAACAACTCTCACTATTGAGGAATACTGAAACCACGAGTTTTTCCTTCAAAGAAATTACTTAAGACAACATGTGATGGTCTGTATTAAAGACGTCTGTGTTACAGTTGTTGAAAATATTTTTTCTGTTTACTTATTAAAGCTTTTATTGACCAGTTACGAGTTCTAAAATGTTACACTTAACAGTCCATTGACTTTAATCTTGGGCTTGGAATGGCTTGATAATGAGGGTGTTTGACTTTAAATATATGGATACGAATTACGTCATCAGACATGCTCGTTCTTTAAACCACTGGGGCATTATCGCTTGACACACAATACCACTTTTGTTTGGAAAAGTTTGTTTGTTTGTTTTGAACTTCGTACAAAGCTATTCGAGAGCTAACTGTGCTAGTCGTCCGTAATTTAGTAGTGTAAGACTAAAGGGAAGACAGCTGGTCATCACCACCCACCACCAACTCTTGGGCTCCCCTTTTACCAACGAATAGTGCGACATTGTAAAAAAAAAGTGTTAGGATTAGATACTTAATGTTTGTGTGCACTTTCGAAAAAATAAAAAGGAAATTGATTATAATTTACGGAATCATGAATTTCAGGCCAATATTAATTCATTAATATTTTCAGTTCGTATTGTTTTTATAGTTTCGAATGAGCTATCCCTTTATATTTTAATGGCAATTTCATTTAAATACAAAATTATTAGCCTAACATTAATAACCTTTCAAGTTGCTTTGGGGCCTATTAGGCCCCACTTTTTGTAGGAGTGTTTAACGTTTCTTTTTCGCCAAACCGATAAGCAAGTTCGCTTCTGAAATTATTGTCTCCTTTCAAATTAAAGCCCTGTGTATTCGATTCAGTTTATTAATTTACTCTTCGTTTATCGTTGTAAATCCTGCAATAAATACGTTATTAAATATTTTCGTATTGTACATTGTGCATTGTTTCCTCTCCCATCACTTTTTCTAGATGTTTATTTTTTTAATTTTGCGCAAAACTACTCGAGGGCTACTTTAAAGTTCTGAAACTGTAATAAATCCTTTGATCTATCACAGCGAGTATCATCCATTTTTACTTTGTTTGTTTGTTTGTTTGTTTTGGAATTTCGCACAAAGCTACTCGAGGGCTACCTGTGCTAGCCGTCCCTAATTTTGCAGTGTAAGACTAGAGGGAAGGCAGCTAGTCATCACCACCCACCGCCAACTCTTGGGCTACTCTTTTACCAACGAATAGTGGGATTGACCGTCACATTATACACCCCCACGGCTGGGAGGGCGAGCATGTTTAGCGCGACGCGGGCGCGAACCCGTGACCCTCGGATTACGAGTGCACGCCTTAACGCGCTCGGCCATGCCAGGCCTCCATTTTTACTTATAGAAAGAATTTCGTGATATTTAACAAATAATTAATACAATGAAAAGTTACTTGAGTTAAAAATCTATAGAAACGGTTAGAAATAAAGAACAATTTGATTTTCACGCGAAGCTAGACGAGGGCTATTTGCGCTAGCCGCCCATAGTTTATCAGTTTGAAGAAGCTATGGGAAAATCAGCTAGTCATCACCACCTAACTGCCAACTCTTGGTTCACTCTTTTACCAGCGTCACTTTATAATGCTTCCACGGCTGGGAAAGCGACCATGTTTAGGCGATCCGGACTGGAACCCGCGATCCTCGGATTATGTGTCGAACGCTTTAACACATTTTGCTATGCCAAGCCCATTTTCTGCGAAAATTCCCAGTTATATTATTGCCAACGAATTTTAACTGAATGTCAGTTCATCATTTTTCCATTGGAACGTCACACACATACAATGCATTTCTTTCAAAGAGGTTATGTAAGCCAATACTACGTGGTGTCATGATTCTCTACCTATTATTGATACTAAAATAGGAGAACATAAAACACACTAGAGACAAGAAAAATATGCTGACATAATTACTCCTTTTTTATATTTATGAAAAATTTGTATTTTTGTTCGCTTGATTTACAATTTAAAATCTACGCTGTAGTTTAGCAAGAAGTAATATTAAATCAGCATTATATGTAATTAAGATTCCTTTCAAACCTAGTTACATATCATTGGCACAATCTAACATTTGAGAGTACTAGCATTTTTAAAAGAGAGAGATACTAAAATTTCATGATCTCTTGTAATCATATGATAATTGTAAAATGAAGACTCAATGTTAGAGCATACTAAAGTATTACGGTAACGTGCTACTAAAGAAATATTTTATACTTAATTTTCCAGAACGTCATGAAACAATTCCGGCCACATATTAGGGATATCTGTTCCCTTTGTCTTTTCATCAAATTTTGCCTTTAAACGTTTCGACTGATCTTCAGAGAAATAATCCTTCCAGTCACCCACAACACCTTTTCGAATAAAAGTGATCTCTTTCGGCTCTGGTGCCTTCACACGTTCAACATATTCCTGAAGCAACTTTATTGCTTCATGAACACGAAAATTTTGATCTTTTTGTTTGTGACAAAATCCATTAAACTGTTTGTTAACGTGTTTTCTCATGTATTCTAGACTTGTTTGATATAGTATTTTCTTTAACAAATTAGCGTCGCTTTCAAGCATGTCTAAATATTCCTGCCCTAGAAACTTAGCAATATTTAGCACGGTAGCTTCATGATCTGCTTTCATTTCTTCGTAAACAAGGAATAAAACGTTTGGAAGGTTTCGATGTTCATAAAGCGAAAGAAGATGATCGAAATAGTCTCCCCAGTCATTTTCTCCATTCAGAAAAATTTCAAAAAATTCATCAAAGGTTCCATCAGAGAACTGATAGTGTGGAAACGTTTTGGTGTGATGGTAAAATGAAACGCAGCAATCCTTTGGATTTCGAATAACTAAGATGTACTTTGCTTTCGCAGAATAAGGTTTTATGTGAAATGGGAGATGAGTTTTGATAGCCCCATGTCGAGGGATAAGTTCAATACCTTCCTTTCCAAAAAAATCTATTATAGGACAACGAAGGTTGTATTCTTCCAGACTATTCAATTGTTTTCCTTTGGTCAAGATATTGTGCACAATATATTGTATCCAAGTTGTTCCAGATTTTGGAAATGTCAGGATAATGATGTCGTCATCTCTTGGCTCGTATTGAATGGCTTCTTCTAAAAATTTGGGGCTAAAGCCTTCGGAAATTCTGACATTGTTAACATCTTGATAAGCTGGCATTTTTCTAATTGTGTACATGTTGATTGAACCTTTCTATAAACAGAGTAAGGAAATAATAAGAACATGTAAATCAGACGATATAAAGTTCCTGAACAATGACTTATATTTAAACTTTATTTTTACATTGTTTACACGTTTTTAGATAAGAAATTTAGACAGTGATAATTATTGTACTGAATAGAATTGTAACCACCATAAAATGTATTTGGATGCATACATGAGAAGCCAAGATCTGTTGGGTAAATCGTTATAACCAGTGATATATTAAAATAAAATTTGAGTGAACGAAATTGAAGACGTTACTTTTATTATACTTTATATCAATAAATCTTTAAAAAAACGTTGACACAATGTGGATGTATGAGCATACATATTATAATTAGGCCACTAATGGACAAAAAGAGTACTAGTTCGTTTCCAATATAAGAGAATGCAATATACCTATGAAAGGACTAATGTGTGGAAAAATAGGCGTGAGTCACTACCTCAAAGTTCAACACATGCCTCAAACAGCTGATGAATAAAACAGTTTTTCTTATTATTGGATACGAAAACTACGCTTCAAGACTATAAAATATAATAAAATAGCCATAAAATATAATATGACCGGACGTTTCAACTTGAAGAGCCTTAGAAACCGTCTTAATTTCGAATTCACTCAGTATTGATATTTAGAGCAGATTTGGATATCTTCCACACAATATATTTTATACTGAACCAGATCCTTTCTTCGTAGGTTTGTCTTCTTTCTAAGATACATTTCGCGATAAAATTTATGACTAGGTGCAACTTTACCCCACACCATTAACTGACGTTTTTAAGATTCAGAATTCTTTTCATCCTGGAAATTAACATAATGTTAAAATACAATAAAGGAAGTAATAGAGGTTTATCAATTGACAATAACTTGTGAGAAAAATTATGAGAGCTATGTACATTGCTGCTGGAAACTTATTTGTTCAAACTTATAAAAAATCAAATGTCTCATTTTCTTTCGAATTTCTTTTGATTAAAATTATTTATTACCGCTAACTATGGAAATCTAGTTTTATTGTTTACAGCGCAAAATATTTGTTGTATTCGATACTTGCCATTACCAGATCGCATTTAAACAATTTTCTAGTTTTCTACATCAAAATAAACAATAAAAAACATTATAACTGGTATAATACAAAATATATTTTACATTATTGCTAATATAATTATCTGTCAATAATAATTTACATTGTTGACTTAGTGTGCAGATTCAGAATTAATAAATATTTTTTCAAAGTTGACTGAATTTCTTGAGGTATAATGACAATAATGGTCGAAACTTGGTTAAGAACGAGAGCACCTAGTGATATATTAATACACTCTAAACATTACAGGTGTTAGTTTTCCTGTGTGTTTTGTATATGACGGTAGGTCATTATTGTTCGTTTGTTATTGTTCGGAAATTTATTTGACCTGTCGCACACCTAAACCACGACAAATACAGATACAGTAGCAATTGAAACGAACGCTGTTGTTTCGTTATACTAAGAGAAATCACATATAACATAAACACAGTCTCCAAAAATGTAATTAGCTAAACTGGCGGATCTTTTCCATACACTCCAAGACTGTGTCTCTAAACGAAAATAGACGATTCAGCTCTGCTAGCCGTATTTCGTAGATAGCCTTCTCTCTCGCCAGTTTTGCTACTTCTGTGAACTTTTCCTTGTGTGGTTGTGTGAGGGGCATTGTGCATGAGACAGTGATAGCCAGTCTGGGGAAATACGTAAACGTATCACCGACACAATGTCAAGCGTCATTGTAGCTAGCCAACAAATGGAAGAAAATCGAATACTGACTCTATTTTGAGGCTCACAAACGGAAAACATGGAGATGTATGTATTGAGACCAATGATGTGTGACAAAAACCCTCATACATGAGTCCCACATTTAGCGCGTACCGCTTCTGTCTTGTCGTTAAATTTATAACTCGTTACATAGATTTCTGACACCCTACATAATAGTGCCTTCGTTCATTTATAACTGTTGTGTCCTACAATTAATAAAAAGTTAAAGAAACTTTCATAAACCAATGATACTGTTTTTGACGTCATACTTACTTCTAATGTTCTTAAATATTTAGTGACAATTTTATTTTCTAAGAATCTACAATGCTATTCTTTGTACCAAGTTAGTAATAAATTAAAGCACAAACAGTGTAATTACTATTCTTTGTCTTGTAGCTCCAGATAACTAAAGAAGAAAATTTGAATATTGTGAAACGTTTAACGAATAAATCATATTATTAGACACACGTGTTACTTTATTATTGAGTTAAGTTTTCCCAAGAAATTAATCCATCACTAAGTTAGTGATAATTTAAGTTTTGTAAACTACAAACAGGGAAACCGTATCATAACTTAAACAGCTCATTACCTTTGAGTTGTAAAAATAAAACTCAGTCTTCACCTGCTCTCATCAGTGATCTTGTGATCAATAAGGTAAAGGACGCACTGTATTTATTTTCCTAATAAGCACCAAAGATTAGATTATTTTAAAAACTCTGAATAAAACATAAATAAAATAGAAGACTTTGTCCCCTGTCATAATAGTTATTTCACATTCATCTAACCTTAACGGAGTTGATAACAATATACTTTAATGGACTCTCGCTTCTGTTCGTTTCGTATCTTCCTTTCGTACGAAACTCTGACGGCACTGATGTGAGTTTGATAAAGTGTATTATTAAGGTTGTACTTTATAGAGGTAGCATAAGTATAAGTAAATGATCATTTGCAAATAAAGAGACGTCAATATTATTCACAGTTGGATATCTCTGTTGAAATTTTAAAGAATGATCCAATTCCAGATATTAATATATATATATATATGAAATGACAGTTTATGTCAATCAGTCTGTTCGAAACCTCAGAAAATAGAAGTGTTCACTTGTAAAAAAAAACAAAAAAACAGCCATAATTGAAAGAAAAAGAGAAAGCTTACAGATTTTTGGTGGGGGAAATTTCGTTGTCAAAGTGTTAACAGCTAACAAGTATAGTACATGCAATAATCGAATATATACTTATATTGTTGATGCTGATAAATATAATTTTGAAAATGTTGTTTATACATCATTTAATAAGTGATAATCATAATTCAGCAAATTGTATTTCTGTAAATACAAACATGAATAATTTTCCAACTCACAACCATCGTAACCCAAACCTGGTGTCACGAAAATCTTGTTCGATTTCTAACTACAATATTAAAATGTGCTTTCTGATTTATGTCGTTGAGATTTTACGCGATGTTCCAAAGTGGTATGGACACCAACACTAAAATCACCGTGTTTAGTTTACACCACCAAAACTTTATGTATGATATGAATGTGTTTGAAAGTATAATCACAGATAATCTCTCAATTAAACACCAATGCAATGAGTGGTATTATACAGGATTACAACAACTCTAAAGTAATTGTACGTTTATCGGTGTAATTATGTAAATTAAAGCAGCAGGGAACCTAATTATTTTCACCATCTATAGAAGTGTGCATTCATTAAGATGCTGACCTTATAGGGTATGCAGAAGAGAAGGCTCATTGCCATCTGTACGAAGGGTGATGAGACAGAAAGATTCTCACTTAATGTATCAAAGAATACAATATAAAAGCACAAAATAAAGAATGGAAATATCAAGATGCGTAAAAAACAAATTCTAGCGAAATGAAAATGTATAACTAGTTTTCACTGTACTCAGGCGGGAGTATCAAGCATTCTTTCATATGTGGACCAGTCATCAACTGGAAAGTTCACTGTGAAAGAGGATCGTGTGTCTTTAGTTGTGGCAAGAGACATTACGGGTATAGTAGAATAGTAATCAACAGTATCGTATGTTGTTACGTTTTTGTTTATGTTTTATGTTTTTCTTAGACTAAACGCAACAGAAAGACACAGATAACAGCTTGTATAATTTATTACACTAAACTATTAACAGATATAACATAAATTATATAATAACAATGACAGATATAAAGTTTAAACCTTCAAAATTAATTACAAAACAAAATGGTATTAGTTTCAACCTTCAAAATTAATCACAATACAAAATGGTACTGGCCTGTATCTAATATAATGATCTAAAATGAAAGTCTCAAATTCCAGTCTAGGGAGTGAATTTGGTCCCACGAAGAAATTCCGAAGTTTAAATGAAGAAGTTCAGAAACAGTTCACAGTTCAGTTAATTCGACGAAGTTCTTTTCACGATGCCTCTGATGAACGTCTGAAACTTGCCGACTCTCAGCACAACCAGTAATTCAGATGAATCGTAGAGATTGACGAAATAAAATCACAGCTTCTGTAGATCTAACTTCAGTCACAAATCACAACAAGCACTTAAACCTTCTAAAACGAATTGACTGACTCTCTTCTTTTGAAATAAAACTAATGTCTGACTCTCCTTTCTTTCTCGCATCTTCGTCTGTTTATATAGTATAAGCCTAGACTCCTCGAAACACCCCGAAACTTCTACAGATCTCCAGAGCAATCCGCGCATGTCCGTTCTTGCACGAGACTAAACGTCTAGACACGAAGTCGCCAGCATTTCATTTACAAACATATGATTGGTCTACTTAATTCAAGAAAATTCTAAATGTTACCCTAAATGAATAACAACATATTTTATTAGTTTAAACATTGAAACAATAATATAAATATGGAAATATAGATAATAGAAATGAAAATTTAAATACAACACGACATGTCGTCGTTTACAAAATATTTACACGACATTTACATAACATACGTGTAGTGCAGAGACCAATCGTACAAACTGGTGTTCATACATTCTTCAAAAACATCATAAGCTCACAATACGCTGAAGTTTGTTTAAGATGCTTCAATTTTTTCGTTCCTCACAAAAGAAATCCGGCATGGCCAGATGGTTAGGGAGATCGATTCGTAATCTGAGATTCGAGAGTTTAAATCCTAGTCACACAACACATATTAACCTTTTCGGTTGTGGAGGTGTTATAATGTGAGGAAGAAATCCCACTATTCGTTGGTAAAAGAGTAGCCCAAGAGATGGTTTGTGATAACTATTCACCTTCTTTCCAGTTCTTCCCTCAACACTCCTAAGTTAGGGATAGCTAGCGCTCCTATTCCTCTTATTGCATTGCGCAAATTTCGAAAACAAACAAACATTCTCGCAAAGGTCTCTTCAGTCTGTAAAATAACAGTGACGCCAACCAGTTCCTTTTATTGTACTCAACCAAGTTTCACTTTGAACTTAAATACAATTTTTATCCTGAATTATTGTTCTATTAAACAGAATTTTATTAACATGGGACCCGAGTTTGACATCACGGTATTTTCAAATGTTTCATGATAAAACAAAATTATGAGAATATTGTGCTATTCTGCTGGTACTTCGTTACATGTGGCGTAAGTAGACCTCTAGTGTCTATTACAGACAACACTTTATTACGGATACTTGATATTTACCTTTGGTGCATTCCTGGTGTAACAAACAGTCACTTCTCTTGCATAACATCTCCGAATGTAATGAGATGTTTTGTTTTTAACTCTTAGGAACTATTTCAAAACTAACTAGTAAAGGTCAGTCAGATTCAGATAATCTGGGATAATCAAGGTAAATCCAAATACTATATGTCTGTAAACACTGATGAGATATAATGGCTAGTATTATGTGGTGTGTAATAAAGCTGAAAGAACCATTGTTTTCCTTACAGAAGCTCATTTGTACAGCTGATGTTGAATAAGCCAAGATGGTCCAATAGATCAAGGCATTAATGGCTCACGTAATGATTATAACTTGACAAAGTTCAAACAAAAATATATCTTTAGATTACAATCATGACCTTTACTCGTTGGGAAAACAAAACTATTTCAAACACGTTCTTCAGATATTATTGTTATTTCTATTTCCACAACATGAAGAAAACAATGAGTAGCGAGGCTTATCGATTTACACGATAATGACCAACAGTGTTTAATTCAGGGGATATTCAGAAGAAATTTTTCCACCCTGTGCAAAAATCCTACTCTGAAGTACAATATTTTCCATTTTGTCAAATATTAATTCTAATTCGTATCTACCGAGGTACACATAACCCAACCTCCTCAGCCAGGTGGAAATGTCAAAATCCTACACTGAGAATCCATCACGCTTCAACATATTTACTTGCGGTACCATTAGAGTGAACGCCTTATATCCACAGCTGTTATGAGCAACATAAGGACTTCAGTTTATCCATGAATTATTACGACACATAATTTCCTTTATTGGTGAAACCTTAGGATTTGCACTTTACTTTCTCTATGTTTCCACACACCCTCATAATTGAACAGTTTACAATAAATCATAATATACTTTTATCTCTTTACTTTAGATTAGGGTAATTTAAATATTGTTTAATAAGGAGAATCTCGTTCTTCACGCTAAGCCGCTTAGGATGTAAGATTTTAACTCCAAGCAGATTGCCTGATATAGCTTTGCTAAAAAAGAAAACACAAGAACACCATATAGTATATTTTGCTTTGTAACTGTAGTACTTCATTATACCACATGCTTTCTCTTACACTTACTGTATTTTTGCTGTGTCATTTTCTTGGCGCATTCCCAAATGGCTGAAAAGCTTCTAGTAGAATGCATGATTTTATTTCTATTCCATCTTCTAAAGTAACTTTTTATATTTACGTGAAAATTTATCCTGCTAATGAAGGGAGTTTTCACTTGCACTAGCTGTTGCTGTCATTTTGGGCATTTTTCCAATTGTAGATTCAAATTTATTGGCACACGATAAAGTAAGTTTTCGTATGTAGTTTACACACACACATTGGAAGTGTAGTCTTCAATCTATATGACATAAATATGTATAATAAATAAAATGTATAAAGAAAAATAACAAGTCAATTTCTTAAAGGTTTGGCTACAGGTCTCTTTATTAATTTTGAGGTGCTTAAAAGAAACTATCCAATATAACATTTTTGTTCATTTGTGGCCTAATTATCATAGGTATGCTCAAACATCCACATTGTTTCACCTTTTTTTAAATCTACATATTTTTATTAATATGAAGGACAAAAATGTAACGTTTTCTATTTCGTTCACTCAAATATCATTTTAATATATCAGTGATTATTTCGATTTACCCAACAGATCTCACCTGGGTTTCGCATGTATCCATCCACATACATTTTATGGTGGTTGCACCAAAATTCGTGCATAATCTTCTCGTACAAAGCACTGACCTTTTTAAAATTCGGGGGTGTAAAATCTGTTGCAGGACTCTTTCTGTGATTTAATTCTATTTAGTTCAATAATTATAATTGTCTAAATTTCTTATCTAAACGCGTGTAAACAATGTAAAAATGTAATTCAAATATAAGTCATTATACAGGAACTTTATATCGGCTGATTTACATGTTCAAAATACTTTTTATATTATAAGTTCAACCTTCTGTATTTAGCGGTGTTGATACGCTCCCTTTCTTGGCACTTACTCTTCACTACTAGTTGATTACAATAACATTACCTAACCTTAAGTAATGAGCCCAACTGCTCAACTAATTGCCTTTAGTTGTGACCTTAATTTGTGAATTAGCAACGTTTAGTTCATTCCCCAACTATGGTCAGAGCTGTAGTGACTTGTTCATTCATTGCCTTATTGTTAAAAATATAATTAATTTTATTTTCTTGTGAATGACTTAAGCCTGTCGGTTTGTCGCGGAAATTCCATATTGATTCAGTATAATGTTTTCACTTACTGTTTCCTTACCTTGTGTTAAGAGAGGTTAAATCAACATGTACACAATTAGAAAAATGCCAGCCCATCAAGATGTCAGAATTGCCGGAGGCTTTACCCTAATATTTTTAGAAGAAGCCATCCAACACGAGCCAGAGATGACGACATCATTATCCTGACATTTCCAAAACTGGAACAACTTGGACACAATATATTGACCAAAGATAAATCCTTGACAAGACTGGAAAAATACAACCTTCGTTGTCCTATAATAATTTTTTTGGAAAGGAAGGTATTGAACTTTTGCCTCGTCCTGAGGCTATCAAAACTCATCTCCCATTTCACATAAAACCTTTTTCTGCTGAAGCAAAGTACATATTAATTGTTCGAAATCCAAAAGATTGTTGCGTTTCATTTTACCATCACACCAAAACGTTCCCACACTATCAGTTCTCTGAAGGAACCTTTGATGAATTTTTTGAAATTTTTCTGAATGGAGAAAATGACTGGGGAGACTATTTCGATCATCTTCTTTCGCTTTATGAACATCGAAACCTTCCAAACGTTTTATTTCTTGTTTACGAAGAAATCAAAGCAGATCATGAAGCTACCGTGCTAAATATTGCCAAGTTTCAAGGGCAGGAATATTTAGACATGATTGAAAATGACGCTAACTTGTTAAAAAAAATACTATATCAAACAAGTTTAGAATATATGAGAAAACACGTTAACAAACAGTTGAATGGGTTTCGTCACAATCAAAATAAAGAAGAAAAACAAAAAGATCAAAATTTTCGTGTTTATGAAGCAATAAAGTTACTTCAGGAATATGTTGAACGTGTGAAGGCACCACAGCCGAAAGAATTCCCTTTTATTCGAAAAGGTGTTGTGGGTGAATGGAAGGATCATTTCTCTAAAAATCAGTCAAAACGTTTAAAGGCAAAATTTGATGAAAAGACAAATGGAACAGGTATTCCTAATATTTGGACAGAATTGTTTTATGACGTTCTTGAAAATTAAGTATAAAATATTTATTATATAGCAGGTTACTGTAATATTCTAGTATATTCTAATATTGAGACCTCATTTCACAATTATCATATGATTACAAGAACTAATGACTTGTAACTAGGTTTAAAATGAATCTTATTTACATACAATACTAATTTCACATTGCTTTTTCCAAAACTACAGCGTAGATTTTAAATCGTAAATCAAGTGTACAAAAATACATATTTTTCATAAAAATAAAAAATGAGTGTTAAAATCAGCATATTTTCCTTGTCTGTCGTGTGCTTTAGCTTCTCATGTTTTTCTGTCAATAATACGTACAGGGTCACGTGCATCACGAAGTACGTGCTATTATAATTTATTTAAAACAAATCCATTGTACGTATGCAATGTTCCGACTAAAAAATAATGAACTCACATTCAGTTATTGTTACGTTTTTTAATGTGGACTGAACGCAACAGAAAGACACAGATAACAGCTTGTATAATTTATTACAATAAACTATTATATACGTAACAGATATAACATAAATTATACAATAACAATGACAGATATTCAGTTTCAACCTTCAAAATTAATTACAATACAAAATGGTACTGGCCTGTGTCCAATATAATGATCTAGAATGAAAGTTCAAAAGTCCAGATCAGAAATCCAAAATTTCTAGTCTAGGGTGTGAATTTGGTCCCACGAAGAAATTCCGAAGTTTGAATGGAGAAGTCCAGAATCAATTCACAGTTCAATAAATTTGACGAAGTTCTTTTTACGATGTTTTTGATGAATGTCTCAAGTTTGTCGTTCTCCAACTTTTCCGGTTTCCTCTAAACAGTCTTATACGTGTTGATCTTCAGTATAACCAGTAATTCGAATGAATCGTAAAGATTGACGAGATAAAATCACAGCTTCTGTAGATCTAGCTCTAGTCACAAATCCAAGTTGAATAAACACACAGCAAACGTTTACAGGGTCACGTGCATCACGAAGTACGTGCTATTATAATTTATTTAAAACAAATCCATTGTACGTATGCAATGTTCCGACTAAAAAATAATGAACTCACATTCAGTTATTGTTACGTTTTTTAATGTGGACTGAACGCAACAGAAAGACACAGATAACAGCTTGTATAATTTATTACAATAAACTATTATATACGTAACAGATATAACATAAATTATACAATAACAATGACAGATATTCAGTTTCAACCTTCAAAATTAATTACAATACAAAATGGTACTGGCCTGTGTCCAATATAATGATCTAGAATGAAAGTTCAAAAGTCCAGATCAGAAATCCAAAATTTCTAGTCTAGGGTGTGAATTTGGTCCCACGAAGAAATTCCGAAGTTTGAATGGAGAAGTCCAGAATCAATTCACAGTTCAATAAATTTGACGAAGTTCTTTTTACGATGTTTTTGATGAATGTCTCAAGTTTGTCGTTCTCCAACTTTTCCGGTTTCCTCTAAACAGTCTTATACGTGTTGATCTTCAGTATAACCAGTAATTCGAATGAATCGTAAAGATTGACGAGATAAAATCACAGCTTCTGTAGATCTAGCTCTAGTCACAAATCCAAGTTGAATAAACACACAGCAAACGTTTACTTTTTCTCGAGCAAAGATAATATCTCTTGAATCGAAATAAAAACGAGTGACTGACTCCCTTTTCTCGCGTCGTCGTCTGTTTTTATACTAGTATGCTTACTCTGTTCTCCAACAATCGCGTAACTTCCACAGAATTCCAGAGTAATCTGCGTATGTCTGCTTTTGCACGAGACTCGTCGTCTAGACATCAGGCCGCCATACATTTCTATTTACAGTCAAATAATCGATCTACTTAATTCTAGAAATTTCTACATGAATACCAACATATTTTATTGGTTTAAATTTCAAAACAATAATATAAACAACAACATGGCATTTCAAACGCTTTATACATAACAATTATAATCAGCTAACAATGATATAAATTGGAGTAATTTTGAAAAATTTATTGGTGTGGAAAGGATTTTTGTGCTAGCCGCCCCAAATTTAGAAGTGTAAGAAAGAGAGAAGGCAGCTAGTCATCACCACCCACCGCCAACTCTTGGGCTACTCTTTTACCAACAAATTGTGGGATTGACCGTCACATTATAACCTCCTCACGGCTGAAAAGGCGAACATGTTTGGCGCAACCAGGATGTGAACCCGCGACCCTCAGATTACGAGTCGCACCCCTTAACATGCTTGGCCATGCCGGGCCGAATGGAAAGGAAATAATTCAGAGTGCACAATATGAAAAGATTCAATTAGGCCTTTAGTGCATGATTTACAATAATAAATGAAAAGTGAACTACGTTGAATTAAACAAAAATAAAGTGAAACATATTTTAATTGAGAAAAACAATGGCTTCAAAAGCTAAAATGCTTATCAAGTTGCCAAAAGAAAACACAAGACAACTCTGCTAACAAAATTAAGACTGACAACTTGCACTATATCTTTAACAAATATCCACAGTGGCTTTAACACTGAACCGTTTCAAAATCCGCAATTGCACGAAATATTGTAAGACACATTCAGCAGAGTAGAAAGGAATAGAATGTTTTTTTGTTTTTTTTGGAATTATGCACATAGCTATACAATGGGCTATCTGTGCTCTGCCCACCACGGGTATCGTAACCCGGATTTTAGCGTGTAAGTCCGCAGACATACTGCTGAGCTACTGGGGGCAATATGTTATTAAGCACAATTGCTTGTGTTTTGTGTTTTTCTGAAAGTAAAACCACATCGAGCTATCTGCTCAGCCCACCGAGGGGAATCGAACCCCTGATTTAGGATAGAAAGGTGTTTTGTATATAAAGAAAAAGTTACTAAATTTTTAATATTTACGTAAGTGATGTATGATGTAGACATTTTCTGATAAACACTACGAGGCCACTAAAAGTTAGAGAAAACTGTAAGAAAGTGACTGATGCTTTCGGAAGATATATTCACTTTTTGTAAAAGATATATTCAACAATGTTACAAGCGACTTTCTAAATATTTTAATGTGTTAACTTGAGGAAGCTGTTGGGCATAACGATGATGCCAAGGTGGAATAGTTGTTATTTTAGTCAAGGTATGTCTATAAATTTTGACTTAAGATCTGGCAAAGCAAGGATAGATTAAAATAGAAGATTCGGAAAAACATCAGAAAGGTAGAGAATTGTTTCTAGCTGGTAAAATGAACCAGCCATTGTGTGTAGTGAGGTATTTGGATCTGTGTAAATTATTACACAGTTACTTTGTACTATTAAATGTGTTTTATATTGGTGTCGTTTGTGCACTTAGGATAAAAGTTACAAGTATTTAACAGCGTAAAATCATAAAGGAAGAAATAAATAAATTTGTTGTTGTCAGGATGATTTGATTTATTTTCACCAGAGAATGTGAAAGAACCTGCCACGAAAGAACAAAATTACAAAAGTATGCTGTAAACAAACTTAATAAATTGAAGTAGGGACAGAAAGTATACATGTACAATATTGCCATACATAAAACTGGACAATCTGATCTAATTCAAACTTTCAGATTAAAAAAATATATATTGTAATCTTTCAAAATGAATCTCTCTTCCTTTATTAATTTTCACTATATTTGAACTTCACCATTTATGGGGTCACTCAGTTTTGTTTATTGTTTGAGCTAACATCACATGCTATTTGACACAACTCAGGATGCAAAATTCCTTAGAACATTGGTGTTAAGGAGTAAAGAAATATGATGACAATACTAAATTAGGATGTTTAAACAATTCAAAGAACTAATAATTGGATCAGTTCTTCTGAATGATAGTGATACCATCAAAATTTTTGCTTTTATTTTAATTTTGTGTAAATCCGATTTTTTACCAGTTGCAACAGCTAAAGTCATAAGAATAACTTTAGAAATTAGAAACCAGTTACTGTTTTTAAAAATCCCAAGTCATGTTTTGGCTGTTGTGTTAACTTCTTTTTGTTTGTTGTCCACATTGAGTTTCTTTTTTGATTAAGACTTCTATAATTTATGAATTATATTTAATACTTTTATGTTGGGAATCTGCATACCAGAACATGACATTGTTCTGTAGGGAGGTGCTGAGTGCTAATTTTATTAATATGTCCACTAACTTATTGTTTACACATTTATGTTTTTTTGTGTTTTTTTCTTCTATTAAGGAACTTGCCCCATGATTTTGAAGTGTAATTACATGGAAGACTAGTGAAATTTTTTTCAGTTTTATTTGATTTTTCGTTAATGTATTTAATATGCCAAACTTTCATCAAAATTATTCAACAATTTTTCAAAATGAACAATTTAATTATTATAACAGTAAAGTTGTAAATGTGTCCTTCATTAACACTTCAGCTTTGTTCCAGTCTAATCTGCATTTCACAACATTCTAACACATATTAATGACATATCCTGTAATGAATGCACAGTCCCTGGAGAGTACTTTTTACAAGTCATCAACAACAAACATTTTTCTTGCCATTTGATTGCACTCAATTTAACTTTTTTTTTGATGAAAACTCCCTCAATATTGTTACAACCAGGTCTTTCAGGTTGGCAACAATAATTGTTTTAACAATACAATGTAATGTTTTTGGCCCTATGGGTATTTACATATATACACATATATTACTCCTATGATTATTAATTAGCAACTCTATGGACACTTTTGATACTGATGGCATTTTCAACAATATACTGAGACCTGAATGGTGGTAGTGGTGAAACAAAATTTATTTGTCAGACTTATGGATATCTGCAACTGAACAAAACAATTTCACAGCACTGCATATAGATAAAAAATCAAATGTATTTTATTTATAACATAGAAATTACTTTTCAACACAGAGAGAATTATTTTTATATTATCTTTAATAAACTGTATAAAATATGGATTTTGAGAACAATCTTCCAATTAGGAATCACAGGTAAGTTTTTAATTGGCTGAAAAAGTAAGGTGTCATGTTTGAAAACTAATCAAGCCATGACTCTCATTAATTTTGTTTTGTTTACTGAACTGTTAATTTGAAAAGGTTAATAGACTAAAACTAAGAGGTCTACTGTTTTAATACTGTTTTAATTTCTTTGCTATGTGTTGATGTCTAAAACTGTAACATTAAATGTTTTGCACTGCATGTAACATCACTTTTCACACTTTTGTATGCTAGCAAGTTCAGCCTGATGAGTTCTAATGTTGAACCAAACAACTTACTGGCTATGACAAGTCATAATTGATATTTTACAAATACCCCTGATTTGTAATTGATAGTAAAGTAGTTTTGAAGAATTCTGGAGATTTTATCAGCACTGTTAAAGCATGTCGTTTTACTGCTTCACTGGCTTTCAGCATAAAAATAATATCTGTTATGAAAAAGTAAGTGGGAATGGCACTCCTGTATGTAGCTTATAGCATACACTCAGTAAAGTTGTAAATGTGTCCTTCATTAACACTTCAGCTTTGTTCCAGTCTAATCTGCATTTCACAACATTCTAACACATATTAATGACATATCCTGTAATGAATGCACAGTCCCTGGAGAGTACATCATGGTGGGCAACAGAGGGGAAGAGCTATATGTATGTGGATTTTTCAGTAAGAAATAGAAAATTGTATATAGTTATGAGGAAAAGCTGCTGTTTCAACTTTCAATTCAACTTTTTCAGTTATCAACTCAAATAAGTTGCCTCAGTTGTCACAACTCAATTCCACTTCAAAGTTGTTTTGCTGCCTATCAACTTATATATTTCAGTGTAATTATAAACAAGGCAGTTTAATGTACATCTATGGGTTTTCTCAAGAGTTTCTCAAAAGTACTCATGGCTTCATCACATGTCATACTGGTATCATATCCAATTGATATTATTACTATTCAACACTGAGTAAAAACTTTAAGAAGGAAGATAATAACATATCCCTAGGCTATTGTTAAAAATAACACCTTTTTCAAAAGATATTATGGTTCTACAAATTAATATTAACATTTCTGCAATATTTTCGTGAATGAACAAAGTAAGTGACACTAAGAACCATGTTCTAACAGACCTCAAAAGTTGATATTCCTGCTTGTGGTTGCAGTGTAATTGTATATTATTACTATTGCATACATAGATGTTGGCGATGAACGTCTTTGTGTCCGTAACATATTATTAAAATGTGTAAATGTACAGTACCAAAAGTAATTCATTCTTCAGTTCATTTTACAACTGATCATGGTGAGCAAATATATTCATCATTAAAATAGTGCATGTGCATTTCTTATAAAAAGAAAGAGTATTTGAAATAAAATGACAGAACTGTTTATGTTGTAGCTGACAGTTACTACTTCTCAGATTCTGGCTGGTCATCCTCTTGGATAAGTTTGTTATGTATCTCCATCAGCCCTTTAAAGTACTTTACGGTTTTTACACGCAATTCAAGAGTGGCATCTTCGTCACACACAAAAATGGTTCGAGGGTGAAGTTGGAATGCTGAGACAGTCCACATGTGACTCACACCTTCTTCGATAGCTTTGTACAATGCAAAAGATTTGTGTGCTCCAGTAATTATAATCATCACCTGTGTTAAGTAGTGTTCAGGACTGCATTATATTTATTTGAAATAAAAGAGTGCTTAATTAAAGTATTAAGAAGTTTATTTTAAGTAAAGAACATTTTGAGTATATTTTATAACTAAAAAATTCCAACTGCTGTAAAGATAAATTATAATTATTCCTTATTTTTTTTGAAAAACTAACACTACTATTACACTTTATTAATACATTTCATTTCACTTTCTATTAAGATAAAAAGTTACAAGCTAAAACATTAGCATATCAGTGAAAAGTTTGGGTGGGAAGTGGGTGGTGGGAGAGAGGAGGTACATAACTATCAGAAAGTAATTTTCAGTGTAGGAAAAAGCTAACTTCCAAAATGGTACTATCTTTACTCATCCAAAGCTAGAATCCCACACTGAAAAGGTGAAAGAGCTGGTAAGGTATGACAGTATTCAAATACGTGTATAAAAACTGCTTGTAAAGAACAGGCACACCTGTGGAACATAACACTATTTCTGGAACAAATATTCTCCTTGCCTAGTAACAAAACTAATATATACAGAATATAATATATGAGGCAAGTATGATACACTCAAGGTAGAGATGTACAGTACTTTGCTTTGGAGCAGTGTGGTATAATTGTTACGAATAAGGATAAAATGGATGTATGAAATGCCTAGTATGTAATGAACAAAGAACCCAGAGAAATATTTGCCAAGGGAAGAGTTCTAGGACAAACAGAAGCCAGTCCATTGATGTCGTGTTGAAGATAGCAGTGGCAACAAGATTAACCTTTCTGTTAAAAAAAACACAAAATAAAACTTAGGAAGAAGGAAGATTAAATTTTGTCTCATCACTTTTAATCTGTCTGGTATCAACAAATAGTGCATTAATCATCCATATATGTTGTTGGCCATAATATGTGATATACAGTTTCGACAGAAAGTGTTCATACCCCTGCCTCCCGATTGCTTTTTTGTTTACCATCTATGGGGGATAATTATTGTCTCTGAAATGAGAATGAGGGTTTTTAACTAACATTACGTAATTAATTATCGTTAAAACACCAAAACTCACTTGCCTTCAAAATTATCAACTGTTTCTAATCAGTGATGTCGAGAAACCCACTTGTTGAGAATTTTATATGCAAAAACGGCTCGTTTTGGGTTCAGAAAATATTTTAAATAGAAGAGCGAACAACGGTTCGTGAACCTGACGATGACCAAAGAAGGCCGAAACGTTGTTCGCTCTTCTATTTAAAATATTTTCTGAACCCAAAACGAGCCGTTTTTGCATATAAAATTATCAACTGTTTTTGTTGAAGTAACTAAATTAGCACTTACAATTATATCCAAATTCTCACACACTGCTGAACAATTTTCTAATACTTATGGCAGTCTGATTTTCGTTTTTGCAATATTTATCAGATCTATGAGATTATTTGCACGTTTTCACCATCCTTGTTACTAGAATCAATTATTTTTAAGCATGTAAAGTTACAACAGAAAATGTTCAAATCCCTGCGTCCTGAGTAGTTTTTGCTCATAACTTAAAAAGTATCACGAGTATGCTAATAGAGGCATAATGTATCATAAATATTATTCTAACACACATCTACATATTTTTTATGTAAATTAAAGGACAAATAAACCGTTTATAAACAAATAACCAAAAATATGAGGAACAGAAAGTGTCTGTACATTTCAGGACATGTGAAAAAACTGATATTCCCATAAAAATTTTTAGTTTGGTGAATAAACTACATTATACTAAAATTTATGTAGATATGTGTTAGTATTATATTTACAATACACCATACTTTCATTATCCTAATCATGATACTTTTTAATTCATGAGGGAAAAACTACTCACAGCACAGGGTATGAACACTTTCTGTCATAACTGTAGGAATAATTAGTTATAGTAAGTTTACAGTTAATGTGATATAGGTGTTAATGGCTAGGACTAAAGGACTGCAAACTATATATGGACAAACCAAGTGTGGTGCCTGGACAAAAATATCAAGGAGAAGCACCTTGTAACACATACGTTATGTCAAGTGAAGACCATCTATGCAGAGCACATACAATGGAAGTGCCATGCATGAGACACAGAGATCAAGTGTGGTCCTCTCTAAGCAAACACATCCAGGGGAAACACCATGGAATTCTATTGAGTAAATCAGGTGCAGTACAACCAGGCAGAAAAATCCACTAGAAACACCTTGCATAAGCAAGAATGTTATGATCAGCAAATGTGGTTAGCCTGAGCTCAGAGAAGTGCTTTGGATCCAGAATAGTATGTTATAGCCTATTCAGTAAAAATTATAACAATGGTAGCCCTTTTCTCGCTAACTCGGTGTTTATAAGTTATGAATTTGATTTCTTTCACTATTCAACCCAGCTTATGAGGAACTATCAAGGGTCTACCACACCAGAAGCTGTGGTCTGGAAGAAAAGGAGGGGTCACTTGTTTTGGAGTATGGTTTGTTTGTTTAGAATTAGGCACAAGGGTATTAAAACCTAGTTCTCAGCATTGTGAATCCACAGACAGACTGCTGTGCCACTGGAGAGCAGGAAGTATGGAGGAAAAACACTTTAAATTGAAAATATCCAATGGGTGTTTGCAATTCCCTATTTTGAAAAGAATTGATTGTAAGAATCACATGTCAATAAGGATGGGCAAATTCATCATCTGCATTACTCAAATTCCCTGAGTGATGGTCCTTTCTATAAAATACACTGAAAAATGTAAAATGCACCAGAAAAGCATCCACCAATTTTACAGAAACACCCCATCCCTACAGTGAGCATTTAGAAATACACTGATTTAATCTAATATTCAGCATATCTGACCAGGTGGCATCTACAATTGGGTGGAATCCTGAAAGATTATGTATATCAACTGGCAAAGAATCAAAATAATAAAAGGTCAACATACCCCAGCCAAAAGTGATCAGATATTTGGAAAATGCCAAAGGAGAAAAACAATAGCCAATACAGAAAGATGCAGCCAAATCATGCAGACAGCACACTGTGAATGTATTGGAACTCATCCACATATCTGTCTGAATGATCTCCTCCAAAGATCAATGAATTTGAGCAGCTAAGGGCATAGTTAAGTGATGGATTTGGTGCAATAAAGCACTGTGCAGCCAGTGATCTTTTGTGGCCAAGTCAGAATATGCCAGTTGTAGGAGTTGCTGAACCCTGCCAATGAAGGTAAAAGAAGTTAAACAAGTCCTTAAAAACAGACAGATTCCAAAGAATAAATAGGTGAGAACAAGATCAAGAAAGGAAATGGTGCAAACCAAACAACACAGGAACTGCACAGGATAGAGAAGAAAATCCATGTGAGTACCTATGGGAAATAAACAGTAAGGAAATAAGAGAAAAGGCCTTTATGAGCAGCACCTTTTTTGGGAAGGAAGGCCTGATACAGATAAAGGACAACATTACAGTAGCTCTTTGAAAAAAATAATCAGATATGAGAGACTGATCAGACCCATTAATATGCAAGCAGAAGCTAATCAACCATAAAATGACGAGTCCAAGGAACAATTGAGTGAGGATGAAAGGCAGATCAGAGAACCACTCAATTGTAAGGTGTTGAAGTTAGATCAAATAGCAGTGGCACAAAACTGAAAGACAGTCCTCCTGGATGAACTGAGAAAATGAACTTGAACCTGGAGCAATGACAATATGAAAAATAGTTATCTGTCACATTGAACTTGGTCATCCTTAGTCCTGGGGAAAACCCACTGAAGGTAGGGGATGGACACCATAATGAACTGAATCATGTATGGGAATAAAATCCTGGATGAGTCGGTACAAACTGCTTGATAGCTCCTTTGTAAAGAAGGTCCAAATATGAGACAGTGAGATAACTGAATAAGGCATGATTCTGAAGAGAAGGAAAGGAAATCAAGGAAAAGAATAGGGAAGAAAGGAAATGGAACTGAAGTCAAACCATAAAACCCAAGAATTCACTGTGAAGACATGCCAAACAGTTGAAAACTGTTGTAACTTGACCCCCACTTGCCCTGGAAAATAAATTATGTCTCCTATACTGCTGAACACTGGAAAAATAGGAAAATGAAGGTAAAATTGGGAATGCTTGGAATAGGGAGAAGGAGCATGGGAGGAACATGAACTGGTGAAGCTTGGTTTGGAAAAGCTTAGAGAGATAAACGAGATACCAAGAAGGACAAGGAGGAGTGCAGCCTCACCACATCAACCATAGAAACCAAATACTTATGATAGCCACTATAAAATGTTTCATGCAGAAATGGAGGCTAACAAAAATTCCTCAAAGAAGACAGGGGAAAATACATCCCCTCAAGTAATGTATCTCCCTAGTAAATTCCAACAACATAATTACCATGTGTTGAAAGACAGCACATATGGTAATAAATGGAACAGAGTAGACCACAGAAGAGTCCAGCATTCATCAGAAAACTGATTAAATGACTAGTGAAAGACTTGAAATAACAATTGTAATGAGGAAATAATATTTAAAATAGTGGTTAGGACAAAATAAATCCTAGAAGAGTAAGATTTATCAAAGTGGATCAAAGCCATTGGATTTTGAAATATTTAAAATATGACATAACTGATGAATAAGATGTAGGAACAATGAGGTTGGCAAACTTTCCTTATTGTCAGCATTATGTGACAGACTAAAGAGGCCAGGGAGAGAAAAGCCTAATACAAATGATTTTCAAATTTAATAAATTCGTTCTCAAAAGCTTCTTCAGGGGGAAAGGGAGAATGAACCAATTGCTGTGCAAAAATTGTCCAACTCCCTGTAAAATAAGGCTTGAATGTCTTCAGCAAATATTATAACCTATCTTGTTTGGAAATAATAACATTATTATCCTCAACATTAACAGTAACTTCATCATTTTTATATGCAAAAACGGCTCTTCTGGGCCCAGAAAACACTTCAAATAGAAGAGCGAACAACGTTTCGACCTTCTTCGGTCATCGTCAGGTTCACAAAGAAAGGGTTACTGGTCGGAAGCTGACCACATGTTTGGGAGGGGGGTTGTATAATTGAGTGTTGCAATGTAGAGGGCGCGGTTTGAATATATAATTTTGTTTTTTTGTAACTTCATCATCTACTACTATAAAATTTTAAATCATATTTCAAATTTGAATTTAAATGATGGAATAATTCTTTGAAAAACAAAACTAAAATTAAAAGGCAAAACTTTAAATTCAAACCAGTCAAGAACTGACACACAATGGCAACAAAAAAAGCAAGCATATAAAGTGCATCAATATGGAGTAACAACAACATAGAAAGTTAATATTGTGCTAGAATAGTAGATATACCTACCTCCACCAGGTGGTATAGTATGATTGGTGGGAGGGGTAGTCACATGATATGTACATATTCCGAAATGACACAAAAATAAAGGTGTATGCTACATTTGAGCACAATTAGTGAAAAAGTTTTCAGCAATTCTTAAAGGCAAATGAAGGTCAAGATAGCTTTAGATGGGAGAAGCAGTACAAATGAATTTGTATGCTTATTGGCTCCTATATTCATACAACAGCATGATATTTTAAAAAAACTGAAGTCTAAAAAATCTATTATTATAACTGTAGTGAAGTAAAAAAATGCAACTGTTTTTGAAGTTGTTATTGTTTATGCTTTACAGATTACTTATACAAACAAACCTCACGAGCATCCATGACTGTTCCTACCCCTACTGTCAGTGCTTGCCGAGGCACTTTGTTGAGGTCATTGTCGAAAAATCGGGCATTTGCTAAAATGGTATCCAGAGCAAGTGTCTTAACTCTAGTACGAGAAGCTAAACTAGACCCTGGTTCATTGAATGCTATGTGTCCATCAGGCCCAATCCCTGTGTGAAAAGAAAAAACATATTTTATGATGTTAATTGTAACCACAACTGGTCTTTCTCAAAAGTCATGTTTAAGTATGTTTCAAAACACAACTTCTCATGCAAAGTTATGAATATATTTAATTTTTTGGGATAAACCACCTATTATCATTATTTTGTCTTCATTTGATTTTTTAAATGTTCTCTGTATTACTTACAAAAGAAATAAAACAATTTCATATATTAAGTGTCTTATCAACTTTTCAAGAATTACTTTCTAATAATATAATTTTGTAAATTTTTTTTTTTAAATATATTATTTAACTTAGTGTTACCTAAAAGTGAAAACAATAATGAGTGTGCCAGTTTAACCATATTGTTTTATGCCATAGATTATCAAACTGAGATTAGGCCTACAAATACTCAAACTATTATTCAAGAAATATATAGACCTTAAACTTATGGACTCTTTACTCACTGTTCATTCCTGTTTAGACAAATGCATCTTACTTCATATCATATAATGCACATAGACAATCATTAAATGCATCAATAACTTCCATAGAAATCTGTGATCTACCACACAGAGTATAATTGATGAGGCTTTATAAACAGTCTTGTAATTATGTTATACTCAGTTTAATTTTCCTTGTTTGCAAGTCCTAGGTTCTTAGCTGCAGTACACTGATATAATCATAGTGTCATGATAGTAGTTTTTCTATTATAAACAGCAGTAGTATCAACAAAAATTACATCCTCACACTATAAAGATGTACTTAAATTTTTATTAATATATTAACTTGATTTAATGCAATAAACTTCTATCCAGCTTTAAAACGATATAGATATAAAAAGGTAAGGCTTGAGAAATGTTCTTTTCATCTGAGACACTGGCGTGTTAAAATTCTGATTCAGTTCTTCTTCTGTTGAAAAAATACTTTGGTTTACACTGTGCAGTAATATATCATAACATTTTTGTAACTCAAAGTCGGAAACTGTAAAAAGTAAAAAAAATGAATAAAACAAAACAACTGATGCTATCAAAACTGCAGAAGGAAAAAAAAGTTTAATCTGGTTTTATGAGGAATTAAAAGCATTTAAAATTTATATAACAAAAGTCTGTTACACATAAATATTCACCTCCCTTTCTGTTATTTATATACATTTCTTTACTTATTTGCTTTTAAGAACGTTACATATGGGCTATTGAGGATTGTATACACAAGACTCATTAGATAACATTAGTTATGATAATACATGATCTTAAAGATCATCCTACCAAAATTATATCATTAACTTAAAAATATAGCTCCTAGTTATTTGTATTTTCAAGAGTATACTTAGAAGCTTAGGGCAATCACAAGGTTAAGGCAATTGACCAAGAACAAAATTACAAGACTTTTTCAATACATTTTCACAAGGAAATCATCTATTTTCCAGGATTCAAAATTAGGAGTTATTAAAGAGATGATCTTACTATATGCATTACGATAAGAACAAGTATATATATATATATGGAATCTAGAAACTTTGCTGGATAATTATTACAATGAAATATTACAAAACATTGTACTAATTTGTACTAAAAATACTAGCACTTTCAAGCGTACATGAAAGCCAGGGAATAATGAAACTACAAAAGAAACACACTTTCTAATGTCAGTGGTTAATATAAACATGGTAACCAATGTAACATTAAAAACATGTTTTGAACTATCATGTCCACATGAAACATCTTAAAGCACAAACAAAATTGCTTTGCTGTAAACTGAAAATGGCAAAATATTTCTCACTGTAAAACATATTATTCAGTGATGTCGAGAAACCCACTTGTTGAGAATTTTATATGCAAAAAACGGCTGAACCTGACGATGACCGAAGAAGGTCGAAACGTTGTTCGCTCTTCTATTTGAAGTGTTTTCTGAGCCCAAAAGAGCCGTTTTTTGCATATAAAAAACATATTATTATTTGGACAGATTATTCATTCACCCAATAAAATATTTCACCAAGCTAACCCAGTATTATAATAAAGGTAACCATCTAATGATACCAATTTAACCTGGTAAAAGTATGCACAGTATAAACAATACTATGCTTACTTAAAAATAAATAAATTTTTCAGTTATTTGAAAGAGCATTTATTTGTTTATTATACATTTCTTTAGTCCTTGTAACATCAGTATTGAATAAATTAATCCTTCTCACGTATCTATGTCGCTAAAATTGAAACTGCAGATTGTAAACTCTTTTATCAACTTAAAATGCAACAATAAAGCTATGCAGTATAATAGTTTTTTTCCCTTGCATCTTTGCTGCTGTATTCATAATTACTTTTGTGATTTATAAATGACTGTGATGACTGAAACTGAAAATTTGCTATGATAAAATTGCAGTTATATAGCTGTTTAATTATTGGCTGATTGGCTGACAAGCACTGATAACGTAACTATAGATTCCCCCACTTACCCAGTATGAAGAAGCACTGCACTCAAACTATTGGTAGACGTCAGAGATACAAATATTTTTTATTATTTCAAGCACAAACATGATTACTGCAAGTACCCATTTGGACTATGTCTTTTATTTAATAGCAAAATTTATTTGTATCTCACTAGAAATTTTCTTTTCACCACTTTCAAGCCCTAGGGGAACAATTTATCACTTTATTGTATAGGCCTATATAATATATAATAATTTGGGAGTTGCAACAAGTCGTAATATTTATCTGTATGAGCATATAGTCGTAAAGTATACACCAAAATCGTAATGATTATGCTCAAAATGTAATGGTTAGCATCTCTGATACTGTTTATATTGTACTGTACTGATTTATACTGTTTGTATTGCTTTGACCAACCAATCAGAAAAACTGAAGACCGATACAGTGATTTTGTATAATGGGCAAAAATTCACATTCATGATGAAAAATGTAACTCAAAATTACAACAGTTGTTTTTTATGGGATACCCACTTCCTTGTTGAGTCAGTTACTACAATCTTTGCTCTGCGTGTTTTCTTTTATCCCTAGTAGAACATAGTAGAAACCAAGAAAAATGTACCATAAGGTAAAGTATCAAAATCCATGAATGATTTATACCTGTAATTAACACACTACTACGTTGCTATATGTATCTTTAATTATTAGGTATCCAATCTTAACAATTTTTTATAAACTAGTTTTATACATAAGCATTAGATCTACACATAAATAATTGTCAGTATATATGTCTACCTCCTATAAAAAGTTCTATTCCTCCTGCCTCTGATATTTTCCTTTCAAATGCTTCACATTCTTTCTGTAAGTCTGGGGCATTCCCATCCAGTATGTGGGCATTTTCTGGCAAGATATCCACGTGTTTAAACAAGTTGTTCCACATAAAAGAGTGGTAACTCTCAGGGTGGTCCCTTGGGAGTGCTGAAACAGATAATATTGAACATTTAGTACAATATGCAAAACGTACTTTTATTCTAAGTATGTACTTTAATTTAATGCAACCTCAGATTAAAACTCTGACAGTAAATATATGAAACAGTTATTAAAACTATTTGAGAACACACGTACATTTTTCTCATACATATATGCACTATAACTACAAAGTGGAAAAAAATAACTCAACATATTCTATAAAATTAATCATAATACATATAATTTTAAAGTAAAATGAGACGAATCTATTTATTTTTGAAACCTTTATGAATAAAAATACACTCTAATTTACAACCGAGGCCAGATTTTTAGCACTGTTAGCAATTAAAATGTGTACCTATGAATAAAAACTTTTAAAATGGTAAAACCATTAAATATACTTTGTTTCAGTTTAAGATATTTTGTATGTCATAAGCATTAACAATTATATTTAAAAAAATTGCTAAGAACAATTGAAAAATACAATAATGCACATTCAAATCCATTTGTAAATTTTATTTCAGTTAACAAAACACTCTTTATTCAAATCTAACACTGTTAATTCAAATAACTATCATTACATATTAACAACTCATCACAAAAATATTTACTCTCAACTTTTCCTAAAACTACTGCACACACTCACCCACATACTCATCCATGTTGAATGTTTTCACATAACGAAATGACAGAGTACCTTCTTTGTAAAATTCTATTAACTTCTTGTAGGTTCCAAATGGAGTACTTCCTGACCAACAAAATAAATATACTTATTATTTTTTCTCATTTTTGAGTAATGAGAATTTTCATACTGATAACATCTATCTTTGATAAGTCATTAAGTATGGAGAGAAAGAACAATGATATTACCAAACCTTTAGTGGTAGAGTTAATTTCTTAGAGCGAAGATTTTTTTTTTCATTTCCCTATACAAATATTAGCATTAACTCTAAATGACAAAATTGTGTGATCTAGTTAATTCTCATGTCAAAGTTCTTCTATATAATAAATTATTGGTATACCTAACAAAAGAAATAATAATGAAGAAAATATCAAATCCAAATTTGTTTTAAAACTAGTGTTAAAAATAAGGCCACCAGGTATTTCTGCCTAAAATTTGCTTAAAAAATGAATTTAAATACAACTGAACAAATATGCTGAAATGTGATAAGTATATTTTACCTGGTACATTGCCAAAAATTAATAGAAGCCTGCAGAAGTTATAGTTTTCCCACACTGAAAATATATTTCTGATTAGTACTTCCACTCACATACATAGCTATTTTCATTCAGCAATGTTACAAGACTTATTCCCATTTACCCCTCTCATGCAAACTGTCATGCAACAAACCCCCACCAACAGGTGTACAACACACACACACAACTCCCTCCATGCAAATGCTGGTCCTTGAATTAATTTCTACAGGTTTGTAATGTGTCTTGGCTTTTTAAGGCACTCATACTTTAGTTTTTTTTTAATATTTGATGATTAAAAGTCACCTGAGAATTAGTTTATATTATTCATTTTAAAGAAACAGCAGGATTTTCTGTTTGCCTAAACACAATATAAAATGCATACAGATATTTTATTTGGAATGTTAGTCCCCAAAAGTGTTTTTGGAACTTTACCAGTCTATGATTGCCAAATGTTGGAAAACCATTGCTTTATGTTTTTTTGCCCTACTATCACTTTTAAGTTTAAGCAGAAACAGAAGCATCAGTGAACACTGAGGAGGAAAGATTAGGAATATATTTTCAGTGTAGGAAAATTATAATTTGTTAAAAGGTACCTTATTTCTTCTCATACACAAGTAAAATCTCACTCTTGAATGAGTGGAAGAAGTAGAGCATAATATGTGGAATACTGCACCATTTCTGTATCAGGTATGCTCTTTGTCCACAAGTGGAAAAGGTAAGACAGACCTGGGCAAACAAATCTGAAGAGCACATCCAAATGAGAGAGAAAATGGTTAGGCAGTGATTGGAGCAACATATGTATATATATCTTACTAAAAACCAAACAGATTGGGCTTCCTCAAATACAGTAATATCCTTGGTACTGAAGATTAGCACAAGAGGGAAAGTGGAGCAACCAACAAATGTATTCACCATGATTCACAACACCAAAGAAATGTACCCAAAGCAAAATGAGTAAGACACTTCCTGAACATGTGTAAGGGCTTATGGTGACTGGCTTAGCTTTAAATTCAAAATTCAACTACTGGGAACTGACTTCCATGCAAAAGCAGAATGGAAGATTCAAATCAAAAGGTTGTGAACTGCAAGTATGCCAATATATCACATGTATGAGAACATTAGAATTATTGGTTCAGCTCTAAATCCAAAACTCAACTGCTGGAAACCAAAACCCATGCAAGTGCAGGATGAGGGATCATAATTTCATACGTGTGAGGACATAATGTTGATTGATTTAGCTCTAAATCCAAAACTCGACTGCTAGGAACTGACATTTATTCAGAGTTAGGATGATGAATCCCAATCATCTCAGCATTAGTGTGAGCAATAAGGTGACTAGTTCGGCCCAAAAATTCAAAACTCAACTGTTGGTAACTGACTTCCATTCATGGGTAAGATGGGGAATCCCAACTGTCATAGTTGATCACTGAAAAGCTACAGCATCCCCTTTGAGAAGCCTGTGAAAAGATGGAATATATTGTAAGAGGATGTCCATCAGCTACATCAGCAGAACACGACTGCCTTTCTCTCAACTGATTGGATTCATCATTGTTCATATCGTTTACCCTTCATTCAGGATGCCTCCATGATCCACCAACCTAGGAATTTGGAGCTAGAAAGTGGTAAAGGACTTTCTCACTTCACTGGAAGAAATGGGAGCAGAAAATATAGTGATGAATCTAAGGTACATAAACACTGGAGACAGTGTGATGGGTGATTACAAAACCCTAATTTTAAGAGAAGACCTAACCCAATTTATTCAATCTAGGGAATGGCAGGGATGTGCTTTACAAAGGAAGTCCTTGGATCAGTACACCTTAGAATGGGCATATTTATAAAGCAACTACATCATGAAGAATAACCTATGTAAAAGGAAGAAACAGTGTGTATTAAGCGGCCATAAAAATCATGAAATGAAAGTCAATATGATCTTATGATGATGAATTGAATATAAATCTAAGTGATTGAAGTACACATGGACAAGCACCACTTGCCACAGAGTGGTATCCAGATGAAAAAAAAAAATGGTACGGGCCACTGAAAGTATATGTATGTATGTATATATATGGCAAAAGGTGGAGTATGACAACAAGATGAGGAAAAACAGCAACGCGAGTAAGAGATAAAAGTATGCTGAACAGTAAAGGATGATGTAGATGAGATGCCAAGAGAAAATTAAGACACCTAACCTGATGGAAAGACATATGAAATAATTGACAGGAAAAATGAAACAAGGAAGAATGAATAAAAGCTGAACCCAACTAGTAAGGATGGAAAGATAGAGGTCATGAAGAGAGGATAATTGCCAAGGGATTAATAGAGAAGAAGAATTATGATGGAAGGAAGCCATGTGGATGACATAATAATGAAGAGCATAAATTAAACATGTGAGTCTATCTGGATCAAACATGAAAAAGGTGGGAAATGGAAAAAAAGGAAATTGTTAAGGAGAAATTATACTCCCAAACCACAAATGTCTTGGTAAGGAAAGATCAATCTGGGTAAAGAAAAATACAAGAGAAATGATATAGAGTATCTGAAACATTAATGGCAAACAAATCAAACTGAGAATATCCACAGGCTAAGAGAAGGAGGAAATACACCTTTAGAGATAAATGAAAGTGTTGGAAAGAGGTAAAGGTGGAATTGATTGGATCTGGAGCAGCTGTAGAAATCATGATTGGGCCACCCAGTAGTAGAAAGCAGAAGGATTTGACATTAAATGGATGATATAAATCACCCTGGGAAGGAGTCGGGTAAGAGAATATGCATAAAGAAGTTTGTCCAATGCTGAATGAATGTGTCAACAGCCAGAGCAAGTGGATGAGGCACTGGTGACAAAAACTGAGGTAACTTGTTATTAAGGAGAGTGACAAATGCATCCACATGCTAAGTGCCCTTCCAAGTACATAATCACTGGAAATTCTGATAATATAGAGGCCACTCCATCAATTGAAGTTTTTTCTAGGTAGGACAAATGATCTTAAACAATGTTAAGACTACCTAAAACTTGACATTCAAGAAGATGAACACTGTGTGTGCAGGCCCAGAATATTAGATCCAACACTCAACAGCAAAAGAGAAAAGAGTAGGGCCTCCCTGGTAATTGATGTGTGCCACTACTGTAGAATTGTATGTATGGATTACAACTAGATGATTGTAGGCAAGAAAGAGAAAATTATTCAAAGGACAGAAAGAAGCCTTAGGATAATGATATAAGAAGACTCTTCAGCCACAGATGACTGCTCTAAAGCAACTTGATGCTCAACCCATGCTGCCCAGCCATAGAATGAACCATCCATGAAAATATGTAAATCTGGATGAATGAAATGAATGAGAAAGCCATCAAAGTGTGAGCCTTGTCTAATCACCAATGTAGATCATCTACAAGTGAAGGAGAAAGAGTAAGAGGAAAACCATAGGATGTTATGCAAGACTCCTTTGGTCACAAAGTTCATTTATGGGATCTTATGTGATCACACCTATGAGGAAAAGTGTCATCATAGAGGATTGCATTTATAAAAGAGATAGAGCCTTGTAAACAGTAATAAAGGGAGAAGTATGGGTGTTGTTGACTGCAAGTTCCATAAAATGAAGTCAAAGAGGGGAAGATTGGGCCCACCTGAGTTGAGTGTTTAACAAAACACCCAAATGGATAAAAATTAAATAGGAACAAAGGATCTCTCAAACAAATTAACCAACCAACTCAAGTTGCCATGAAAAGAAGCAGAAAAGTGTGCTCGGTGAACTCCAGTTCAGAATGAGCCAACAGAAGCCAGTCATCCATGTACTGGTGGAAGCACAATCCTCAAGCATGCATAGGCCCAGTAAAAGCCTTGATCACATGACAAATGCCATACAGTGTCATAGAATCTGCATAAAAAGAGTGTGAAATTGATAAGCCACCCAGTGATGAACAAATCAATGGTAGCATCTTGACTGCTGTGATATTGGAATGTGGAAATGAGCATTTGAGAAATCAACTTTGTTCATCCAAAAATCTGCAGAAAAAGCTTGCCTAGGAGTGAGAAATGACTACATAGCAAAGTGATGTAGTACCAAGAAACAATTGAGACATGAAATATTGACTGCAGGCTGCCAGCCAGTCTTTGATTTTCTTGGGAACAATAAATAGCCTGCAATAAAAAACTGGAGAAGAGTGAACCACAGGTTTGATGGCATTTTGTAAAAGAAGGTCCTGTATTGCCTTGGAATGGTACTGACATATGGTGGAATCCCAAGGAAATGGGTACCTGAGACAATGAAAGAAATGAATGGCAAATGTCTAAGATAAAACCTGAAGGACACATATATCCCTGGTGAAGTCTTGGCATAGATGAATATACTAAGATGAACAAGATCCCACTGGACCAGAGCCAACAGGGTAGCCACCAAAACTATTGGCAGTGCAACACTCAGTGTCAAATAAAATGACCAGAAGATCCTCTGGAGGAAGATACAGGTTTGGGTTTAGAAGAATTAGGGTGGGAAACAAATATAGAGTATGGTTGAGACTCCTTGCAAG
The DNA here is from genome assembly GCA_011833715.1 of Carcinoscorpius rotundicauda. NCBI lineage: Eukaryota > Metazoa > Arthropoda > Merostomata > Xiphosura > Limulidae > Carcinoscorpius > Carcinoscorpius rotundicauda. The sequence continues at coordinate 15,393,987 of CM022393.1, read as the reverse complement.
ATAAATGATCAACCAATGAGGAAGAAGTTTATTGCTGTATTACAGATTCCACTCAGGATTCTAAAGGTGCTGGAAGATCTCCAAACACTACCCATTGAAGAAAAAATGCCAAACACAAGTTTGTGAGATAAGTAGATAGCAAACTAATGTGGAATAGAAATATGTCTCTCCTCAGAAAATCCCAAAAACAGAGGGACTGTGTGTGTAAAGGTTCCATAGTTGATAAATATGCAAACAAGGATGAAATGAGGACAAACGTATTCCCCATAAAAACCTGAGGATCTCAGTATATCACCTCAAAGAGAAGGTGTATTGTAAATAAGTATGGTAAGATAGACATAAAGGCAAGAAAAATAGGTATAGAACAAAACAGTAGAACAATCAGAGTACATTTCCAAATGAGTAAAATAGATTCCAGTTGCTGAGAGTTAAGGAACTGAAAACTGGCCTAATAAACTAAAGCAAACTGACCTGAAGCACATGGAGGTGAAACATGCTCATGCCATCATGTAAACTGAGATATAAAATGCTTAACATGAATCCCAGTATCAGGAAATGGTGAAATCACAAAATATTGAGAGGAAGAAATGCTCTAAGGAAGGTAGAGGATTATAGGAAACCAGGAAAATTGATAAAACAGAACACATACTTGGGAAGTAATGCCCAAAAAAAGCCATATTGGGCTTAATAAAACTCACTGTAGGAACATGGGAGGATACAGTTAATTCAGTTAAAGGAAAAATGTTGTGAAATGTTTCATCACCCCAAACAGGTTTGGCTTGTTGAGAAGTTTAGGAATAGCAATAACAATCAGTCTCTCTTGAAATAACTGTTGATAATTGAGTAAATGTGCAGGTAAAAAGTAGAACCTCTCAAGTGGTAACTTGCATTTCAAAATTCATAATGCAAATGAAAACAAAATACAACCGTCTTGGTAAAGATAGAAAAATGATAAATTCCATAACTGGGTGAAAAATTAAAGAATACTATGAAGATATGAAATACAAATTAAAAATATGTAAAATAAGTAGGAACTGGAAAATAAATAATACCAAAATTCAAAATTAAAAGAAAGCATTACATAAAACATCCAAGCATGAGCACTGACAAATGAGGAGTAATAGTTTGGTAGAATATTGTACAATAGAATAATGTGTGTGTGTGGGGAACATCCACTGGTAAAGGATTGTCACCTGACAATTTGCATGCATGTTCATTTGACAGAAATTAAAAGTAGAGCTACATACTGGGCTATCTGTGTTCTGCCCACCAAAGGTATTGAAACCCAGTTTCCAGTACCTTAAGTTCACAGACATACCATATGTGATACTGGGGGCTTACACATGTGAATTAATTAAACCACATAAATAGAAGGATATGTCAGAGTGAAAGGCTTGTGGAAAAAAATGAAAATAGAGAGCAGAACAAGAATAACTATGTGTGAGCAGAAAAAAGGCACCTTCTTGGAACATTGTAGATAGCTATTTAATTTATCCTTATGCGTGCTGTTCTTTCCTAAAGTCAGTAAAATTGGTCTTTAAACACACACACACACACACACACACACACATATATATATATATATATATATAGTTATGCACATGACCTTCTACCCATTTTTACCTCTGTTACATCCATTTTATACAAATTACACAAGACATAATGTTGCAGGTTGGTATAAATTATAATATATCTAAATGTAAGTACCTAGATACTAACCTTTCAGTTCATTATGTTGTTTTGGATGTGCTGAACAAAATATGTTTTTGTTCATATATGGTTTGGTTTAATTCTATCTTTAAGTATTTTTTAATATTAAATCAAAACAATACTGTTCTAAAAATATACAAATTATACAGTAGACCATTTAAGAATGACTAAAAACAATTGTTCTTTTCAGTTTACTCTGAAAAAAGTTTGTATATAAAGTAGGAATTCAAGATGTTTAAAAATATGTAATGATTTCACAACATATAGGTAGATAAAAAGTTACTTATCTGTGAGAAGTACTGAGATATATTACAGGCTGGTAATCTGGAGTTTGTTTTTTTATTCATCTGGATTTTAAACCAATTATATAACCACAAAACACTCCTTAAAACAATACTTACTTTTGTTAATATAACTTTTAACTTTCCCTGCAGGCCTCTTCAGGTTTAAATCTCTTACCAAATACTTAAGGAATCTTTCTTTATATGATCATTCCATTATCAAAATATTTGTGAGCATAAACCTCAATTTATTTGTTATTTTAACAAGTCAAATGACAATTTGTATTTTTGCATAACTGCTATCTTTGTTTGCAAATATTTTAAAAGTTGTGATTATTAGCAAAAGGAAAGGGAAAATTTAATAACATGACAACACCTGTTGGCAAACCAAGAGTGAAATAGCGATCTGGTCCCGGATTGAACTCGTGAATTCTTTTACGGATATACTTGGCATTCCAGATACTGACTTCGTCCGAGTTGTCAAGGATAACTAATCTCATGTTTTATAGTTTTACGATACCTGCAACATATAATGTTTCAAAATTAATTGATATCAAACGACTGCATACATCTGTGAAAGAAATGCTCCTTATAAAAGCTGGAGTTTCATTAGCAAAAGTAGGTAAAAACAAAAATACGAGTAGAAATAACAGGAAGGTCTATCATTTCCGAAATAATCATGTCCTTTCCTTGTTAGAAACTTACATAGAAAAACCGATTGTTACTGTAATCAGATTTTTGGTTGCTTTGTCTTTAAAGCTCTGGCAAAAGGTATTTTCTTCAAAGTATTAAGATTAACATCTGCAGTACTACACTGGCATCCTTTATCAAATTTTGCTTTCCATATTTTCTGAAAATATAATTCCTCCACAAATTATTAATTTTCATATCTATAATACTACACGTCCTTTATCAAATTCCCCTTTATATTCTTCTTCCTTTCTTAAATTTTAATATACCACATTTGATCAGTTTTGTAACACAGACAAAAATTTACAAAAAATACAGCAAGAAATTACAACACCTTGTATCTTTAAGCACTCTTCATGTGAAGTGTACATCTCTTATTTGCAACTAAAAGCAGCTGATAAAACATTTTTGGATGTTGTAATCTGATTGCTTGCCAAGTATGTGTAAAATATTGTCTATAAATGAAATATTCTCCAATTTACCAGTGTTACTGAATTAAAAGTTGTGAAAATAAAACTATTAGAAATTAATCTTGCTTAACTTTATACTGCAGAAAAAATAATGCAAGTAATGTGGTTGGTTTTGATGATGTTATTGGTGACGGTTTAAATAGTGTGATTCAGCACTGTGTTAATATGTTTGAGAAACATCTGTCAGGCTCTTTTTTCGAGGTCAAACACACTATAGATAATTGTGTTTTTAATATAATTTATGAATTTTTTACAACTGTGCCATAATTTAAGTACTTTAGACACATTAACTGTATTATTTGCAACAAATAAAGGTACCAACCAACTTCTGGTTTGTTTGTATTTTAGGAGCAAATCCTGAAAAAATATTAAATTAAACTATAGAGAATTTCACTGTAACCTACTGTTTCACTAAAATAAATTTATGAACTTTCATAAAACACAGTTAATTTATTATCATGATAAGTCATTATTACAAACTAAGATTGTATCACCTGGATACTTATGGTAAGAATGTGACAGTCTCATTTCGATCATTAATGACACAAGGCTCTTTAGAACATTAGAGCATCTTAACTGGATAAATTGGACAAATATTTGGTAAACTGCCTTTAATTACAATAAGTGCAAATTAATACATTTAGATTATAATGGTTTGAATTATATATATCGTTCAATGTGTGACTAAAAATAAGGATCTTGGCATACAACAGGATGAAAGGAAACATGATAAGGTTGAGAAAACATGTTAGGTTTCAGTTAAGATAATTTTATTTTTAACAGGGTAGCTATCGTTAGCAACGAGATGCGGCCAAAACAAGCAGAGGACAGCAGTTACAAACAGAAAACTGAAAGACAACAAAAATGACATAATCGTTTTACATTAACACAATAAAACTTTTACGAAATAAAGATTCCAAATTAAGGTGAGTAACCAATAGCTACCAGTGGTTGAAACTATAGAAAGTCTCCCCTCTAATCAAAAATAGGAAAAAACCAACCAATCCTGACACACAATCCACAGGAGTACAATAAAGACTGACAACACCACACCCACACAGACCTGAAGATGTTTTTGTTTGGAAATAACCACAAAGATATACAATGGGCTATCTGTGCTCTACCCACCACATGTATCAAAACCCAGTTTCAAGTGGTGCGAGTCTACAGATATACTGACTGCTGTGCCACTTGGGAACAACCTGTAGATGAAAAGTTGCAAACTTTCAAAACACTCTTATTTCTAAAAGAGGCAGTTGCCATTTGCCAACTAAATTTTATCATGAATACTTTGCCTGAACAATCTATTAAAGAAAATTATCATTTCCTGAAAAATAAAGTTTGAATTTTTCTTTCTTCAAGCATGGTTGTACAAAAGCAGCCATGAAAGACCCATTGTGAAATAGCAAAGTCTACTTTTATTCTGCTATAGTTCTGTTTGTCATTCATATATTATTTTTTTTGTATGAATCTTTATTTATATTAAAGTACTAATTCGCCTTATACGTATACAACACTAAATTTATGTTTTTTTATTATGAAATTAGCACAAGCTTCCCCTGGTGATAGTATGCAGATGTTAATGTGGTAAAAAATTATGAAAATTAACTAATCATATGAGACGTAACATCATCGTCTAAACATTAAAATAAAATGCTTTTGTCAATCTTGAAAATCAGTTCACATGATTAATTAATACAAATTGTTATTGATCTTGAAATCGTTGAATTTTGGAACATTGGTTTGTTTTTTTCAGAACTAGTTATTGTTTCTTCTTCTGGTTCTTTTTCCACATTTCTTTAGTTACTGAAGTTAATAAATTGATGTTTATGCAATATTGTTCACTAATAGTATTTATATTAGATCCAAGTCATATTAAGTCAGACATAAAATTTATAATCAATTGTTTGAAAGTTTTGTTTTTAATTTTGATGGTTATTAAAGCTAAATTTTTTTTCAACCCTAATTGTAGCTGCAAACTGTTTTAGTCCATTACACTGTTTTTATGTTTGGATGCTATATTATGAATAGTAAGTTTGTGATAGTAGATCACTTGGAACTTAGCTATTAATATCTGGATCTCAAATTCAAATATAGTACTTTAAATGTTTTGAAAGTATTACCTCCCAGCTAGTACTGGGTTTTAAGGAATTTTTGTTCTGCTACTTGTCTGTGTAAAACAATCCTTGTTGTAAAGGCCTCTTTACAACAGTTAACTCTGTAGAAAATAATTTATAAAATAAAATATTACATAACTAGGCTATTTTTGTTTGACATGAGTAGCATTGTAGCAATCTAAACAAAATGCTGCTACATCCAGAGCCAAGTAAAACCAATTTATTAAAATAGAACAACAGAAGCACAAAATAACTACAGCATCAATTTCATCACTTTCAAAAACCCATTAGCAAACTCATACCTGATATGGACTACATCCAAATATTAATAAAAAAAATACAACATAAATCTCAATGTTCTTAATTTCAATAAATATCAAAGGGATTAAGAAAACAAAACTGGCTCACCAGATAATAACACAATGTTTCAAAGTTAAACCACTTCTCAATATCAAGAATAATAATGAGCAAAAAAATTATTTCTATGTCTCTTGTAACAATTCATTTTCAAGATGAAGTTTTTGTTTTTTTTTAAGTTAGTGGTTAGGCCAAAAGATTACATCTCGTGTGACTAGCTGTTACTGTAAATCTACATAATTTTATGCAACATAAATATCTGTATGTAAAGACTAGAAGAAATTTGTATCAGTTTCATATGTCCACAAATACTTTAAATCTACATGTTCTGAGTTAGAATTTTAATATAACTAAATGAGTTAGAATTTTAATATAACTAAAAATTCATATTTTGAAGTAAATAACAAAAATAATGGTACAATATACAAAACCATAAAGAAAATAAAAACAGAATTTAATATATCTGGCTCAAATAAGTAAATTCCGAGTTTTATAAAGAAATTTCTAAAAAGGTACAGATATTTATATACCAATAATAATAACCATAAGAGAATGACTTCTTATAAACATTTTGTTTAGATTGTACTGTAATTAATAGATTTTAAGAGTTGTTGAAAATAATCCAGAGAGATTTTGGTTCAACAAAGAAACAATTAAAATCTATCAATAGATTTCCATCACACGTGTACAGCCTTACAAAGAAGTTTTTGCCACCATTGTTATAAAAGCTATAGATAAGAACCTTCCCCAGAATATTCCATGATTACTTTCCAAGTTTTGTGCTACTTTCACTAAAACTGTAGAAAGATCTTGCAAGATAGACATGACATACAAAGAAGCTACACACTAATTTTGTATAAGATGTACATAGTGGAAGCAATTATTTTTGAACATTAAAAAATAAGTGTCTGAACAATTAGTAAGAGTGTATTTCTGCAATAAATAGCTTTTCCCACTTTAAACACTTGTTTTAGACTTAAAGAATACAAAGTTCTCCGAAACAAAAAAATAAAAAATGCATTAATACAAGTGTAGTTGAGATAATTTTTGCAAATGCACGAATCAGCTTGTGTTACTATATTAACAGGGCAGCCAAACAGTTATTAGAAAGTCAAGTGGTTTCTGTTCAAAATTATGTAACATATACTGCCAAAAAATAAAAAAAACATGAGTAGTATATCGTGTATAGTTTTCAAGATGAGATAGACAGACTATAAACTCGTAACCTAAGAATAAATATCATTAAATAATCATTTCCACAACCAAAATATTTAAACAAACTGCTGACATACAGCACTCATTAACTATATTATTTTACAATTCATGTCTTACTAAACCAAATATTTTAAAGTACTTCTGTATATGTGAACATGCAACACTTAAGAGACATGCTCAAATATATTATATACATTTCTCTAGCTAATTCACATGTCAATTTTTCTCACAAGTGCCCATCAAATGAGCATTTATTCTACTAACCTACAGAAAAAATATTGCTAAAGAATATAAATGAAAATATTATAATAAACGAAAGTAATGAAAACAAAAATGCACGGGGATGATTTCTATAAATAAAATTTCATTAAAGTAAATATATTAAAATGATACATATACATTAAAATGTATTTAAAGGAATAAATCAGTTAAAACTAAGTTTAAAAAGTCTGGTAATACCTTGTTTCCTGATTATACTGGATGTTTATTGTTTCAATACTAAAATAACAACAACATGTACTATACTACAAGCCTATTTGAACAATGGATGATAATTACCACTTCAGAAATTTTCTTATCTTTTCAGTTTTATACAGTAAGTAACAGAAGGCTTTACATTCTAATGTGAAATTTAAAAAATACATATTCAGATTAATTAAATTAATTATTCAGTGAAATCAGTCTGTGATTATAAGTATTTACTAATGTACATGCACACATCTCGTTTTCCATGTACATTCAAGTAAATCTTCACTTAGTTATTTTCTTATATATATATATACAAAACCATTTTTCTGATGCAACACTTACAACATATTGTACAGTTGAAGAAATTGATATTAAATGAATGTTGCATGCATACAAAACTCATAAGCATGAAACTCAAAAGTACAAAAATGTTTTATATATGTATCAACACAAACCACTTTTGCCTTGTACATCACTTTATGTAAATTATAACAGGTATGACTACTTAGGTTTTAAAAATAACATTTGACTACATATTCTTTTTGGTAAATAAAATAAAAACACAGAAAAAAGTACTATTAACAAAACAAAACCACATTATTCATGAAATGTATTCCAATAATTAACCACAATCATTCTAATTAATAAAGGTGCATAACAAAATCAAGTAATTAACCTGTAATAAATCATTATCCACATTATACAAAAATGAATTACACACTAAATCAGGATTCAGTTAATAAAGAAGTCTCTATTAAAATTACTGAGATTTATATTTTCATTAAATTTTAAAATATCTATATATTACACTCTCAGTCCATTTTTAAAAACCAACCTGCTTAACCATTTAATTTTTTAAAATACATGAAATACACACAAATATTTTTACTTTCAAATTTGAATAACTGCATACATGTGCTTAAACACAAATAGCCTTAGAATATTTTAAAGAAATACAGACACCAGAATTCATTTTTAATGTTTATTAATAGAGGTTAACAACCAAAACACAACAGTTAATTATTAGATTATGCATCTTTATCTCAGTGCCATCTTTACTGGTGGTAAATACTTCTTTGTCCAATTACATCAAAAGTAGCCTCCTGGTGGATTGGTTATTAATCTATGAGCTTTGTTTCCTGCTCACAGCCATTACTATGGATTTTAAGAAAGGTGTAACATGTTTGACAAGCATGGTTAACATAAGTTATACAGCTTTAAAAGTATTAAAACACATACTAGATTTTCAGACCCTATTACCAAAAGTGTATCAACATTTCCCTCAATTTCTACCAAAAGTGAAACAAACCTTAAATTTCTATACTTGGCAATATCCTATGCCTGTAAGTAAGTTAGGCCTTGTCATGAATTTTGTTAAATAATAAACATTTATAACAATGCACAACTAAATAAGTATGTTCTACTATTAAACATATTTTAAAACACAAAATCAAACAAGATGATTACACAAGAAAACCATCTTCAAGAAGTACGCAACTTAAATCATGTTCTCAGGTATGCTTCTCATGCATACTATAACATTGTATATGCTTACAGCAAAACATAGCTTACTCATTAAAATAGCTCAAAGTATTTGTTTCACAGTAAGAGCCATATTGGGCTATCTGCTGTGTTAACTGAGAGAAATCAAACCTGGATTTTAGTCCATAAGTCCATAAACTTACCACCATCCTCCTAGGGGGCAGCTTTAAGTAACAATACTTAAAGGAATTATCAAAAAATAACATTGAAATTATTTCAAATGTACAGTACGGAAATTTAAAATTTAAATGTACTGTTACATAAGTTATAAACTTTATTACTGTATAAACATATTTTATGGAAATTAATCCTATGAACAATTGTTATTATTATTGTTCTCCAATTTTTTTGTTTTCAAAATACAGGCTAATAATTAATATTACTTAACTAATTAGCCACCTTAACCTGCTACATCACTTTAAGTTACATGTTCTATAAGGTACTCATTTATAAACTAAAGTACTGTTTTCAATTTTTTTGAAAGTTCAACTACGATAAAAAACAAACTGTTAATTATTCTCTCAGAGAAGTTATATCTTTATAAATTTGTCTAACTTTACAAGTTTCAACGACTTAATTAAGTATGATATGGTGCACTAACCCCCTTTTCCACAAATAACTTGTAGAACCTAAGTATCCAAATTATACTTTTACTGTATGCAAATTTAGCCATATTCATAATTACTCGTGCCTTATAAACTCTGAAGAAAAATTTTACTTTCAAATTTGATTTTGAAAGAGGTTTAAAAAGTTTTAGAATTTTACTAAAACTGAAGGAATAAAGCAACCAATAACTGAGTAAGCTATATATTATATAACACGTACATAAGAATTACTAATCATGATATCCATAGTAAACTACTCCGTAGACAGTGTAAGGTACAGAGTACAACTATCTGCAAAAAAAACGTAACCAAGACAAAACCGTATCTTTTCAGTTTTTACTACCCTACAGTATCTACCGTATTTTAACCATATAGTTTTTAATTCCCTTGACAACATATCTCATTCGAACTCAGGTAACATAAAATGTACGTACGACTATGTCCATAAAAGGAACATAAAAGCAGCAATCAAAAATACTGCCAAGAATATACCTCACCTTTCTTCTTAAAATCGAGTATAGCGTCTTTTTAGTTTTACGCAACTACGACTTATCACGTGCGCCCTCGGCCTATCTACGCTTTACAGCAACTACGTTGAAAGATCATTGAACTCGCATTTAACCCGTAATATTCAGTTGCTTGGTAATGAGATAAAAAGTGTCCAAGGCCCAAGCTGTTGGAGAGGTCGTTCGAAGGCGCTGTTTTTGTTTGTTTTTATCAAGCTCAAAGCCACGCAGTGGGCTGGCTGTCTGTGCTTTTTCATCCCACATGCATCGAAACTCAATTTTTAGCATTATAAGCTTGTTGACCTAACGTTCAAACACTGGGAAGCACACAAATGTTGACTATTTGAAAACGATGTAAAAATGTTTTGAAATATGCAAATAGTTTCAAAGACGTACAAAAGTTTTGTCCCACAATTTTTAAGCCCTTGTTACATCTCTAATGATAATATACATTATCATTCTAAATGAAGGAATGTATATGAATGTTAATGAAATATATTATTTCATGATTAAATCTATAATATGTGAAATTCCATTTGATATTTTTCTGTTGAGCACGTGTACTGGAAAGCGTGACATGCGTTATATTTGTGCATAATTTTTCAATCTACAATCACACAATAATTTCGGAAGTTTCTCCTGTTAATATAAGTAACAAACTTAGAAGTGTACTTTTGACAGAAAACTGTTTGTACGTTAATAATAGACTTTGGATTTTAGTCTAATATTCTCCATCTTTTTCAGTTTAGCTGCAAAGATTGATTAAAATTGATGTTCTTTAGATAGTGTACGTGTATTTTCGAGTATAATAACTTCGGATGAACAAAAATGGTGTATATTCTTTGAGTGTGTGTGTTTTTTCTTGTAGCAAAGCCATATCGGGCTATCTGCTGAGTCTACCGAGAAGAAACGAAACTCTGATTTTAGCATTGTAAATCTGTAGACTTACCTCCATACCAGTGGTGGTACTTCTAACATTGCACAATATTACTGGCATTTGATCAATATAAGTCGCATCTCTTTAACACTCCAAAATGAATGTATAATATTTTGCCTCATTCACTTTCTTTAATATTTGATCTTTCACCATTTTAGTAAATAAACCAATTAATTTATTTTGGATGGCATTACTAAAGTAGTGTGTATTTCATTCCTCGTTACACAACATAAATGTTTTTAACTGACTGAATCAAAGTTGTCTAATAACTTGACCAGTCCAAAGAAACTAGCATATTTTTGAAAAGAGATTCATAGTAGTATATTCAGTACCACTAAATACAAAGTCAGGAAACGCAAAAACTGTATTACAGCAACCAGTCTTTTTTAAAAGCTTGTTTTAAATTTTGCGCAAAGCTGCTCGAGAACTATCTACGATAGCAGTTCTTAATTTAGCAGTGTAGAACTAGAGAGAAGACAACTAGTCATCACCACCCATTGCCAACTCTGGAGCTGCTCTTTTATCAACGAATAGTGTGACTGACCGTAACTTTATAACGCCCCCACGGCTGAAAGGGCGAGCATGTTTGGTGTAACGGGGATTCAAGCCCGCGACCCTCGGCGTACGAGTCAAGTGCTTTAACCAACTGGTCACGATGGGCCTTTTAAAGAGATTTCTTCTCAGTTGTATTTCTTGTAGCGTTCATATTTATACATGTTTGTCAACTGTATTCCCACTATTTAATTACCTTTCAAAGTCTAGCCATTTCAGCAAATATTCTTTATCGTTTTCATGTGATTTGAAGGACAATCCTTATTTGCAAATTTGAAAATAAACAAGTGAAGTAGGCCTGGCATGGCCGAGCGCGTTAAGGCGTGCGCTCGTAATCCGAGGGTCGCGGGTTCGCGCCCGCATCGCGCTAAACATGCTCGCCCTCCCAGCAGTGGGGGTGTATAATGTGACGGTCAATCCCACTATTCGTTGGTAAAAGAGTAGCCCAATAGTTGGCGGTGGGTGGTGATGACTAGCTGCCTTCCCTCTAGTCTTACACTGCTAAATTAGGGACGGCTAGCACAGATAGCCCTCGAGTAGCTTTGTGCGAAATTCCAAAACAAACAAACAAGTGAAGTAAAATACATTGTTACGAATTTGAGAATACACCAACCAATGTGGTTTATGGTTATGTTTATTCACCCCGCTAGTACAGCGGTATGTCTCCAGATTTACAACGCTACAATCAGGGGTTCTATTCCCCTCAGTGGGCTGAGCAGATAGCCCTTTGTGGCTTTTCTGTACGAAAAAAACACACACACACAATTTATGTTTATAATTTAATGAACTAAAATACCTTTTATCATCTATGGGGGATAATTATTATCTCTGAAATGAGAATAAGAATTTCTAAATAGCATTGCGTAACTAATTTTTGTTAAACATCAAAACCCACTCGCCTTCAACACTATCAACTGTTTCTGTTGAAGTAACTAAATTAGCACTAGCAATTGTATCCAAATTCTTATACCTGCTGAATAATTTACCATCACTTATGGCAGTTTGACTTTCGTTTTCGCAACATTTATCAGACTCTATGAGATATTCGCACGTTTTCACCATCATAATTACTAGAATCAATTATTTTTAAGCATGTACAGTGACAACAGAAAGTGTTCGAATCCCTGCGTCCCGAGTAGTTTTTGCTCATAACTTAAAAAGTATCACGAGTATGCTATTAGAGGCATAATGTATCATAAATATTATACTAACACACATCTACATATTTTTTATGTAAATTAAAGGACAAATAAACTGTTTATAAACAAATAACCAAAAATAGGAGGACCAGAAAGTGTTCGTAGAGTTCAGAATGCGTGAAAAAAACTGATATTCCCGTAAAAATTGGGCCTGGCATGGCCTAGCGCGTTAAGGCGTGCGCTTCGTAATCTGAGGGTCGCGCCAAACATGCTCGCCCTCCCAGCCGTGAGGGCATTATAACGTGACGGTCAATCCCACTTTTCGTTGGTAAAAGAGTAGCCCAAGAGTTGGCGGTGGGTGGTGATGACTAGCCACCTTCCCTCTAGTCTTACACTACTAAATTAGGGACGGCTGGCACAGATAGCCCTATAGTAGCTTTGTGCGAAATTCAAAAACAACAACCGTAAAAATTTTGTTTAGTTTAGAGAATAAACTACATTATATTATTCTAGAACTAGCACTGGGTTCATAATTATTTAAATTTAGCCAGCAAAAAATGTACTTCTGGCAATTTAACGCCTTCTCCGTGATTATCTGTTTGGTCATCATGGCGAACAGGAAACAATTGTCCAGTGATTTAAAAAACCGAATTATTGTAAAATACAAGCCTCGTGTGCCTCTTTCCAGTATTGGTACACAAATTAATGTGCCAAAATCTACTGTTCAAAGCATAATTGCCAAGTTTAAGCTTACAGGATCAACTGCTAACCACCCTCGTTCCGGACGCCCCACCAAAATTTCAGAGAGAACCAAGAGGAAGGTTATCAGAAAAGTTAGTAAGAACCCTCGTTTAACACGTAATTATATACAAAAACCAGTAAGGGAAACTGGGGTTGAAGTAAACACCTCTACAGTTACGAACATTTTCCGCTCTTCTGAGTTCAAAGCATGCCGTCCTCGTAGAACTCCATATTTAAAGTCTGTTTATTTAGAAGCACGATTGAGGTATGCAAGAAAGCATGTAGATAAACTCTTTACTTATTGTAAGAGTACTTTTTAGTCAGACGAGACTAAAATCGAGCTTTCCGGCCATAATGATTGTCTCTATATTTTCCGTAAGAAGGGGGAACGAAATCTTCCAAAGAACACCGTCCCTACAGTTAAACACGGAGGTGACCTGATCATGGTATAGGGTTTTTTCAGTTCTTCTGGTGTAGGTAGTCTTCACCGTGTCAACGGAATTATGAAAAGAGAAGAGTACGTTGATGTATTAGGCACTTATATTAATAATGATGTTCGGAACTTGCGGCTTGGACGTCGTTGAATCTTCCAGTACGACAATAACCCTAACCACACATCAAAATATGTGCAATCCTGGTTGCAGATGAACCTTATAAGCGTTCTGGAATGTCCATCGCAGTCACACGATCTCAACCCAATTGAAAACGTTTGGCGTGAGTTGAAGACCAGGGTTCATCAGCGTCATCCGAAAAGCCTGCAAGAGTTGGAGGCCTTCTGTAAAGAAGAATGGAAAGAAATACCAGTCGAGTACTATCAAACGATCATGGAGGGCTATAAGGAGAGATTGCGCCAAGTAATTCACCTGAAAGGCTGCACAACTGACCATTAAAGTAGACGCACGAACACTTTCTGCTCCTCCTATGTTTGGTTATTTGTTTCTGAACAGTCCCTAATTTTTCAGTGTAAGACTAGAGGGAAGGCAGCTAGTCATCACCACCTACAGCCAAATCTTGAGTTACTCTTTTACCAACGAATAGTGGAATTGACAATGCTTTATAATGCCGCCACGGCTGAAAGGGCCTGTATGTTTGGTGTGATTGAGATTCGAACCCACGACCTTCATTTACCACTTGCCCATATCGATCCTTTAACATACAAACCGGACCATAGTTTGCACAAAAAACAAGTCACCGTGACGACGGTCAAAGTGACTTTTCAACAGCTGACGCAATACTAACAGATTATGAATAACTAACTTAGCGCTATCTGCAGTTGTTTTGAATTAAGCACAAAGCTACACAATGGGCTATCTGTGATCTGCCCACCACAGGTATCGAAACCCGGTTTTTAGCGTTGTAAGTCCGCAGACATACCGCTGGGGGGCCGCTAGCTACAGGATCCTATAATAAATTGTTATAGTCATGAACGTTCAGACACATGCAACACTTAATTAAGAATATGATAATGAATAATTTTTGAGGACTCATCATTAAGATATTGTTATGCAAAATCCATAATACATAAGTAATAAATAGATAAGGTGAATGATCTGTACATTTACATTTTAATGCCCATATTCTATCGAAGCAGGATTACTAAAATTGATTTTTTATCTAAAACATCTTTAGTTTTCTATTACTATGTCATATCACAGAGTTTCTTTAGGCATGGTCTCCCAGGCAGTTGCTTAACTCGACTATACCTGGGTCTGGTCCTGATTAAGTGCAGTGCAATAGATGATATAAATAAATAAATATATATAGGGGTGGATGATCCGCCTTGAAATTGTTGTTAGTTTGTTATATTTGTTACTAGATAACAGAAAAGCATATAAAACCACCTATTTTTAGAGCACACTTGATGAGATCTGTTCAAATATAATATTAAATTCTAATTTTAATACTGGCTGTCATAAATAACTGAACATTTCATGATGTCAGTTATATTTTCTTATAGAAAGTTTCGTGCACCTGCTAAAGTTTTAAAATTTTCTTCTTCCATTTAGTCTACAAAATGACCAAACAATTTTTTCTGCAATTATTGAACGTAGAATGAAACTCAAAATAAAACAAACCAGCTTCAAAAGTTAATAGTCAGTCGGGATTACCTTGGATTTCAGTACTGTTTCATATTGACGTGGCATGCTTTCAATGACTTCTTGCAGGTATTCCTGACTACTTTACTGCCATCCTTCTTTGAGTATTTCAAAAAATTCATCCCGCGCGTTTGACTTACAATCTTTTGTTAATCAGTTGAACTCAGCCCACAAATTTTCATCTGAATTGATATCAGGTGATTGACCTGGTCATCCCATAACAACAATTCTTTTATTTCCAAGATATCTTTTAACGACTCCAAAAATTCAGGGAAGTTTGTTTGATAATTTTGTAGGCTATTTGAAATTGGAAGATATAAGAAACTACAGAATGCCCACAACATTTTTCACGAGAAAAATGTAACTAAAACAATGAAAAGTTCAGGTATTTATAAAAAACAATGTTTAAAATAGGATTTGAGATCATATTTATTTATTTTTTAATTTCACGCACAGCTTGTTTGTTTGTTTTGGAAATTCGCACAAAGCTACTCGAGGGCTATCTGTGCTAGCCGTCCCTAATTTTGCAGTGTAAGACTAGAGGGAAGGGAGCTAGTCATCACCACCCACCGCCAACTCTTGGTCTATTCTTTTCACCAAGGAATAACGAGATTGACCGCATTAATAAAAAAAAATCCACGTGAAAATATAACCTATTACATCAGTCATTTTTAAAAAAGAAATAATTTGGTAAACATAAAATTATAAATTATATTTTCAAAGTGTTACTTTAGATGCTGAGTACAGGGTGCTTGATAGTAAAATCAGGAAAGTTTACAAAAGTAGTTTTGAAATATCAGTAATTGAGGGACTTTGTGAAATTTCCATAAACTGGTTATATTAAAAAACAAACTTGAACCAATAAAGCATTGATTTTCCCATTGAGCACAGCTAGTGTCAAAAATAATACAATTAAGCTTAAAATAATGACCTAAGCACAAAGTTAGATACAAAATTTCGAACCAGGAATCAGAAATTTTAGAAAGAAATTTCATCAATGATGTTATTATAGGATTTGAAATGTGAGTAGAACTACACTTAGATCATGAATGTAACTTTGAATTCGTCTAGTTTGTAGCGATACATTAAATACTTAGAAATACCAGGACGACAGTTCTTCATCTTATTTTCGGTGTAATGCCTATGGATACAGCCGTACTGCTTTAAATAAATTATCCATTCATATGGATAAACATAAAAAATGTAGAATCAAGATATTTCACTCCTATTCATTAATTATCAAACAGCAATTCATGAAACAACGTGCACATGCTAACAACACTGATGTCTAGGAGAATTTTCAAAATACCATTAGACCTCCCTCTATTTTCAACTTTTGTGTATATTCATATAATACCTATCACAAGACAGAGCTTATTCCAAACATAACAGGACATTAAAAAGGGCTATATATATGTTGTAGTGTAAAGAATTAATGATGTGGTGCACAAAATCCAGATGGACAAATGGTCCAAGCCAAAAGTCATCCACTGTGATTGGCTTTGGAAGTATGTCTTCAAAAGAATAGCTAACTGGTTAACTTCACAGAATGCTTTGTCTGTAGTAAATGCAACAATTATAGAGCCCAAAAATATTGTCAAAAGAGCTTTAGAGAAATGTTGCCAATGACAGGTTAACCTGTTGAAAAACATAGGTTTTATTTTATTGTGATCACTTCCAGATTATTACTAATGATGGAACCACCAGAGAATTATCTTAACTGCCTGAAAACAACTGAGGTTCATGAAAAAAACAAAAGATGATGATTAATAAACAAATAGTCACCCAGTATACATAACATAAGCCAATGAAAAGAAAAACACCAAAAGGATTATGTAAATAAACATTTATAACACAGGAAGTATCCAACTGAGTGTTTTCTTTTCAGTCAAGACTTTTATTGTACTTTGTTTAACACTTCTAATCAAATATAGTGTCTCTTACATCTATTTATGAATATTAACTTTTGTTAATTATAAATGATGATTTTATTGCTAATCGCTAACTTTGTAGTTCAGTTAGTTGTTTTATTTGTATACTAGAATTTTTCAAAGTATTTTCAAATCTAGAAAGAAGGCAGTACTGTAGACAGTGTTTTAAACTTTGCAATGCTCCAATTTAGAAATTTCGTATTGTTAATATGGAGTGGTTTTTGGAATGATATAATAATGATTATGTGTGGCATCTAGAAGTTTCCTAAGTTTTAGAATTAACATAATGTTATAAGATTTTTCACATTGAATTTTCAAGAAACTTGTAGAAAATTAGTTTAAGGATGTTCAACCATTAGAAATTGTTGGATAGATAATAAGGTTTTGGTTAACTAAGTTGATTAGTGACCCACCCACTAAGCAATTAGTTGTTGTTTTGAATCAAGCACAAAGCTACACAATGGGCTATCTGTGCTCTGCCCACCACGGGTATCGAAACCCGGATTTTACCGTGTAAGTCCGCAGACATACCGCTGAGCCACTGGGGGCATATTAGTCAGATAGTTTGGGATTCTGTCATAGAAAGGAGAGTAAGTGATTTAACAAGTGATTGTCATGTTTTATTTGTGTTAGGCTTGTTAAGAACCTGTAGAGCTTGTGTGTTACAATTGAATAGACAGTTTGCTAATGTTAAGTGAACTGTATTTTACCAAATAATCAAAGAGTCAGAACAATTAAAAATACTGATGTCAGAAGTAGGATTATTTTGATAAAAATTGAGCATAATCTAGAATGAACTTTAAGACAACAATGCATGTACAAAGTGATATTGAAACTTTGTTGAAAACTATGAAACAGTGGAAACAACAAAGAAAAGAAGATCAATTAGAAAGATATCGTAAATGTGAAGATAATTAAAAGAAGAAAACACAAAGAGAGTGAAAATGGGAAGATGGCAAAAAAAGAGAGTGAGAGACGGAGCTAAATTAAAACCAAGAAAAATGAAATAATAAAATTGGAAAATGAAGATAAGGGGTAATAGAGACTGGAATTCAAAATAAGAGTTGAAAAAGGAGATGTAGCATTCAAAGAAGAATCAAAAACAAAACTAAATTTTACTAAAGACTATGTAAACAAGATTCTTGAAGATGTACAGGTGTGTAACAATAACAAGATCAAAGAAATACATAAGTGCAATATCCGAGTCAAATATGAAGAATATAAACATGTCTGTAATGTGCAAAAAGACTACATTTACAAGCCTGAAGAAATGCCAAAAATTAGGAACATTACAATAAAAAAAATAAATAAGTTCTTGTCATCAAATGGACTGAACTTTGCATTATTTTATTACTAAAACCTCCAAAATATCCACATCCCAGCACAGTGAACTCCTCTTGAATTCAAAGGCAATTGGGGATGTACCTATTGAGGTTACACCTCATGGTACTTTGAATTCATCATGAGGAGTTATTGTTGAGAGGTATTTGAAGAACGTCCCCGAGTCAGAGAGGCATATCTCTACTCGGAAAGATGGAGTTACACAACTGACAAATAACCTCGTTTTGACATTTATATCACCACGTGCACCTGCCACCATCGAGGCAGGCTATCTAAATTGCAGGGTACGACCGTACATTTCAAGACCTCTCCAATGTTTCCAGTTTCAGAGGTTCGGTCACTCAAAGATGTCATATTCCCTGACATATGTTCGTTGTAGTAGCAAGGACCACGATGGCTATGAGTGTGAAACGACCCAGTTTGTGTCAACTGCAATGGTTTTCACTCTTTCTACTTTCGTTCTTGCCCTAAATGTTTGGAGAAAAAAGAGGTGCAGCGTTTGAAAACGACTCATAACAAATTGCTGACAACCACTCCATCTCGGACATATGCTGCTGCACTTCGTTCCACCACTACAGTGGGAGTGCAAACAGATCTCTCTGTGCCTCCAAGAGAATCGTTCTCAAAACAAATGAAAAGCCTTTTGACCTCCATGGTTAATAAAATTGATGAATCAACTTCTACACCCATCTCTGTTTTCCCATACATTCCAACAAACCCCATGATCCACATCCTTTGGTTCCAGGTACAGGTATTTCTTCATACACATCTTTTTCTCCCACCATGCAAAACAATCATTCTTTCGCGTCCACAGTCATTTAGAATCCCTTCCAGCAACAAAAACCTGCCCAATCGATCCAGGGCAGGATCCATGGAGGTCGATAGACCTCCCCCGAATAAGGTCAGTAGGGAAAAAAGACGTGGTCGTAAACGGAAGGATTCTCCAGCCAATTCGCCTACACGTCATCAAACCTGTCGAGGTTTGCGTTCTAATCTGGACGGCATCAAAACACTAATTGCTTCCTACCATCCCATGTGTCTTTCCTTACAAGAAACATTTTTGAAAACTACCGATGCAGTAAAGTTTCGGCAGTCTTCTCTGCACAGAAATGACAGGCTGTGTAATGGACTAGTACATGGAAGGGTGGCATTATTGGTTGATCAGCATGTGTCCACCCTGTCTTTGTCACTCAACACACCCTTGGAGGCCGTAGCCATCCGTCTTTCTTTCGAACATACCATCACTGTTTGTTCTCTCTACCTGTCACCTGGAGAGACATATGGTCAATCGGACCTTGATGCTCCCGTTAAACAGTTATCATCTCTTTTTCCAATCCTGGGGGACATTAATGGACAACATTCCCTCTGGGGAAGTGCTAATATTGATAGGAGGAGTCACTCTGTAGAGCAGATGTTCTCTGATCACAACCTTTCTCTCTTCAGTACTGGTTCTTCTGCTTATTTCCATGCACCTAGTCAGTCCTTTACTGCTATTGATCTCTCAGTTTGCTTCTCTTCATTATTCTCCCATTTTTCATGGAAAGTTGACAGTTATCCACGAGGCATTAATCATTTTCTTATACTTTTGAGACAGACTGGCCATGGTTGATGCCACCCTAACCGCGTGCCCCGGTGGAAGCTGGATCAGGCTGACTGGTTCACTTTCACTGCTCTCACAGAACTTGATCCTGCCACCGTCTGTCAACCATCAATAGACGACCGTGTGGCAGCAGTAACTGACTCTATTATACAAGCAGCTGCTCATTGTATTCCTAAAACCTCGACACGTTTTCCTCTAATATCCTCGTCCATTGTGGAATCCTATTTGTCACATAGCATTGAAGGCTCAAAAACGAGCCTGAGATACTTTTCGTAGATATCCCACACTTTTAAACCGCGTCGCTTTCCAACGGGTCTGTGCACATGCAAGGTGGGTAAGACATCAAAGCCAGAAAGAATCTTGAATTAAGTTCACAACTAGCATATCTTCTACCACCAGTTCCAAGATCATGTGGGATAGGATTTGTAAGGTCAATGGGCACTACAATTCTGTCCCGCTCTCGACCTTACTCTCTGATAGCCAAGAAGTAGCTGATGTCCGGAGCATCGCCGACACTCCAGGTAAAAGCTCTTGCCAGGTATCTAGCACTTCTGCTTGTTCCTCCACCTTCATGGCCATCAAGATTCGAGCAGAGCGTTCACCTCTTTCCTTTCAAACTGAATGCCTTTTTCACTATAATTTTCCCTTTACACTGGTGGAACAGAAACTGGCCCTTCATCTGTATGGCAGGTCACATGTAAGACCAGATGATGTACACTATAACATGCTGTGCTATCTATCTCCTGCTTCTCTTGATATTTTTCTAATTGCTTTTAACTGGCTCTGGCAGGAGATGTTTTCTTAATGCCTGGCTACGGGCTATTATCTTACCTTTTTCTCAGCTTAAAAAAAGAACCAAAGATACCTTCAAACTACCGTCCAATTGCTTTGACGAGCTGTCCCGATAAGACCTCAGTGAAGATGGTTAATGCTCGTCTTATTTGGTTCCTCGAATCAAACAGCCTCCTCTCGCCCACCCAGTGTGGGTTCTGACGACAACACTCCACCATGGACCACCTAATTGGACTTGAAACGTCAATCAGAAAAGCCTTTCACAAACGACAAGATTTTATATCAATATTCTTTGACATTGAGAAGGCTTATGACACAACATGGAGGTATTTTATTTTACGAGACCTCCATATATATGGATTACATGGCCATTTACCCATTTTTATTAAAAATTTGTAATGGACAGGAAATTCCAAGTTTGTGTCAGTACAACTTTCTCATACTTTTTTACAGGAACTTGAAGTCCCTCAGAGCTATGCTTTGAGTGTCACACTTTTTAGTATAAAGATTAATACCATCACTGAAAAACTCCATCTCACTGTTGCAAACCAACTCTATGTCGTCGACTTTCACATCTCATGTCAGTCGTCAAACATGAGATATATTGAGTGGTAACTACAAACTGCCCTCGATCGTGTACTGAAGTGGACCACGGCAAACGAATTTTTTTCTCTCTCTCTCTGAAACCGTTTGCATGCACTTTTGCCACCAAGGGGTACTCATTTTGATCCTGAACTCCGTATCAGTGAAATTTCGTTGCCTGTGGTTCCTAAGACTAAGTTCTTGGGGCTTATCTTTGACTGTAAGCTGACCTTTATACCACACATTAAGCAGCTAGAAACCAAATGCACAAGAGCACTGAACATCCTCTGTGTCCTCTCTACCACCACTTAGGATGTGGATTGGTGTTCTATGTTAAAGATATATCGTGCTCTTATTCGATCGAAATTTGACTATAGATCACTGGTCTATGGCTCTGTCAGACCCTCAGCCTTAAAGACCCCATTCATCATCAAAGACTTTGACTCTACACTTGAGCTATCCACACCTCTCCTGTTCAGAGCTTATTCGTAGAATCTCATGAACCTTCTTTCCACCTTCACTGTTTGCAACTGTCTTTACTATATTCTTCGAAACTTCATTCCTCATCAAAGCATCCTACCTGGGGTTGTGTTTTCCTTCCTCAGCGGGCCATATTTTTCAGAACAGATGATCTGCCATTGCTCCTTTTGGCCTTTACATCCAGACACAATTGGAAGAACTGGGTCTGTCCTTGGATAATATTGCAGTATCCACTGGTCAGCCCATCCCACCATGGCTTATTACAACCCCCAAATGTGACCTTTCTTTAAGTCATCTGAGAAAAGCAGATATTCCCGATTAGAAGTGCCATCTTTTATTACTGAACATCTTTCAAAAAATCTTTCCATTCCGATTTATACGGATGTTCCCAAATCATATGACTCTGTGGGCACTGCCATTGTTTGTTGCAGTTCGGTGGTTGTGCGCAGAATCTCTTTTATAGCTTCTGTGTTCACTGCTGAACTGTATACCATTTCTCTTGCCCTGGATCACATAGAAGCTAAGCAGTACTCCAACTGCACTATTTTTACTGACTCGCTTAGTTCTCTACTGGCCCTGGAATAGTTCACGTTGATTCACACCCTGTTTTTGCTTATATTCAAACCGATTAGCCAATTTCTTATTCACATCTACTTCTATCAGTTTTTCTGGATACTAGGCCATGTTGGTATTCGCGGGAACGAGCTTGCAGACACGGCAGCTAAATCTATCTGCTCTGGCACTATCACCACTGTGCCTATTCCATACATGGACTATGGCCCTGAATTCAAGGCTCAGTTCCATGGCAGCTGGCAGTCGACTTGGAGTGAGCAACGCGAAAACATGCTTTTCCAAATAAAACCATATATTGGACTTTAGCCGTCTTGCTTTCGTAAGGATCAGAAGGAGGAAGTTGTTCTAACTGGACTACACATTGGTCACAGTTTTTTAACTCATCGTTTTCTTTTATCTGGAAGTGATGCATCATTGTGTTGTCTGTGTGATACTCAGGTCATAGTAAACCACATTTTACTTTCATGCCGTCATTATGACTTTCAACGATGGCGTCATTTTAACCATTATCTGTCCCAAGGTTTGTCCATAATGTTAGACAGTGTTGTTAGTGATGGTGACACTGTCCATCATGGAAATGTTTTTTTTTAAAGTTTTTTAAAGACCATCAATATTTTTAATGCTATTTAAGAATTTTAATTTAGCCCCCCAGTGGCTCAGCGGTATGTCTGCGGACTTACACGCTAAAATCCGGGTTTCGATACCCGTGGTGGGCAGACCACAGATAGCCCATTGTGTAGCTTTGTGCTTAATTCAAAACAACAACAACAACAAGAAAGTTTTAATTTATTCCTTATTCTTTTTTTAATGTGGTTCCCTTTTAAGAATCACAATCTCTCTATTTCGATTTGAAATTAGAAAATGATCGTAACGTTAAATAACTCGACACCAGGACTGAAAAGGCCATCTTCAAGTGACTAACACTGCTGTTTGAACTACACTTTAGTCATCCTGGCGAGTTATTATTACAATTTTGCTGCATGTCTTTTAAAACTTTTATTACTATACTTTTTGAAAATGGCCATAATGACGCATAACTGCAAACTGGAAAGGAGAACTTCAGTGATTCTTGTACTTACGTGTTAGTCTTTCTGACGGGTAATGATAATTACCATTGTGCTATAGAAAGTTCTTTACAACTTCACTTATTGTGGTTTCTCTCTTAACATTAACATCTGTAGATTAGATGTCAACATTGGTTTTATACTTTTTCTGTTTTTAAATGCTGTTTTGTTTTACCTTTAATTCCTTTTATGAACTTTACTCCATTTACTTTATTTTTATCTTTTCACAGGACGTTTGGCGCAGATAGCCTAGCAGCTTCGTCCCACAAAACACTAAATCAACCAACCAATCTTTTATCTAAACAAATGTAACCTTATTTAAGTTAATAATTTTCTTATATTTGTATTTTAGTGTTTACGTCAGATCTGCTATTTTATTGCTGGTTGTCATTTGCTAATGAAATTTAAACCTAGTTTTTATATTGATGATAATAACACACTAAATAGTTTTTATTTACTTAAGTAATGCACCCAAGGACATGGAATAATACAGACATAAAGCAAACATTCCATAATTGATTATAATTTGACTGGCTTTTTAATTATGGCATAAAAGCTTTTAAATAATTCAATAAGAACTTTGAACTTGAAGGTGAAATAATCTGCACGGCATACTGAAAACAATGTAACGTTGCATCATTTGATATATTAAAATATTTTTCTATTGTTATATAAGATGTGATGTGAAACCCTTCATAGAATTATTGGCAGTATGCGAAAAAGAAGATGTGACTCTTGGGGGCAGCAAGTGGGTCTGATTTTCTAGTTTATCACTCCCTGAACAAATAAGACTAAAAGTTATAAGAATTATACTTTTCCTTAGTAATATTTACATTATAATGATTGTTGTTCAAATTAAGTACAAAACTATACAGTAGACCATCTATGCTCTGGTTTCTAGGAGCTGTGCCACTGGGGAGCTTATAATGAGTACTTTAAGTTCTGTACTTCAGAGAGTGGTGGTAAATAAGGTAGAGAAGGAAGGAGACCTTGAATACAAGAATTTTCATATTATTCTCCTATTTTGGATGTAACCCTTAAAAGTCATGGTATGTGCACTCTGAAATGGTTAACTGAGTTTGAGGAAGAAGACCTTGGGCATGTGGTAAAATGTTTATTTATATTGAAAATACAATCAAGATAACATGCATAAAATTTTGATTAGTTGTTCATTTGGAATTAAGCACAAGACTACACAATGAGCTATCTGTGCTCTGCCCGCTACTGGTACTGAAATCCAGTTTTTGGCAGTGTGAGTCCACAGACATCCAGTTGTGTTACTGGAGGTTTCCTTGAAATGTAGGACAGAACTTTTACTAGATGTTTAAACCAGGTAGTAGCTTTGTGCTTAGCTATAAATCATAACAACAAAAAACAAAAATAAAATTGTCTTATAATGTTTTTATTATGATATTCCTTGGCTAGCTCTCTCTTTGTTTTTCTGTTAGCATATCAAAGGAAGATTGTAAGAGACAAAAACAAAATGCTACTATAATCAAAGGCAAGCAGAAAACAATTTCTTATGCTGTACAGTGACAGAAATCTAAAAATATTTAAATAATTGGAATACGAGCTAGTATATATGTGCCTAGCCAAAACTTAATCCAGCATTAATAGACAATACAACAGAAATATCAAGGTTATTAACTTCAATAAATGAAGGTTGCTGTTTTTTTTTTTAAGTTAAGCACAATGCTATCCAGTGGGCTATCTGTGCTCTGCCCACCAAAAGTATCAAGATCCAGATTCTAGTAAGTCTGCAGACATATTGCTGTGCCACTGGGAGGCATAAATAAAGGAACTTGGGAAAAAGAAACAGAAGAGGAAACATGATATCCCAAAATTAAAACACTTCAAGTTCAATAACAATATTGAGCAACAATCAGCAATAATTTGTTGTAACTTTTAAGATCATTGAAGCATTTTTCTATTTTAGTTAGAATGTGAGGTTACATCTTATGTTACTAGGTAATTTACAAACCTTTTTACAACATTAAAATCAGTACATCTCTGCTTGGAGAAGCTTGTATTAGTTTCAAAATGCAGATAAACTTAGATCTAACATACTGTATCTAGAAAGTGAGTTATAATTTTAATATGACTTAAAATTCGTAGATGAATGAAGTGATAGAAATAAAAATAAATGAAAGGTGAACAAAACAATAAAATAAAAGTAAAATTGACCATCTTATAATGTATTTATTTTTTGTCTAAACTGAAAAAAAAAGTATTCAAGATCAGCTGTGGGAAGTGGTAAGTCTACAAACATTCAGTGTTAAAATTTGAGGTTCGATTCCTTGTCACAGATATAGCTGATAACAAAATCTGGCTTTGCTTTGAAACACAATCTACTGTACTTTCAAAACACATTCTCACTGGAAAATAATATCACTTTTATACTTACATAATTTTAAGAGTGAGTTTCAAAGGAAAAAGATAAATTTTATTGAGTAAAATGTACCTAACACTTATTTATACTTTAAACAAACTAAATGTACGAGAATGGAAACAGGCCTAGATTTGTTGATACGATGATAAACAAACATTCTTTTTTCATTAATTTGTAATTTTATATCCTCTTAGCTGTCATTCTAGTAACTTTTAGTTCTCCACGTTAGTTAATTGTTTTAAAAAAGTAACTTTTGAGGATACTTTATATTTTTTAATAGATATCACTGTATCAGAGAATCTGTATTGTTATATACATAACAAAGAAATGAGGAATGTTGTAAGTACAAAGCAGTAGGCAAATAACTTCTGGTGGGTTAGTGTGATTGTGAGCCTTCTAGAGGTAACATGTTTATTCGGTATTGCATACCACAATTATAAGTCTAGAAAGCTAGAAATACTTGCTGGTAAAATAGTTAGAGATCAAAAACATCTGAACTCTACTGCTCTTTGGCATTGGAACTTAGAAGAACATTTTACATTTCCATCTGCGGTAACTGATTTTAGGCAATAAATGAGTATGATTTATAAATGGTGAAATAAGTTATAACTTATAATAAATTTACATTGTTGCCACTGTTTAAGCTAG
Organism: Carcinoscorpius rotundicauda; assembly: GCA_011833715.1. Lineage (NCBI taxonomy): Eukaryota > Metazoa > Arthropoda > Merostomata > Xiphosura > Limulidae > Carcinoscorpius > Carcinoscorpius rotundicauda. Next base: position 15,367,161 of record CM022393.1, on the reverse strand, counting down.
TGGTGATATGTATTCTGATATGAAGTGTAACATCTGAATTTTTATTTTCAGAAGTAATTTTAATAAAATGGACTTACAAATTGGTTACATTGGGTGAAGTTCTTAGTTCCTAAGCGTACAAGAAAGTTTTAATCATTACATTAAATTGAGGAAAATTAGAGAAATAACAGATTTTACTTCTTTATGAACATAACTCTTAAAACTAAAATGCCTTTTGAAGTTTTATCTTTTTTATGCTTTAACTTACAGTGTAAATGAAACACATCTTTGATCATTCTTTTTGCTGTAATAAAGATACATTCAAGTGTATGTGTTATTCAAGAGTTGGATCAGATAATATAGTTGGTGATGTCTAATCGGCCAATGAACAGATTGTTCTGTATTGTATGTTGGAATTAATGATCAGAATAAAGACTTGTAGGGTACATGAAATTGGTAAATACATTTAAGTCTAGAGGTCATAGGTTATTTTAAGTGAATGTTGTCAACGGTCAATTTTTGTGAGGAGGTTCTAAGTGGGTCTTTCAAGTCAAATTTCTGGGTTGAGCAACTTAAAAGTATTCAACTGTGATAGATTATTTAGAATAAAAGAAGAGATCAGTGGTTATTTAAGTCAAAGCTATAGACATTCAAGCTAGAATTATTGAAGAATATACCACAAATCATTGAATGTACAGGGTATTCGGAAAGTCGCTGTGCACTTATATATTTATTAACAGACATGTTTCAATATAGAATACAGGAGGTAAATATGAATGACAATTATAAACGATGTTAAAAGTGACCCTCGTTGGCACAAATACAGCCCTGGATCCTTCTTATTTTGTTTCTAAACACCGCTATCAGTTGCTGGCTTGAAATAGACTGAATAAAATATGATTACAACACTGCACAGAGACTTTCCAAACACCATGTAGAATCAGTATTAGTGTTATCTGTAGTTTTTGTTGCCTGAGGCTCATATTTATAAATTATTTTTAGGCTATCTGATCAGTTTCAGAGATTTATAACGTCTATAAAGTATCAATCTTCCAACTTTGTAGACTGAATGTCAACATTGGTTTCATGCCATTTTCTGTTTTTAATTGCTGTTATGTTTTTACCTTTGTTTCCTTTTGCAAATTTTACTACATTTACTTTACTTTTACGTTTTTAATGGACATTTGGCTAATTATCATTACAATTTTATTATTTTACCTTTTGATAATGGCTGTTATGACAACATAACCCGGAACCAGGACTGGAAAGGCCAACTTCAGGTGACTGATGGTGGTTCTTGTAACCTGTTAGTCTTCCTGGCAGGTTATGGTCATTACCATTTTGCTAGAGAAAGTCCTTTACAACTTCTCTTACTCTGCCTTTCTTCTTAACATTTTGGATTAGGTGTCAATATTGGTTTTATGCTTTTTCTGTTTTTAAATGCTGTTTTGTTTTACCTTCAATTCCTTTTATGTATTTCACTACATTTAATTTATTTTTACCTTTTTACTGGGTGTTTGGCCTAGAGAGCCTAATTGCTTTGTGCCATAAAACACTAAATCAATCAATCAATCCTCCAATCAAACAACCTCCTCTCATCTACCCAGTGTGGGTTCTCATGACAGCACCCCACCATAGACCAGCTGATTTGACTTGAAATATCCATCAGAGAAGACTTATGTTACAACTTGCAAGTATGGCATTTTTTGGGACCTCCATATATATGGGTTACATGACCATTTGCCCATTTGCATTGAAAATTTTTTAATGGACAGGAGATTCTAAGTGTGTGGGTTCAACACTTTTCCATTCTTTTCTAAAGGAACTTAGAGTCTCTGAGGGCTGTGTTTTGAGAGTTGCACTTTTCAATATAAAGATTAATGCCATCACTGAACAACTCCCTCTTACTGTTGCAGATGGGCTCTTTGTCAATTACTTTCACATCTTCTCTCAGTCCTCGAACATGAAGTATATTGAGTGACAGCTACAGACTGCCCTCAATTATTTACTGAAGTAGACCACGGCAAAAGGCTTTAACTTCTCTTTTTCTAAAACCGCTTGCATGCACTTTTCTGTCAACAGGGTATTCACTCTGATCCCGAACTCTGTATCGCAAAGTTGTGCTGCCTGTGATCCCTGAGACAGAGTTCTTGGGGCTTATCTTTGATTGTAAGCTGACCTTTATACTACACATCAAGCAGCTATGGATCAAATGTACAAGAGCACTGAACATCCTCCGTGTCCTCTCTTCCACCACCTGTATAGCAGATTGACATTCTGTGCTAAAGATATATCGTGCTCTTATTCATTCTAAACTCAACTGTGGATCACTGGTCTATTGCTTTACCAGGATTTTGGATCACATCCATCATCAAGGACTTCAGTTTTGCACTGGGGCTTTTTTCACTTCCCCACTTCAGAGTTTATACGTAGAATCTCATGAACCTTCTTTGCACCTCTGCCATATGCAACTGTCTTTACTATATGCTTCAAAACTTCATTCTTTATCAAAGCATCCCACGTCAAATTGTGTTTTAATTTCTCAGTGGGTCATACTTTTTCAGAATAGACAATCTGCCATTGCTCCTTTTGGCTTTTGTATCCAGATGCAGTTGAATGAATTGAGTCTGTCCTTGAATAACATTGCTGTATCAACTGATCAGCTTAACCTACCATGGCTTATTACAATCTTTAATTGAGACCTTTCTTTAAGCCATCTGAGAAAAGCAGATTCTCCCAGTTGGAAGTACCGTCTTTTATTTTCTGAACATCTTTCAAACCATCTTTCCATTCCTATTGATACAGATGGTCGAAAATCAGGTGATTCTGTTGGCTCAGACATGGTTTGTTGTTGTTTGGTGGTTGTGCATAGAATATTCTCTACAACTTCTGTGTTCACTGCTGAACTGTATACCATTTCTTTTGCCCTGGATCACATGAAAGCTAATCAGTATTCAAAATGCACTATTTATACTTGCTTAGTTTTCTACTGGCCCTGGAATCACTTCATGTTATTTCACACCCTGTTCTCATTGATATTCAAAGCCGACTGGCCCAATTATCTTTAAGAACTACTTCTGTCCAGTTTTTCTGGATACCGGGCCATGTTGGTATTTGTGGGAACAAGCTCACCGATGCCCCAGCAAAATCTACTTGCTCTGGCACAATCACTGCTATGTGTGTTCCATTCATGGACTATGGTTCTGTATTCAAGGCTTGGCTCCATGCCAGTTGGCAGTTGACTTGGAATGAGCAATGTGAGAACAAGCTTTTCCAAATAAAGCCCTTTACTGGACTTTGGCCGTCTTGCTTCCATAAGGATCAGAAAGAGGAAGTTGTTCTTACTAGACTACACATTGGTCACAGTTTTTTAACTCATTGTTTTCTTTTATCTGGAAGTGATGCATCATTGTGTAGTCTGTGTGATACTCCGGCCATAGTAAACCACATTTTACTTTCATGCCGTCATTATGACTCTCAACGATGGCGCCATTTTAACTAACCATATTCTGTCCGAAGGTTTGTCCATAACGCTAGACTGTTATTGGTGATGGTGAGACTGTCCACCTTGAAAATGTGTTTTAGTTTTTTAAAGGCCATCAGTCTTTTTAATGCCATTTAAGAGTTTTAATTTATACCTTAGACGTTTTTTAATGAAATTCCCTTTTAAGAATCACAGTCCATCAAATTTGATTAGAAATTAGAAAATAGCTGTAAAGTCAAATATCTCAAAACTGGAAAGGCCAACTTCAGGTGACTAATGCTGTTGTTCAAACTACGTATTAATCATCCTGGTGAGTTATTATTAAAATTTTGCTACAAGTCTTTTAAAATTTTTATTATTTTACTTTTTGAAAATTATCATAATGTCAAATAACTTGGAACTAGGACTGGAAAGGCCAACTTAGGTGACCGAGGGTGGTTTTTGTACTAACATTTTAGTCTTCTTGGTGAGTTCAGATAATTACAGTTATACTACAGAAAGTCCTCCACAACTTGTATTACTTTAGTGTTTCTCGTAACGCTGTAGGTTAGACGTAAACATTCGTTTTATGTTGTTGTTTTTTTTAACTTTGTTTTATTTTACTTTAATTTCCTTTTATAAATTTCCCAATTTTACCTTAATTTTAACTTTTTACTGGATGTTTGGCACATATAGCCTAGCTGCTTTGTGCCATAAAACTTGTCAGAGGTTTGGTATGTAAGCAAAAACACCTTTGAATCAGCACCAAGGTGATAATTCATTGTTCTGTGGGTAGGTGAGCATCTATTTAAAATGCAGTTTCAGGTTAGGGAAACGTTAAATTTTATTTTATTTTTATATTGCTGCAGTGTCCAAAACTGAGGTAGTGCATGAAATCACCTTTTAAGCATATCACTGTGCAGTTAATTTAGTGTTATCTTTCAGAAGGATTTAATAGAACAACCAATAAGCAGATTTCAGTAGAGCCAAATGTTAATTTTTTTTCATCCCTGATCTGTAATAATCTGAGAGATTCAGACTGTATAAATACAGTTATTTGCAACTTGAGCTTAAATTCACATAGAAAATCAGTGGTGGAAAGTAAATTTTACATAAGTACATCATAAAGCAAAGCTTTTAATATAGAATGGAAATGCTGATATAACATATATAGATCACATTACTATAGTAATATTCCATTATTTAAATGATTGGAACATAAATTATTTTAGGTCATTCTTATTATATTTTTATATATCATACATTACTTTGTTGTTGTTTTTTTTATAAAACTATATTACTTTGTTTAAATTAAAGTCTTACTGTAATTTATTGTGTATGTTTCATTATTTTGTGCACTATTAAGAATAACATTAATATAAATCAGAATGATTTGACATTCTTTAGGTTGAAAAGAATTGTATAGTAACATTCTATGTTTTTAACCTTAATGCTTTTCTTTATTTGTTCCAAAAACAGAACCTAGGTGAAAGTACCACTGTATAGTATTATAGCATATTTGGTTTATTTACACTATATTAGTAAATAAAACTTTGAATGCATATCACATTTATTGCATAAGATTTGTGGCTGGTGGATTGACAGATAATTCTTTTTTGTGAACCTTGGTGATGACCAGACCTCTACTATTTCAGCTGCTACATCAACCACTGACCCTTCTACACCTCAACTATTTGCTTCTCTTGAACAAAAGCCAGCAACAATAACAAAAAGGATAATGTCCAAGTCCATTCACAGCAAAAAGCTGAACTGCTTCAAGATGTATTTATTAATCTAACTTATACAGCTCTGTTCATTAATGTTGCATAATGGATATAATGACCATTATTGTCCATAGGAATGACCAAACCAGAGTTATCCAAGTCCTTCTGCTCTTAACTGTAAGCGTTGAGATTTTGAAATAAAACGTTATATGAACAAGTTCTTTCAAGTAATTGACTGATTTTACTTTTCTGATTCAAAGTACATAATTTTTGTACTGTAGTCTTGGGAATTATTTTCTGTTAAGTTTCATGTAACATATTTACAAGTTATAGTGAAAAAATAGATGTACTTGGTACATATTTTCAAATGTAAATTTTGCATGAGTAATACATAAAGATACAAAATTATGAATACTTTTACACACATGTTGTCCTTCATTTTATTTTTTGGTCAAACTGGTCAAACCAATTTAATTAATTTTGAGACACATCCTAATTGTTTTCTCTTATTATTTCTTGTTGAATATTTTCTGACTCTCTCATTTCCATATTCTTGTAGCTCTTGGATCAACAAATCAAAGAAGAATACAGTGCTTATAAACCTTTTCTAACAAATATATCATTCTTTTATTTCAGAACTCATCTTGGAGTTTGATTTTAAATCCAGATGCAAATAGATTTAGATTAAACCCAGTTCTGCAGTTGTCAGTGGAGTACAAAAATTACTAACTCAAGGAATTTTATGGCTATATTAAAGAATTGGCTTTGAGATAGATTTAAAAGCACAACAACACTTTAAATGCAAATCATTGAGATATTCAGCAACATCGATAGCACAAAAGGTATTTTTGAAACTTTACTGTCTATATGACTAAGTTCTTCAGCCTGAGCAGGCAACTGTTCATTTAAACTTTTAATAACTGTCATTAAATTTGTTACTACAGTCAATATGTTATCATTTATAACATTAATTGAATCATGGTGAAGCATGATTTATATTCTTTAACATCAAATGAATTACATCCAGCACTAACTATGCTATCCCACTGAGAGAACTAAAATTTGGTAGTTGTATTGGTGTCAACTAATGAGTGTTTTGGATCTGTATGAGGACTGAGGTCTACCTTATTTTTGAGATGTAGAGATCTGGAAACATTGGTCAGTAGGATCAAAGGCCCTTGTATCAGCATTGGAGAGACTGATTTTGTGCCCAGAAAACATGAGTTACAGTTTTTTTTAATATTTGTAAGATCTTCCAAATGGTGTACACATCAACCTCCAAGTAGATTTGTCACTTAAATGGTTGAATTTTGTTGATTCATCATACTTCTCAGAACTAAAAACAAAACTAATTTAGGAATTGTTTATTATTGAAGACAATACATCTGTAGCCTTTTCTCATGAATTTTTTCTCATCTTTTCAATCAAAGTTCTGAACAGAGATTCTTTCCTGTACTTTTTATAGAATTTATTTCCTGCTTTTAATGATATTAACATAAATTTTCTCACAGCTTTTGCTCTTCTACAGTTGCATCTGTTTATGTTGAAATGATAAAATAGTTAGTTCTCTATATGGGTTGAAATGTATCTTAGTTTATGCTCGATATATACATTTTCTTTCATGATTAAGTGTTGCTCTCTCTACATCAACTAAGTGTGAAGAATTTTAAATCTTATTTCATATCTGTATGCCACTCATGGAATGTTATGAGATTTATACTTTCTGAATTTTTGAAGCATATGAACATTATAAAATGCCTCAAAGTGTTACAAATGTTTCACAGCAGGATGTTAGTCACATTTTAATAATGCAATTGAAGCTTGATGCTATCAGTTTGCAACTTTTCTTTTTTTCCAAGTGTTGCAGTTGTACTGAAATGTTGTAGGAATTCATTTCTTATTTTATTGTACTCTTTATTAGTAACTCATAAGTTCAGGGAAAATCTACTGAAAGATTATTAATGCTGTTATTCTGCCAGGTCCAGTTGCTGAGTGTTGTGTTCACAGTAGAGGTTCTATGTTCATATGGTTCTTGTCTTATTTTATTATTTTCAATTTTGTTGTGCTTGTCTTTCAGTAATTTGTTTTTCACGCAAGTCAAAAACCATTTCTCTTCTTGATCATTATAACACTTTAAAATGCTTGCTGGGCTCTGTTGTTATGCTCTTCTATATAGGATAGTATCACTGAATTTCATACTGAATAGATAACCCCGTTTTCTAAAACTTTTGTTGGTGTGATCCTGACTGAAATCAATGAAATTGTTTTCCACCTAACAGCTTATTTCCCAAACACATTTAGTTTTCCAGGATATTTATTGTGTTATTAGTTTATCAGCCTTCCTTTATTTAACAGCATCTATTAGTTTTGCAAGGACCTGTCTTGATAGCTGTTCTATGATACTTGTTTTCTTCAGAACCACAACTTATAAGTAGAATAGAAAATATTTTAAGCCTATAACTTCTGAATCCTTTTCTGTTTTTCCCAAAGAGCAATTTGCATTTGTGAATGAAAAAACTGCAGAAAACATGTTTGAAAGTCTATTTCAGACTTTATTTTTAAATAGTAACATAATATTCAATTATTTGTTCAAAATTGTTTTATTTAATGAAGTTTAAATAGAAATTTAAGAAAAAAATCCAAAATATGTTTTAAACTATAAATATCCTCAAAGAATAAAACATTTTCTTTCAAACTCTTTGTAAATCTTTTTCCTTGTACCTTAGCGCAACTTCTAAAGTCTGAAATTGATGTTTAAATCTTTTTCTAGGCTTTTTATTTAAAGCAAAACAGCTTTTGGGTCTGTTCAATACAATTTGTAAAATTTTTAACCAATTCTAGTTTTGTACCACTTCATTCAATGCACTGTATTTCTCATTTGGGAAATCATAAGATGATAGAGAGCTTGTGATGAAACATGAAACATCATTTGCTGCATCTTGAATATAGAAAGTCAGTGATGTTTATGAGGAAAATTGACATTTTATTTTGAGATTACACATAGTGTAGGTTTATAGTCCTTTGTTACATGTCTTAGAAATCCAGTATTCACAATATTTCCAATAATTCTTGGTTATTTATCATATTTAGAGATATCGCTAAAGACGCACGTGGCAGAAAGCAAATGCCGCTGATTGGCCGCTCTCTTTCTCTGTTCGGTAGTTAAAATATGTACGATATGTTGAATCTTGGGATTTATTACTTTGCTGTTAGATGTAACCCATATGGAATGTAAATTTGTGAATATTTAGCTAGATTTCAATAAAAAGACAAGTCTATTCCATGGCCTTACACTAAGCTCCTGTCTAAAATTTATTACAGGCAAAACATCAGTCAAAGCGTCCACACGACTAGTTAAGCTTATAGTCGAATTCTTAAATACACAAAACGAATTTTCTTAATATTTTAAGTATCGCCAAATTAAACCACTTCTACCATGGCAATAAAGACTTTTATTAATTTATCTCGCCCGGCATAGCCAAGTGTGTTAAGGTGCTTGACTCGTAATCCGAGGGTCGCGAGTTCGTATCGCAGTCGCACCAAACATGCTCGCCCTTTCAGCCGTGGGGGCGTTATAATGTAACGGTCAATCCCATTATTTGTTGGTAAAAGAGTAGCCCAGTAGTTGGCGGTGGATGGTAATGACTAGCTGCCTTCCCTTTAGTCTTATACTGCTAAATTAGGGACAGGTAGCACAGAGAGTTCTCGAGTACCTTTGCGTGAAATTCAAAACAAACAATTAAGCTATCTCCGACTTTCGTTTTGTTATAATCAAAACAAATGAAAAACATTTAACTTAAAGCATTTTGGTAAATTGCTACAGTGCATGTCTTATTAATTTACACTGAGTATTTACGTGTCTACAAACTGCTACTATATATTTAGAGCTAACAGAACCGAAGAGAGCATAGGGACTCCAGGTGTCTGTCGCTGTGACATAGCCCATACCAAGGGTTTTGAAACGCCTCTACAAGACCAGCAAAAAATTATCATGGTCTACAAGTAGGTTTTTTGAGTCGCCAAACCCCCGTTTGACATCGGGATATGAGTTCAAGCCTCTCCCAGCGACACCATATTTGAAATTGTCATGCACCATCCTTACACACTCGCTGACACATATAAAAATATTTTAAAACTATCAGGAGCAAACAGGGTACACGTGCAAAATAGTAATTATAATTATTAATTTATACCTCGTATTTTACAGAAGGTTTGATTGTTTACAGTTAAGCACAAAGTTACACAGTGGGCCATCGAAACCCAGTTTCTAGCGCTGTAAGTCTGCAGACGTGCCGCTGTGCCACTGGGGGAATTTCATGGAAGGACCTCAAGTATTTTATGCTAATAGTGATAATTTTAAAATTATGCCTCGTATTTTATGGAAGAGCCCTAAGTATTTTGTGCTAGTAATTATACTTTTAAAATTATACCTCGTATTTTATGCTAATAGTGATAATTTTAAAATTATACCTCGTATTTTATGGAAGGATCCTATAAAGACAAAACAACATTTGAAAGCTCATGCAAACCAATCAGCAATAAATAAAACTTTGCTACATATTTTTGATACTGTAAATTTATTATTTTAGAAAAACCCATAGAGGGCGTTAACGGGTCACTCGTTTTGAGTTTTGAAAATAAGCAATTTAAATGTAATTCAGAATGCACCCAATGTTTTCTTAAAATTACTTTTAGTTTTGGTTGAAAATAAAATAAAACTCCGAACACAATTGTCTGATAGAATTAACAGAAATTAAACACAGGATCCTGTCTATATTAGTTTAACTAATGTTAATCAGAAAGTTACTCATGTAGTTTTAATTAATATAAAGTAGGTTTCGTCATCTTCGGGAAAAGTGAATTGTTTAAAGAGAAAATCGTATATTTTTATATATATATATATATATGAAGAAATAAAATGTTTGTTTTTGGAATTTCTCACAAAATCTGTGCTTGCTGTCCTTAATTTAATAGTTTAGGACAATAGGGAAGGCAGCTAGTCATCACCACTCACCGCCGTTTATTGAGCTGTTCTTTTACTAACGAATAGTGGGATTGATTGTGCGTTCGTTATAACGCTCTCATGGCTGAAAGGGCGAGAAGATTTGGAGTGACGTGGATTCGAACCCGCGACCTTCATATTATGAGTCGAGCGTCATCAACCACCTGACCATGCCGGGTCCCTGTTGAAGAGGCTGTGGCTTTTATGATGTTATTCTTCTCTGTAATAGTAACTATCAAAATGTAAATAAATAGCGTTAGTTGACTCAACAGTTTAAAACTTGAAAACAGTGTTGTTTGTTAGTGAGATTAAGATTTTTACCGATAGAAATAAGGCCGGTTTACGAAATACTTTGCTTGGTTGTTAAAGCTTTGAGCCAGAAATTCACCGAGATACATATATAATGGTATTGGACACAAGTATAAAAAATAAAGTGTTCGTCCCGGTTAAATCCCTAAATAGTTTCAACTTTAAGATAACCCTCAGCTCGTTTCTGTCATAGAAAACTTGTATTTATCGCGTCCAATATTTTTACTTTTGAAACGTGGAAGTCTTGTTTGTTTGTTTTGGAATTTCGCACAAAGCTACTCAAGGGCTATCTGTGCTAGCCGTCCCTAATTTAGCAGTGTAAGACTAGAGGGAAGGCAGCTAGTCATCACCACCCACCGCCAACTATTGGGCTGCTCTTTTACCAACGAATAGTGGGATTGACCGTCATATTATACACCCCACGGCTGGGAGGGTGAGCATGTTTAGCGCGACGCGGGCGCGAACCCGCGACCCTCGGATTACAAGTGCACGCCTTAACGCGCTCGGCCATGCCAGGCCACCTGGAAGTCTAATCAGATTATTGAACCTTTACGTTTAAATGGCACAAAGAAAATAGTACATCGAGAACTAACTAATTTTTTTTTTCCGAATTAAATGAGTTACGCGATTCCACTTTAATGATGTTTAGTCATATAATACGGAATAGCTAGATTAAAAAGATAGCAAATCTGTTGATTAAAAAAAATAACTAGTCGCGAAGGATCCTGGATCTGTAACTTTTAAAACGGATTACATACCAAGACTAAGATTTCATAATGATGGGGACAAAAAACTGACTTGCTTGCATTATAATTCTTAGAGACGCACTAATCTAGAACCATAGCTGATGACAGATAAGTTTCCTCTGCTAGCAATAAAAAAATTGTCAAGAATATGTATCAGAGAATTATTTGCTGTCAAACACAGAACTACACGACTCGCTTCGTCCAACACGTGTGTTTATTTGATTAATAATAAAGGTAAATGGTATATAAATAAAGTAAAATACTTGCTCTAACATGGTGAAATTTTGAATGGTTCTTTGAGTTTATTTTTAATTAAAGCTGGTTTCATATGCCATTTAATTAGTTTCTTCTTGTTTTAGTAGGATATGTATTATTTTCAACATGTAAAAGTATATAATGTTTGTTTTTTGTGGTGTTTAATGTCACAAAAATCACATTTTGTTAAAAGCAAGACCATATCATATTCCTTTTTCACTTCCTTTCTCACGCAGAGTTAAACCGATTTTGAAAATTGGTGTGTTGTTGGTTTGTACATATGTGTATATATAACTTCATCAGTATGTTTTTGGTGTATCTATATGTCATCATCAGTACGTTTTCGATGCCTGTATAAATCTAATTTAGTATGTTTTTTATCTGTGTACAGATTTTCATTAGTATGTTTTTGGCCTATGCATGGATATTCATCAATATGGTTGTCGTGTGTGTGTGGATCTTCATAACTATATTTTTCATGTATGTATAATTTTTTTTATCAGTATGTTTGTAACGTGTGCGTAGATTCTCATCAAGAAGTTTTTTTATCTATCTATAGATTCTCATCAATATACTTTTGGCGTGTGTTTATCAAAAGCAATCTTCAAAAAGTCGTATCAAAATACGTTATTTGAGGTTAAAACAGATATATCAGTAAATAAATAATCTATCAAACACGAATGTTTTTATGTTCTAGGTATAACTATCATAGAATCTAATAGAATAACCAGTTTCTTAGTCCCAAACAGACTAAACAAGAATAAAATCACAACGATTTCAAATATTGTATTGTAATTATATGTTATTAATCATCATACTGGTGTGGATATAGTAACGAATTGTAATATTGTATTATAGTTGTATAATACTGTTAAAAATACTAGTGTGGATGTAGAAACGAATTGCAGTATTATATTGTAGTACTATATTACTGTTCAAAATACTGGAACGAATGTAGTAACGAATTGTAATATTGTATTGTAGTTTGGTATGTTTTGAATATCTCGCAAAGCTACGTGAGGGCTTATGCGCTGGCCGTCATTAATTTTGCACTACAAGACTAGAGAGAAAGCAGCTAGTCAGTACAACTCACCGCCAACTCTTGTAATACTCTCTTACTAACGAATAGTGGAGTTGACCGTCACATTATCACGCCACTCACGACTGACAGAGCGAGCGTGTTTGGTGTGACGGGAATTTGAACTCGCGGCCTTCAGATCATGAGTTGAGTGGTTTATCCACATGGTAATTGTAATATTGTATTGAGGTGGTATATTACTATTAAAAATACTGGTGTGGATGTTGTAACGAATTGTAATACTGTATTGTAGCAGTATATTACTTTCAAAATTCTGATGTTGGCATAGTAACAAACAGTAGTATTGTGTTGTAATTGTATGTTACTGTTAAAAATATTGGTGTGAATCTAGTAAGAAAATGTAATATTTTATTTTAGTTGTATATTAAAGTAAAAAAATGATGGTGTGGACTTAGCAAGGAATTGTAATGTTTTATTACAGTTGCATATTACTGTTTAAAATACTGGCGTGAATGTAATAGCGAATTGTAGTATTTTATTGTATTTGTTTATTACTCTTAAAAAAAACTGATGTGAATGTAATATCGAATTGCAATATAGTACTGTAGTTTTATATTTCGTTTAACATAATGGTTTTGATGTAGTAAACATTCTAATATTGTATTGTAATTGTATGTTATTGTTGAAAATACTGGTGTGGATGAATTAATAAATTGTAATATTTTATTGTAGTAGTATATTACTGTTAAAAATACTGGTGTGGATGTAGAAAGGAATTGTAGTATTGTATTTGTATATTGCTATTAAAATACTGGAGTGGATGTAGTAAAAAACTGTAATATTGTATTGTAGTCGAGTGTTACTGTTAAACATACTGGTACGGATATAGTGAGAAATTGCAATATAGTATTGTGTGGTATATTACTATTAAAATAATGGTTTTGATGTACTAAAAATTATAATATGTTACGGCCAGTAACATACGTTACTGTAAAAAAATATTGGTGTAGATGTAGTAACGATTTGTAGTATTGTGTTCTAGATGAAAAGTCCTGTTAAAAATATTGGTGTGGATGTACTAACGAATTGTAATATTATATTGTAGTTTATTTGGTTTGTTTTGAATTTAGCACAAAGCTACACGAGGGATATCTATGCTAGTCGTCTTTAAATGTTTGGTGTTGGTGTAAGACTAGAAGAAAGGTAGCTAAGCATCACCACTCACTGCCAACTCTTTGGCTATTCTTTTACCAACGAATATTGGAATTGACCGACACATTATAACACTACTCACGGTTAAAAATGCGAACGTGTTTGGTGTGACGGGGATTTTAAACTCGCAAATCTCAGATTACGAGTCGAGTGCTTTATCCACGTGGCCATATGGGGCCGTATAGTACTTGTATATTACTGTTAAAAATACAAATGGGGAGAATTTCACCCCTGAATCATTTATTGTCGAACTCACCTAGTCTGATGATCATATGATCATAACAACGCATTGTTTCAAAAAGATAAGCCTTTCGAATGATAGAGAGATGATTCTTTGGCAAGATACGTTAACAAACTTTCAAACTACATGTGAATGTCTGCTTTCGAGAACACGTATTAGTTGGTTGGTTGGTTGTTTAGAATTAAGCACAAAGCTACACAATGGGCTATCTGTGCTCTGCCCACCAAGGGTATCGAAACCCGGATTTTAGCGACACGTATTAGTAACATACATTTTCAGATTTTCATGGACAGTCTGGCTATAACTTTGATATGTCACAGAACAACCCAAAAATAGCATTAATGCCAGTGTCATTCTACACCGTGTATGAAACGCTGTTCTGGACTTAGACCTTTGATTTAACGCTCTATCTAGAGTAATTGTATTTTCTTAGCATATGACTATGCAATGTGGGAATTTCATCTCGGATAGATGGAACCACCTATGTATTTTCCACAATATGAGAAACACGAGACGACAATAAAGTTAAGCAATATTTCTTACCTTATCGTGGTCGATATTTAATTAAACAATATTTCTCGTTTTCTTATAAGTATATTCACGATTCGTCCAGTGTAAATATCCTCCATCTGTAACGTGCTAGGTATTTAAGAAATTATTACAGCTAAAGCATTTAATGCTTTTCCCTACCAATGTATTTAGGAAGGAATTTGTGGTTTCGTGGTTTGCATATCCTTACAAAGGCTGTCTTATAAATTATCTTGTGCATGATTGATCAGGATGTGTGCAACATCTTGTAGTTATCCTAAAGGGCGTGAACGACACTTCTGTGGTGTTATGTTGTTTACTTTTTTTTCATCATTATCTTCGTATGAATATGCTTAGATTCTCTCACTAAAGCTATTTACTTAGTTACGTTGTAACGTATAGAGATTACTAAAAGGGTTTAGGATCACTTTTTAAGTATCGTAAGGCAAGCTTTTGTAGGGGTGAGGACTGAGGGAGACGAGACTATGGTGACTATCGGTTGCTTCTGGTAGAAAGCCAAAAGAAGCAAACACATTTTTTATTGCTATTGGTTTGGTTTTATAAACGCTTTTAAAATCTAGAACTAAACAGAAAATTATTGCATATTAACATTCAAATAGCATATCGCGATTAAGGATAGGCATGACCAGGTGGTAAGACTGCTTGAATCATAATTATATTATATTCTGAGGATTTCGGATTCGACTCCCTGTCCCACCAAGCAAGTTCATCCCTTTAGTGTGACGGTCAAGCTCACTAGTCATTGGTAAAAGAGTAGTCCATAGTTGGTACTAGGTGGTGAGAACTATCTCTTCTTTTTTACTCTGGCCTTTTAAGTTACGGACGGCCGCTCAGATGGCCTTGGTGTGGCTTTGAGCAAAATTCCAACCACATCACGATTATTATTATTGTTACTTTCACCGTAACAACCTACAACTCCTGTGTTCCACTAACTTTAAAGCCGAAATATTTTATGTTGCTTTTTTTCTTAATAACTTACAGTAAGTTGAATATAGAATTTGTTTTAAGTTTTAGTAGATGTTGAGCATTTGCATGACTGAGAGAAAAGGGCATTTTTGGGTCATAATGGTGAAAGGAAGGGGTTTCAGCCCATCCTGTCACCCATCTATTTACGTCACTGATAGTCGTATTTGAACATGATGTGCTCCTACATTGGCATATTTTTTCTTATTTCCTATGCGAATATTTCTTCTCGGAAAGAACTGTGGCACACCTGTCCACCCGCAAGCCTTACCGTGGTTGTACTTTTGAACAGTTGGTACTTGGACATGAACCAAACATATATAGATATGAGTGAAAACCAAATCCAATTAATCGATTAGAATAGCACAGTTGCTTTTCCTTCTACTCTACTGTTCAAATGAACACCGATGATCATTGTGTAACTTCATGACAATGTCCAAAACAAAAATATAGCGCTTAAGATACTACTTATGGTGCCTTGGCCTATATGTGATGCGCCATGGCACTGAATTAGGATTTCACACAACTGTTATTTACTTTCCGTAATTGGTTGCGTGGCTTCACAACGTCTGAAAACTATTTGGGATAGTGAGATAAAACGTGATAAACTTTTCACATGGGTAATTACAAGTGGTACAAGTTATACATTATAAAAGCTGTTTTAAAAGATTAGTTATTTAATGTTATGTGAACGTATGTTTATTTTGATTAACTGTTACTTTATGATGTCCCCCAGTGGCACAGCAGTATGTCTGTGGATTCACTGCTAAAAACAAGGTTTCGATATCTGTGGTGGGCAGAGCACAAATAGCTTTTGTAGCTTTTTGCTTAATTCCAAACAATCAGTCAATTAATTTAAATTTGTTAAAAGTTCAGCACAAAGTTACACAAGGGGCTCTCTGCGATTTGTCCAACACGGGTCTCGAAACCCAGTTTCTAGCGTTGTGAGTCCGCAGACATATCGCTGTGCCTCTTTATGAAATATTAAATATGACTGTTGCTATGAGATTTCTAGAAACTCCTCGATAATGAAGTTCTTTTTAAGTATTGTCTTGAAATACAGTGTATATGAATGTTAAAGAAAGTAAATGAATAACAGAAACGTGAACATCATAAATATTGAAAATCGATTTTTTTTTTTTTTTATTTCTATACTGCTCTGGTATTAACGCATGTTTCTTAAAATTATCGGACATTTCAAAGTTAAATTGTTGTTTTGAATTAAGCACAAAGCTACACAATAGGCTATCTGTGCTCTGCGTGTAAGTCCACAGACATACCGCTGAGCCACTGGGGGGCGCGAAGTTAAAATCCAACGATATTTGTTTGTTTGTTTTTGAATTTAGCACAAAACTACACAAGGGCTATCTGCGCTAGCCGTCCAAATTTAGCAGTGTAAGACTAGAGAGAAGGCAGTTAGTCATCAGCACTCACCGCCAACTCTTGGGCTACTCTTTTACCAACGAATAGTGGGATTGACCGTGACGTTATAACGCTCTCACGGCTGAAAGGGCAAACCAACGATATAATGCGCTATTAAAAAAAATTCACGAATTTTTGTTTACAATAGTTGACGGACGCTAAGAAAGGTGAATTTTAAAATACAGGACAATGCAAGTTTTGGATAAAAGTAAAACACCATAAAAACTTGCCACAGTTGCAAAAATTACCGTATAACTATTGTTCCATAAAAGACCTTACGTCGTAATCGTCCTTCATTTCAGAATAACAAAATAAGTTTGAAATTATTGTCCATAACAGCTTACAAATGCCAATCAAACAAGATGAAACCAGCCGATAAGTTGATTCTTTCGAAGATATCATCATCAACAAATTTTAGTGACTTTGATTGGATGAAAGAAGTTTGAAGTTGAAACACTAACATTCTTTTAAGGATATTTACAAATATTGTGATTTTTAGGTTACAGGTATATAATATGTTACCCTTTTAATGATATATAAGTATATCGATTACGTCACGTTGAACAAGTTAATGGATAAACTTCTCTTTGACATTATCCTACTTTAAGCTCTTTAAAAGTAAAATTTTATATTACTAGAGGACAATTTTTTTTAATGAACTAAGACTATATAAACTCACTGCGATTCCGTCTTCTTCAACTGAAAACTGGTTGATTTACAGAAGCTAGAAGAATGAGATTAAACATTTGGAGTGATGTAAGTTTGTTTATTTTTTTCATCAATCTAATCTTTGTTGTGTGTGTTTCTTGTAGTAAAGCCACTTCGGCCTATCTGCGGAGTCTACGGAGGGGGAATCGAACCCATAATTTTAGCATCGTAAGTCCGTAGACATTCCGCTGTACCATCGAGCGACACCTTTGACCCGTCTAAGAATTATAAGTAGATAAATGTACTTTAACGATAAATTACCAATTTATCTATAATAACTTTTTAAGATTTCGTGAAAAGATCCGACACATTGTTTCTTCATTATTTTTTTATGAAATATTATGACTTTTGGGTGAGAAAACTGTCTTATGTTTTTGGGGTTTTCTTGACACATACAGCATGCTATGAACAGAAATGATCTCAAATCGAACAACTTTTCATTGTGTAATGGATTGAAATGCCACAGACATCTTTAAGTTCCGTTCCATTACAATTAAACCTGACAAAAATTACGTCATTGTTTGCCTCCTACCTTTAATATAACATTATGTGTTGAGAACAATTGCTGTGTGGTTATACTGTGAGGTTCTCTGACTGAGGAGCCGAAAACTCGAAGTTTATCATGAATAAGATTGTTTGGTCGCATGAGAAAGTTTTATTATCAAATTTATTATCAAAGTTTCAACAGTTGCGAGCTTTCAAAGAACCATAATGCACTGGAATTGGAAATATCAGTAACATAACTGTGATGTATGAATTCTTCGATTTATATTACTTTACTTTGAAAATACCGTTGAATAGTTTCAGTGTTATTTTTCTTTTATAGTATTGACTTTCGATTCAGAAGAATTTTGGTAGATTATTGGTTGAGTGGTCAGTGTAATTGAATCTCAAAAACTTACACTCAGTGTTTTTATTCGACATTATTTTTTTACTGTTGTCTGCACAAAATGGCCCGGCATTGCAAGGTGGATAGGGCACTCGACTAGTAATCTGAGAGTCGCGGTTTCGAAACGCCTTCGCACCAAACATGCTCGCTTTTTCAGCTGTGGGGGCTTTATAAGGTGATGGTTAATACCACTATTCGTTGGTAAAAATGTAGCCTAAGAGTTGACGATGGGTGGCGATGACTAACTTTCTTCTCACTAGTCTTACACTACTAAATTAGGGACAGCTAGCGCAGATAGTCCTCGTGTGGCTTTGTGCGAAATTCGAAAAAAAAGCAAACTGTACAAAGTATAAATACAAGGTTTTGGAAGAAGTAATTTTTTTTTTAGGTAATTATATCAAATATTGTATAACCGAGTGAAAGGTGGCTCTTGGGAACACATACGTTGTGGCAGATTTCGTAACTGTCAGTAGATGCAGGAATATAAACATCTGAGTATAATTATTCTTTGTGAATAATTATCTGACAGTCATTTTCCTTTGTGAGTTATGTTATCCATTTTCTTCTACCCTCCAGATATGCACCCGTCTTTATTGTTTTATTTTAAATTATAGAACATTCAATTAATTTAAAAAAGGGGCACAAGACCCATAACTTTTAAGATTAATGAGCGCAGTTAGTAATAAAAAATGTATAGCTTAGCCTTTACACATCATCTGTGTTTTCAAGCTTAAATAAGTTGTTAGGAACGGAAGTATAGAAAACTAGTGCGCTCTGGGTTGAGAAAACTGTCTTGTATTTTTGGGGTTTTCTTGACACATGTAGCATGCTATGAACAGAAGTGTTTTTTTTGGGGGTTTTTTTACATGCAAGGTCGCATATAGCATATTTTAACGGTTATTAATATACTGAACTTTGCCAAATATTAAAGTATTTACTTGAAAAACACATAAAATACAGATTGTTTGCTGCAGATATCCACACAACTTCCCATTTCATGCAATAAGAATTTCTTTTTGTTTACGTCTACGCTTTTCCACTTAAACCACATTCAGCATCTCGAGCTACAAGATGCTGTAAAACCTGTACCAAAATACTTCACCAGGGTCGAATATTATGAACGAAAGTGCACTAAATACATACACGAATACTTGTGTTCCAAAAATTACACAATGGCAGAATCTACCTGTCCGAATATTTATATCTGTGTTTGATGATTTCTTAGATATATATACTAACAATGTAAAAAAAAACAACAACTTTATGTTGTCCTCTCAAAGATAGTGATGGATGAAAAGTAAGTTTCAGACAGCGAATGTGCAGCGTCAATTAATTCGACATAAAAAAAAATAAATGACTTCCGACACATGTTTCTATTTTGTATTTTAGTACGGTCCCGGCATGGCCAAGCGTGTTAAGGCGTGCGACTCGTAATCTGAGGGTTGCGGGTTCGCATCCCGCTCGCGCCAAACATGCTCGCCCTTTCAGCCGTGGGGGCGTTATAATGTGACGGTCAATCCCACTATTCGTTGCTAAAAGAGTAGCCCAAGAGCTGGCGGTGAGTGGTGATGACAAGCTGCCTTCCCTCTAGTCTTACACTGCTAAATTAGGGACGGCTAGCATGCATATTTTAGTAAGGGGTCCACAATATACAGAAAGTAGAACCAGATATAAAACTCAACCTAGACTGTTTGAGGTTACTCGAGGCAGGTGGGAAACATGGCAACCTGTATCAGCAGACCGTATGTTGTGAATGTTAAGGAAACTCATTAGTGAACTTTCTCGGTAGAAAAAAGTATATTTTTTTATTGGGTAGTTTTAATATATAAATGATTCCAACAACTCATATATATATTTTTTCTCAATTGCGATTACCTGAACTACCACACAATAATCCTGATAAACTTCATCTGGAGGTCTGAGGAGAACGAATTGATAATGTAAGTTTTTTTTTAACGTTTTCTGCAATGTTTATCAATAGCTAATGACTGATTTCGGTGCGAATTCTCAGTATCACGTATAAAGAGGTTTGGTGTATGAAGATCTGTTAGTGATGTAACAAGTAAAGTGTATACATTCTGTTGAATTTGGCGCGAAACTAAATACACTTGGAGTTAAAATAGTCCAGGAAAAATCTCGTATAACGTACTTTTTTGTAAAATGGTGTAAAATATGAGAGTTTGGTGGGAGTCTGCATGTAAGTATTGTAAGTAAAACAAAAGACTTTCTTTTTACACTGTAAGTGGTTTCCGTGTTCTAATCTGCAATGGAGGTTAAAGTATTATACTCTTAGTGGACAGGTCTGGCATTCAAACTGTTACTGCGTTTTATAAACTTACGTGCAGACATAATTATCTGCATTCTGCTCAAATATTTTTAAAGATAACAAATTTCAGAACATAAATCAAACCTTAAATTAGCGACTTTACTCGATGGGAAGCTAGCTAAGTTTCTTCACACGAGTGTTTTTTCCCCCTGACGGAAATATCTAATGTCCGTGTAGAAATACTAACGTCCGAAGTTAACGTATTGAGGTTCAGCGTTTTATAACATTCGAAATCTATAAACGTTTCTTGTCAAATATCAGAAGTTTTCCGGTTAATAAGCATTTATCACAGATATAACTTCTGAGGTTTATAGCATATTACCCGTAGCAACCCAACAATATTAAACTGTCTCTTGGCACGTCGGTTTATAAACTTTCAGGGTGAGATTCTCGAAATATTTTTCATGCATTTCTAAATATACATTCAACTAAGACAAGAATATGTATTAAAATATATAATAGTATGCAGAAAAAAAAAATTTAGATTATTTAGTCATCTTGTTTATTGTGACATACCTCATATTTTAAATTGTACTTTATGTGATTATTTATTAATGAAATGTGATTCTGATCTTAACTGTTTCTCTGTTGATATTTCAAATATCCGCGTTTTAATTGCTGAAAAAAAATGTTTCATTCTTTTCGGGTTTTTTCAGATAATTGTTGTTGTGCTACTACAAACTCTACACCTTGCTATTGGACTCTCTGGAACAAGCAGTGGTTTTGAAGAAACATACACTTGGACATATGTTGACGACAAAGTTGATCCGAATGTTCTTATTCGGGAAACTCTGAAAGACGCTAATGATAACATAGAGCAAAGTTTTAGCCCTATATTTGAAGAACCTCTTATTGAAATTACGAATTATAAACCAGCAGCCCCAACGAATCCTCACATTTTTCTGGACACTTCACTTTTTAACGAACGAGGTGATTTTTGGCACCATTCGTTACCTGGTTACGGATTAAATCGGAAATCGACTGGTAAAGAGAATAGGTACCACTATGATTACAATAGTTTCCACCACACTTCCGGTGGTAACAACAGGTTTTCTCTCTGTGAACTTCAAGCCTTTCCATACACTAGTTTAGCGAGAAAAGCCAGTTATGTTCATAAGTATTTACTTTTTTAAGCAATGAAAATGCTTACAGCTACAATAAACTGTTTTTAAAAGGATTTAAAGGATGTGTTAGTTCATATTGAAATTTTTTTTTAAATAAATATTGTATGTGTAATTTTTCTCAAAAAATATTGTTCTAAGAAATATTAACGAAACATACTTTGTATTTCAAGAAACAGACGCAAAGAGGCAAAATAGAAATACTGAAGTAAATATTTTAGTGACAAAAGAGTGTGAATATTTTTACAACAAACATAACATTTTAAGCAGAACATTTATTTTAAAGCATTAATGTCAAATTCTTTTTGTTGCTGTTAAAATTAGAAGATTTTCCATAGAGTCTTTAATTCATTTGAAAAGAAATCAAAACATTATAGATTTGGTTCAAAGAGGAAAACCAACTTTATAAGGAAATTGTGTCACAAATTATACATTTTGTTTGTATTGTTAGCTGAATATAACAACGGCTCTATTCCAAGAATCTTTTGTCAAATCCCTTTTTCATTTTGTAAGAATACTCCATTTCGAAGTACTCGAACAGATATAAAATGATCTATTGTGTAGCTATTTTGGTGAGAGATTCTAGAAGAGTGTTTCCGAAACACGCGGTCAAGGCGAGTTTTGCAGAGGTAGAAAGCTTGTAGGAAAAGAAATAAAAATACACGAAACCAAAACAACTGAATGGGCTGATTTAAAATTATATTTTCGAATAGAGACGTGATCATGATGATTTGAGATGTATTAAATAGGGCATTGAAAAGGTTGGAAGTTGTTGCTCTAGATATCGTCCCCGCTACACCAAACATGCTCGCTCTTTCAGCAGTGAGCGCGTTATATTGTGACGGTAAATCCCACGATTCCTTGGTAAAAGAGTAGCCTAAGGGTTGTCCCGGCTTGACCAAGCGTGTTAAGGCGTACGACTCGTAATCTGAGGGTCGCGAGTTCGCATCCGGTCGCGCCAAACATGTTTGCCCTTTCAGCCGTGGGGGCGTTATAATGTGACGGTAAATCCCACTATTCGTTGGTAAAAGGGTAACCCAAGAGTTGGCGTTCGGTAGTGATGACTAGCTGCCTTCCTTCTAGTCTTACGCTGCTAAATTAGGGACGGCTCGCACAGATAGCCCTCGAGTAGCTTTGTGCGAAATTTAAAAAACAAACAAACAAACAAGCCTAAGGGTTGACAGTGGGTGGTGATGACTATCTGCATTCCCTCTAGTATTACGTTGACAAATTAGGGACAGCGAACACAGGTGACCCTTGTGTAGCTTTACGTGAAATTCGAAACAAACAAAGCTTTAGACATTGAGTAAATGGTCCCTCGTGGCACTTTTTACTTATTAAATAACATGAAAGCAGATCCTATTATTATCGTATTAGTTTCGCTAGATATCAATAAAACGGTAAATAATAAACTAAGAGGCCTCGGTAACATCTAACTGTTGTTTATATAAACAAATGATATAATTGGATATAAATAATTTTAATAGATCTAATAAATTCATTTACGAGTCTCCCTTTTATCCCGACTTTGAAAGCCGTTATTTAAATTAAGACTGTAGAATTCAGTTTTCATAGATAATAGATGAAAACTTACATAAAGGAAACAAAAATTGTGAAAACAAAACAAAAAATTGTTAGTTAATGTTATCCATTTCTTTTTCTTTTTCAATTTCCAAATTATTTTACTAGTTAATAATTGTATATATCCTGTTTTGTGGAAGGTACTAATTCACAATATATTCAGTTTCAGTTGTAAGCATTATAAACCAGCATATAATTCACAATATATTCAGTTTCAGTTGTAAGCATTATAAACCAGCATATAATTCACAACATGTCTGGTTTTAGTTGTAAACAATATAAACCAGCACACATTTTACATTATATCCAATTTTAGTTGTAAAGTTAATAAACCAGCATATAATTCACAATATGTCTAGTTTTAGTTGTAAACATTAAAAACCAGCATATAATTCACAATAAATCCAGTTTTAATTGCAAACTTTACAAACCAGTACACGATGAAGGACTATACAAAAGACTAAATTAATTGCTTAATTTTCGGCAGTATGAAGGTCTATTTTGTTTAGTTGCTTCCAAGTACACTGATTAGCTCTAATCTCAGCGAAATTTTTCAGGTGCAGCAAAAATAACAAATGGAAGAATAGGTTAGGGCTCTCGGTGATATTGTTTTTTTCATTGTGTACGGATATATGGTACATACACGTACATGAAACTATCGTTGTATACAGATGTTGTTTTTCATGTATTGTCTCAATGTTTCATCCAAAAACTGTATTTTACAACAGGTGTACATCAGAAATGGACAAATTACAAATATTCTCCCGACACTAAGTGTTTTGAATTTATTGGTATTGTAAAGAAAACAACCCTTAATTTCTTCTTGTCTTTATGTTGGCTCACTGACGAAAACCAACACTTTTGTTGGGTAGCTTAAAGCATCCCTATATGAAAAAACGGCTCGTGTTGGTTGAGAAAATATTTTACATAGAAGAGCGAATAACGTTTCGACCTTCTTCGGTCATCTTCAGATTCACAAAGAAAGAAAGAGGTAACTGACCGGAAGCTGACCACATGTTTGGAAGGTGTTGTGTAACTGAGTGTCGGAATGTAGAGGGCGGTGTTAGATGTTTGAATATATAATTTTATTTTATTATATTTAATATAGGTATAAAGGCGTTCCTTTATATTGGTTTATTTTGGGTTTAAGTTGTTGTATAAGTAAGGCTTCTTTAATTTTGCGTTTGTTTATGTTTGTTTCTTTATTTAGTATTTTAGTGTTTTCTATGGTTATGTTGTGTCCATTTGACTTGCAGTGGTCGAAAACGTGTGAAGGTGACTTTTTATGTTCTTTGGATCTGGTTTTCATTTTTTTACTTATTTCTACAATATAGAAGTCGTGACATTGTATTTTATAAATAATGTTGGTGTGGTGTTTGTCAGTGTAGTTCTTACATAGTATAGACCTCAGTTTTGTGCCTGGTTTTTGAATAAATTTAGTATTAACTGAAATGTCATATTTATTACTAGTTTTTACCAAATGTTGGTTATTTGTTTGCTGATGTAAAGAATATATGGTATACAGCAGTATATGGTTTCGTGATTTTTTTGATTCGTGAGATATATTTACTTTTGTTGGTTGATTTTGCTTTCTGTCTTGGTGTGTGCGTATAATGTTTTCTACGGTTTGTGGAGGAAACTTATTGATGTTGATGAAGTATTGTTTTATTTTGTCTAATTCGTCGTTAATTTTATCTGGTGAGCATAGTTTATGGCTGTGTTTATTTGGTTTCTTAGTATGTTGAGTTTTTGTTTTGTTTTATGTGCTGAGTCCCAAGGAATGTATAGTTCAGTATTGGTGATTTTTTGGTGGATTTCTGTTTTGAATTGTGTGTCGGTTCTTGTAATTTTGAGATTAAGAAATGATATTTGATTGCTTTCTTCCTGTACACATGTGAAGTTAATGTTGGGATGTATAGAGTTAATGTGATTGAAAAATTAAGCATGTGTTCTGTAGATTTGAATCCCGCAACCGTGTCATCTACATATCTGTACCAGTATAGTGGTGGATGTAATGCTGTGTTAATTGCTTGTATTTCAACTTTTGTCATAAAAATATGACACAACCCCTTCCAAACATGTGATCAGCTTCCGGTCAGTTACCTCTTTCTTTCTTTGTGAACCTGACGATGACCGAAATAGCTCGAAACGTTGTTCGCTCTTCTACGTAATATATTTTCTCAACTCAAACGAGCCGTTTTTGCATATATTTATTTCTCTACAAGTGATTTTTCTCGACATAACTGGTTAAAGCATCCATCTATCAGAAGGTCCATTCCAATGACACTTCAGTTAATTATTTTAGATACAAAATTTTCTGTAAGAGACAAGAAAACAAACATAAAATCTGCTGTATCAGGACACATTTGAGCAACACGTAAACAGAGCAATTTTTCAGGCAGTCATCTGGAATCGTTGCTTAGACGTGTATCCTGATATATTCTGTCATTTGTTCATGGTTGGGATGGCAAATGCAAGCCATTTATGATGTTACATGCAGCTGCACTACAAGAACTTACAGCATACAATGAACAATGATGGCGTATGAATGGTCTATGGGTGCTGTAAGATTGGTCTGATCCGTACACGCACGTTCAAATGATTTTGTATTTCCAGTTACAGCATAGCTGATTATGGTACTTAACAATTCATACGTCGTCTACATTTTTCTGATGAAGCAACAGAATTGTTTGGTTTGAAGTAGTCGCATGTAATGTTTTTCATTGAAACTGTGTAATTGGAATTCCGAAGCTGTATTGCTACTGTTAAGTTTTATACATCGGATTCATTACAGTAAGTGTCTGTGGCTTGTTGCCGATAAGCATTAACAATAAACAAACAGCAACACTATGCACTTGTTGGAAAACAAAGTGAAACATATATACAAATATTCGTTTCTTTGTAGATTACTACAGTTGTATACAGATCTTTAAATAATTGTCTTTCGTTCGTCAAAGTCCATGGAATCTGTTTCAGGGAACTCCTGGAAACAAGTTGTTTCGGTGAACCAAATATCTTCATGTTTTTAAAGTTATTTGTCACACTAACACTAATTTTATGTTCTTGTAAACGCTCAGCATCTGAGGAACATAAATTATAAATTCAATATGCACAGATAGTTATATAAAAAAAGAAGTATAATTTGGACTTTATAAATATTCCATGTTCTTAAGCTTATATAAGTTGTTTACAAATCAGTAAAAGGAAAACTGATGTATATTTTTAGAGTTTTTTTTTGTTTATAAAACCTGCTTAGAGTGGAAACATTACTTTCAGTTACACGCTTGTATCATATTTTAATGATACAACAATATTTAGCAACATCGAAACATGATAAACTTTGTTGAAATAAAAGTATTCCCTTGAAAAATACATAACATACCAGTTGTTTACCACGTGTATTTATTCGTCTTGCCGATTCATGCTATAACAAAATTGTTTTGACATCTGAGCTTTGCTTCTTATAATTACATTCAATATCTCAAGCTATAGGGTGCTATAAAACCCGTCCCATAAACTGCACCATAGTCAGATGTTACAAACGAAAGTGAACTAATTGCATATACTAAAATATGTGTCAACAATGTAAGCAAACCTTTATATTGTTCTTCTGAACAAAAGAAAGTGACCGATGAAAACCAATATTGGACAGCGAGTATGCACTGTTAATTAATTTGATAAGTATCTTCCGACACGTGTTTCTGTTTAGCATTTGAGTAAGTGGTCAGAAATATATAGAAAGTAGAGCAAAACGTGAAATGTAATTCTGAAATGTCATAATTTAGGGCTACTTGAAGTAAAAGGGTAACATGAAACACGATTACCACCTACAATGGTACACTTATCGGTCGGAAGCCCGGTATGTAAACCATTATACCACACACGATACAATTATGTCTCCAACATTTGAAGTAAAAATCTGAAAAGTAATCGGACTTTCGTTTAACCATCTTTGGCAAAACTGGAGTTGAAAGGTGCTATTATAGTATAGCATTGTTTAGTGTAAAATATTTTTGTAATTTTATAACTATAAGGGTCGTATTTGTAATTCCACGTTTGAGATCCTCACACGTGCCGTGTATGCAGATTGTTTTAAACTGAGTACGAGCAATAAGTACTGTCCAATGTTTGGTGAAGGTGATATTTTATGATATGAATGATATAAAATCATTATTATTATATATAATATGTCATTATCATTTGCCACTCAATTCCTTTTAAGGAACATAAGGCCGCAATCACTTGCGGTTTAAGTGAGTAGGTTGTTAGCCCACTGCACCGAGCCGTCCCTAATTTAGTAGTGTAAGACTAGAGGGAAGGCAACTAGTCATCAACACCCACTTGGTGCTACTCTTTTACCAACGAATTGTGGGATTGACCGTAACATTATAAGCCCTCACGGCTGAAAGGGCGAGCATGTTTAGCGTGACGCCGACGCGAACCCACGACCCTCAGATTACGAGTCGCATGTCTTAACGCGCTCGGCCATGCCGGGCCATATATAATATGTGCCTTTTTATATATAAACCATAACGATTTATAGAATATAAGTGGAAGGCTTACGTGGTTTAGGAAGTAATATCTTTTTAAGGTGATTATACCAAAAACTGTGTATCAACGGAAGACTGTCCCTTCTGCGCATACATTATAGTAGATTTATTAACTGTCGGAAGATGTATAAATACAAACAGTTATCCTTTGAAATTCCGTGGGTTATGTTGCTCATTTTCTTCTGCTATCCAGTTATGCATATGTCCTCTCCTCTCATTAAAGTTTGCCCCCCAGTGGCTCAGCGGTATGTCTGCGGACTTGCACGCTAAAATCCGGGTTTCGATACCCGTGGTGGGCAGAGCACAGATAGCCCATTGTGTAGCTTTGTGCTTAACTCAAAACAACAACAACATTAAAGTTTAGAGCATTCAATAAATTTCAGAAAGGAATACGAGACCCGTAACTTCAAACTTTAAGAAGTACAGAAAAAATATAAAAATACGGATAATATAGCAAGACGTACAGAAGTTTTTATACTTAGCTACATATATTTAAAAGATAAAATAGTCTAAAAGACAGATGTAGTGATAGCTTTTATTTTATGACAGAATTTTGGAAAAGTGGTCAGTTTATAAATTTCAATCACGGACAACCACTGTATACAGTAAAACTGTTAAATTCTCTGATTGAGGAGCCGTAAACTTGAGGTTTTTTGTAAATAAAACCGTTTTGTAGATAACAAAACTGTGTCATTTCAGTTTTCATATCAGGAAGTTTAAGGAGTCGTGAGTTTTGAATATCTTTCAACTTATCAGCATAAGGATATTGTGTATATAATGGAGCTGTAAAAGTCACAGTAAAATCCCAGTCATACGAGAGAAATATAAGGGTTGGCGGCTGGTGCTGTTGACTAGATACTTACATTCTAGTTTATCTAGGGACAGTTTTTCTTTGAAGGTCGTTTTTGTTACTTTGTGCGAAGATTCTAAACTAAACAAACTTTTATTCATCATAATTGTGAACAACACGAGTCAATTTGCTTTTATCCCCAAGTGGCTCAGCGGTATGTTTACGGACTTCCAACGCTAAAAATCGGCTTTCGATACCCGTGGTAGGCAGAGCACAGATATCTCATTGTGTAGCTATGTGCTTAATTAAAAAAAATACTTTTACGCAATGCTTTTTAAGAGCTGTGTGTACGCCACACTAGTAACATTAAGGCCCGAAGCGTGTTAAGGCGTGCGACTCGTAATCTGAGGGTCGTGGTTTCGCATCCCCGCCGCGTGAAAGATACTTTCCCTTTCAGCCGTGGGGGCGTTATAATGTGCGGCCAATCCCACTATTCGTTGGTAAAAGAGTATCCCAAGAGTTGGCTGTGGGTGGTGATGACTAGCTGCCTTCCCTCTAGTCTTACACTGCTAAATTAGGGACGGCTAGTACAGATAGCCCTCGAGTCGCTTCGTGTGAAGTTCAAAAACAAAAGTAACATTAAATATAAATAGTGAGTACTTCATTACCGCGAGTAATTTTAAGGAGAACAACACGTATTAGAACATGTAAACTCTAACCACTGTCATCAGTTCCTGATGTCACACTAGTATAAGATGATCCCACCACTTATTGTTTGCTCAGGGTTGAGTTGTTTTATTTTTGTAACGGTTTTATACGTACCAAATGAAAAATATTTGACGTCACGTGTAAAAATATTTTTTTTCCAAAATATCTTATTTGTGACTTCTTTAATTGGAAAATATTATTACTCATGTTTAATATTATTTTTTTCTTTATAGTACTGACTGGGCAGAATTCCGATAGTGTGGTGGCTGCGTGACACGTTGAAATGTATGTGAAACGTTTTTGGTCAGTGTTACTATTACATATAAAATTTTTGCCATTCTATGTTGAAAATACAAGTGGAAGATTTATGGTATTTTGTAAAGACTAAGGTTCAAGGTAATTGTTCCACAAATTGTATACTAAAATGAAAGGTGGTTCTTTGTGCCGGTACATTATAGTAGATTTCGTAATTGTCAGTAGATGCATGTATATAAACAGCTGAATTTAAGTATCCTTCGTGAATTTCCAAAGCTGCGTCATGTTGCTCATTTTCCTATTTTATCCAGGTATGTATATATCTTCCTTGCTCCTCAAAGCCAAGACACTTTGCATAAATTTTATAACTTTCAGAAGCACAGATAATTAACACAAATAGAGAAGTTTAGCTTGGCCTTTATAGATCGTGTTTTTATGTTTGGATAACGTTATTTACAAACGATAGAAACGGAAGTATTGAAAACAAGTGCGTTTTTAGTGAGAAAAACTTTTGTTTATTTTTGAGTTTGTTTGTTTGTTGTTGTTTCTGAAGTATGCAAAATACATAGAGCAGAGTTATTAGTTTTGAATAGACGCTTATTTGTTTGTTTTGAATTTCGCACAAATTACACGAGGGCTATCTGTGCTAGCCGTCCCTGATTTAGCAGTGTAAGACTAGAGGGATGGCAGCTAGTCATCATCACCCACCGCCAACTCTTGGGCTACTCTTTTACCAACAAATAGTAGAATTGACCGTCACATTATAACGCTCTCACGGCTGGGAGAGCGAGCATGTTTGATGCGACCGGGATTCGAACCCGCGACCCTCGTATTACGAGTCGCACGCCTTAACACGTTTGGCCATGCCGGGCTCTTAAAAAATGTTATCATCACCTGGTATTCGCTGGTGGCCACCCTTCCAAGTACTGACCGGGTGGGGTCTATGTTGAGTAATTTGATGTTTTATTTTTGCCTTGTTACAGTACTCAATGGAGAGAACAAGAACCACAATTAATATAATTGATATTTAATATAAAATGCATATGGGAATCATGTATTAATTGATAGTATTAACTGTATTAATGATGCTATATTTGTTTATACTGTTTTGTTATTAACGTTTTATTAGGGACACTTTCAGTAAAAACGATGCAGCCTCACAAGTAATGTGGTGCATACGTAGTTCAGAAAAACGAATCCGAAAACCGACTTGTTTTGGATTGCACTTATTTTTGTATTAATTAAATAGGCGAATATAATCTGATCAGCTTTCACTTATTTTTTTTTCAGTCATCGTTGCGTCTGCGGCTGAGTGGAGCTACAGTGGACGAGCAGGTAAGCCTAATTTACTTCTTATGTTATTTTGCTATAAAACACCTTGTCATTAAAGATTATAAAAAAACATTTAATATAATTTTTTTTAGTTTCTTTTATATTACTTCTACTCATCAATTAGGAATTTTCCGTACTTGTCACATCTTTTCGAATCGAATTGAAGTTTGTTTCGAAAAGCAAATCAATTTATCTAATGAAGCACTATGACATTACATTACACAAGTATTCGGTACGTTAGACCTAACATAATGATAATTAATTTTTTCCTACTCCCGTGATGCATTTAATTTTGAAAGAGATTTATCAATTTGATCAAATAGACCCCGTCGTCGTAGTTGATATTATCTTAACATGTTAAAATAATTAATCAAATTTATTGTTTTGAAAAGTAGATCTCTGTGTGTGTTTTCCTTATAACAAAGCCACAGTGAGCTATCTGCGGAGTACACCGACGGGAATCGAATCCCCTGGCTGTAGCGTTGTAAATCCGTAGACTTACCGCTGTACTCGCGGGTGAATGAAAATATAGTCTAATAATAAAAAATAAATTATTGCTCAGCCATGTTTTCAAATCCAGATTTACAGTGTAGCCTAATTTGATAATGTTTATCGACGTATTTTCACAATTTCAAATTATAAACGTCAGCAGTTCAGTAACAACAGAAAAGAAAACTGGCAGTGGGTGCTGCTAGCCAGTTCCTTCTCTCTAATCAACAGTTGAAAATTAGTAATAGTAACAGATAACGTTAGCAGCTTCGCCATATAAAAGACAAGGTAAGAATATTTGGAGATGGTATTTAATTTACTCCAATAGCTGGGTTAATCAGAATTAGTAATAACTGGAAACACTAATTTTTATGGCAAGATATTCATGTATTTACTACGAAAATATTCTGCCTTTTTAATTTTATTTTAACGCTTAAATGTTTATAAATACTTTGTGTTTCTTAGTTTGGAATACTTTTAACATACAAACTACTGAAAATCATTACTTGCATTTTGAACTAAGTCATATTTTCTTCTGTTAGTAACAAAATAATTTACATAAGGGTATAATATCCTTATATTATATCTTAAACCTTTTACAGGCCCGTCTGTCTGGTCAAAACTGTTTCCTCAATGTGGTATAGGCACTCAGTCACCTATTGATCTAGCTAAGCAACACTTGAAAGTAAACGGCTTGAAGTTCGTGGATTATAACTTAACGTTGAATTACGTATTATTGAAAAACGATGGTAAAACTGGTATGTATTATTAATCAATATTAATATTAACTGTAGATATTAACAGTTCATTAAAGTAACATGCATCTTTACGTAATTCGTGTATGAAGACGAAAACAAAAGACATTGTAGACAACAGCATATTGGAACTGATTTACATGTTTTCTTTAAATTATGTGGGTGTTTGTTTATGTCATATATCATTTCAAATGTAAAGAACAATTTTGTTTTAGAAAGGGTAGAAATTATTAAATACCAATTTTGATAACAGTGTAAATGTCCGGCATGCATTTTGGCTGTAAAAATTTTACTAACGTAAGTACTAATATATTTACCTTTTCGGAACAGACATATTATTTGACATCTTACTATTGAATTAAAATTGATTTATTTGACATCTTACTGTTGAATTGAAATTAAATTATTTGACATCCTACTGTTAAATTGAAATTGAAGTTATTAGCATATTTCATGCCTTTGAGAAAATGGAACATTTTGTTAACCTCAAAGCACTAGAAATAACAAAATACTTAACTTTCACCTTCTATTATATTCAATTCAAATGATATATTTAACAAAAACGTGACTATTGAAATTGTTTTACATTTAATATTAATACAGTAAATAACTCGTGAATTATAAATATATGCTTTAGTTAAAGTGACCTTCGGTAGCCCTGGTACTCCAATGTTACAGGACAAGGTGGAAAATGTAGAGTACGTTTTAGATAGTTTCCACTTTCACTGGGGGGAAAAGGATACTCTTGGATCTGAACACACTGTTAATAAGATTGCCTATCCTTTAGAAGTAAGTTTGATTCAAAATTATATTACGAAGAATATAGTATTTATAAGTTTTTTTAAAATATTATATACTTGTAAAGGTTTAAGATTATTCGAAGTATTTCTTAACATTGCTTTCAAAAATAAATATATTATTTGATTTGACTTCTACAAAATGAAAACTGTTTTCGATTTGTCTGTTGCTGATTTGACTCCTGGAAATAAAACATTTTATTAATATAGTTGCTATAGAAACACTAATATATTAATTCAACTGCTACAGTCAAAACGTTATATTAATTTACCTGCTGTACATAAAACTTCTTCCTACAAAACAACAAGTGTTAACAACTTGAGAGGCATAGAAACAGAATAATTTTAGAAGTTAGAGACCGAGTTGTGTAACTGTTGGTTTATATTATATGACTTTATAGAACCTTATATGCTCATTCATGTGCCAATAAATGGTGTACAATGCATCCATACTTATGTCTAATATTGGTTTATTCTGGTTTGCTTGTAGCTCCATCTAGTGCACTACAATTCCATGTACTCCAACCTCTCGGAAGCTTTAAATTATGAGGATGGCATAGCTGTCGTCGGTGTGCTTTTTAAGGTATTAGTTATTTTTTAAAAAAATTTGTGTTCAATATTTATAACAAAAATATTTAATTTACAATAGAAATAACTTACTGTTATGTTTTAAAAGTACAGTAAAAACTACTTAGGTCGTAAGTTAAAAGAAATGAATGAAAAATGATGAAAAATTTTACATACAGTTTTGAATGTAATATAATAAAATATAACTTCAAAGTTATATCTTATGAACATTTTCTATGTTAAAATGTTTCTGAATAGTTATAAAAAATATCATGTTTTTCATCAGTTGAACGAAGATTCGTGTGAAGAATTAGATGACATCACTGATTCCTTGGAATCAGTTGAAACAGCAGGAACCACGTTCAATATTACTGAACCTGAATTAAAACTGTCACATCTACTGCCTTCGGACACTTCAGTCTACTTCCGTTATAAAGGTTCTCTTACTACTCCTATGTGTAATGCTGCTACCTGGAATGTTTTCACTGGAAAAACCATCTCCCCAAAATCAGTATGTATTAATCTGTTACGTATTACTTGTTTAGTGATACTCTGGTTTTTACTTGTATGATTAATGTACACTGACTTGTTTATAGAATGAACTCAGACAGGTTTATTGAAATAACGTTTGTAATTTACTGTGTGTATATTTATATATATATGTGTGTGTGTACTTGTTATTTTTCTTCACAGTTGGAAGATTTCAGGTGTCTCAAGGACATGAATGGAAACTTCTTGGTGAACAACTTTAGACCAGTCACAAAAATCAAAGGACGAAAATAAACATGCCTGTTCCATAAACTTCTTGCAGCTTACATCTGTTGGTGACAAGCTAGTCGCGCTGCACGATTTTCTTTGCTCATCGAGTTTCTATAATTATGATGTGCGTCTGGGTGTTTTCAAAGTATAATGATTTGTTTTTCTTGTGTGTGTATATTTTTTATTAAAAGTGTACCACGCATTGAGTGTCTGAAACAATAAACTTTGCATTTTAAAAAATGTTTCAAGCAGATGAATATGATTCATTTGGTAAGATTCAACACGTTACTCCTAGCTTTTACAAACTCTTTGAAGACGACGGTTCGAGCACCTTTAAAGAAAGTCCAATATGCACGTGATATCTGTTGAATCTCTGAGGAGGATAAAACATTTGTCTCTGTTAGTTTTATTGTTTCCTTTTGCTGGCTAACTTTTGAATGATTGAGTTTTTAAATAAAGTTTCTTAGTCCCAAGTGAAAAATACCCAGTAACCTTCACACAATTAGCTGAGCCTTTAGTTTCTGGGTAATTTCCCTTGAGTATATTTGCGTTTTCTTATAACAGAGTCAAATCGGGTTATCTGCTGTGTTCACCAAGGGGAATCGAACTCTTGATTTTTTGCGTTGTAAGTCCAAAGACTTACCGCTGTAAAAACTGTTCTGGAGCATTGATGTTTAACCAGTATGTTTTAGTTGGATCAGTTTGAGAGGTCCGGTATGGCCAGGTAGTTAAAGCACTTGACTCGTACGCCAAATATGCTCGACCTTTCAGCCGTGGGGACGTTATTTGTTACGGTCAATCCCACAAGAGCAGCCTAAGAGTTAGCGGTGGGTGAGGATAACTAGCTGCCTTTCCTCTAGTCTTACAATGCTAAGTTAGGGACGGCTAGCGCAAATAGCCCTCGAGTAGCTTTGCGCAAACTTCAAATCGAACCAGTTTATTGAATGAATATTGGGATTGATTGAAAGCCCTTACGACCGAAAGGAAAATTTTATATTTTTAAGTGGGTAAGGCATATTTCCCATTTTTACGCGAAATATGAATTTTCAAAAAAAGGTCTACACTTTGCAGGAGTCTTGCAGTCAACAAAGTATACTACGAGCAAAGTGACAACTTACATCAACGTAAAAATGAACAAGTTTACACTAATATAGTAATAAATAATCTTACGCCAACCTCTTCTTGGGTATTGTGTGAAACTTGTAATTTCCTTAAGGAAAAATTAGCGATCTAACAAGTAGTTCAAATCTGACGAGGCCCGTCATATCAAGGTGGTTAAGGCACTCGGCTCTTAATCTGAGGATTGCGGTTTCGAATCCAGTCTCATCAAACATGCTCGCTCTTTTAGGCGTGGGGACATTATAACGTAACGGTCAATCCCATTATTTGTTGGTAAAAGAGTAGCCCAAGATTTGGCGGTGAGTGGTAATGACTAGCTGCTTTCCTTTTAGTCTTACAATGCTAAGTTAGGGACGGTTAGTACAAATAGCCCTCGAGCCCTGCGGAAACTTCAAACCAAACCAGTTTAAGGTTGTCTCTACTCTATATTGCTCATGATACAACACAACCTTATATTATTGACTGAAATACCTCAATGTCAATCACATGATTATATCATGAAAAATATATTTAAAGTTGAAAGACTTGTATATTATTATGAGTACGTAAAAGAGTATTATTTATATTTTAATATATGTTCAACAAAGTTTTAACTACTAAGCAAACGTTTTCCATAAAGCTTTCAGAAAAAGATAAAGAAACTTTCAATGTAACCATTAGGATAAGACACTACTTTATCAGTAAACAGGTTACTAACGATGCATTCATTTATAATGTTAATAAGTCCAAATGTTTCTACCAAAAACCTAAGATAACATTGTATAATTCTGAACTGAAAGGTTCTTAATCTATATCCTTTTCCGTTTTGGGTGTGTGTTTTTTTTTAACAAAGCCACATCGATCTGTGTTCACCAAGGGGAAACTAGCCCTTAATTTTAACGTTGTAAATTCGTACATTTATCATTATCCTAGCAAGGGCTCCCTGATCTCATATAAGAAGCTTAAAACAGTAAATGTTTATAGTTCAACTGGAATGGTAACGTATTGGCTAAATCATCAGATCCACATCTAAGTTATCATTAATTTTTAACCATAGATTAGAGGAAAAGTTCAGTCAGTATAATCCCTCCCCTTCAAGGAATTTCCTGTGATTTAAGTCTCGTAACGGAATGAACTGTCACTCTTGTCACGCTCAGCAGCAAAGTGATGTAATTCATATATCTATCTATCTGAAAATCGCCATGCTAACCACCCAGAACAATTATATCATCAACTTTTGAGTAAAAACCTGGAATTTCAACAAACTTTCTCTTAAGCCTTGATGGTGCAAGGTTCTAGTAGTCCATTATTTTTAAATGGGTACAAACTATAAACTTTCCATAAGTAAAAACTAGAGTATTACTAAACAAGAGACGAATATTATGAGCTCTTTGAATCAAACAACTGAATTCGATGATTAGGGAATAAGAAAGGTATGTAGAGCGCTTGTGCATATCACTAACACATTCATATACATTAGATTAGAATAAGCTGATCGATGATTAATCCGTTAATGCTTTTCCGAATTATCCAAAAACAGTGTTATGGTGTTATCGTTAATTACCCAACGAACATCATTTGTGTACAACAATTATTGATTCCTTTGAAATATTTGTGAAACACAATTGCTAGATTTATTAAATAAGTGAACTTTTCAAGAAATAGATCTTTATTTTATGACACTCACAAATATACGTATTATATATGTATAGCATGGAGAAAATAGCAGGGTTTAAACGTTACAAGAAAGCGTGGTGGCCTGGCATGGCCGAGCGCGTTAAGGCGTGCACTCGTAATCCGAGGGTCGCGGGTTCGCGCCCGCATCGCGCTAAACATGCTCGCCCTCCCAGCCGTGTGGGTGTTTAATGTAACGGTCAATCCCACTATTCGTTGGTAAAAGAGTAGCCCAAGAGTTGGCGGTGGGTAGTGATGACTAGCTGCCTTCTCTCTAGTCTTACACTGCTAAATTAGGGACGGCTAGCACAGATAGCCCTCGAGTAGCTTTGTGCGAAATTCCAAAACAAACAAGCAAACTATACCTGTAAGTTACTCGTCTTGGATGATTTTGCCGATGATATAAGATAAGGGACGGAAATAAGTTTTGTAAGGAACAAAACTAAGTGCATTTTCGTTACAGTCTGATGGAATAGTTGATCTGTTGAAAAGGATCCCACTTGTATCAATTGAGTAAAAATAACTAGATTTGAAAGTAGATCTGTTAAAATTCGGGAAAGTTCGGGAAAATATTAACATTTGGGTATATAATTACGTGTTTCTGACTCTAGATGTCACTTCTCCAAATTGTTTGTTTGTTTGTTTTGAATTTCGCGCAAAGTTACTCGAGGGTTGTCTGTGCTGTCTCTAATTTAGCAGTGTAAGACTAGAGAGAAGACAGACAGTTATCACCACTCACTGCCAACTCTTGCGCTACTCTTTAACCAAAGAATATTGAGATCGATCGTCACTTTATAACGACCCCACAACTGAAAGGGCAATCATGTTTGGTGTGACTAGGATTTGAACCCGCGACCCTCAGATTACGAGTCGAGTACCTTAACCACTCTTTTTATTAACTAATTGGAAGTAAAACTAAATATACTGTTGTACAATTAAACTTAAATATTCCTCATTTACAAGAATTATTGACTGAATAATAATCACAATTAATCAGTAGAACCGAAGCGAATACAAAACTTAATAAATAAATAAAAATATATAAAGAAAAACACAACACTTACTCCATAAATAATCAGGATTAGCACTTAAGGAATTTCAACAGGACACTTTTGATCTACATCGAGAAAAACAGATTAGATAAATTCAGTGCTGATAACACTGTGATTGTTAGTATTTCTGATAAACATGCTATTTTACAAAGCACAGAATAAACTGGCCGGGATTGATGAAAATGTTAAAATTGGTTGCTTTATCAAAATACGAGAAGAGAAATAGAGCTGCAAGATTTGTCAGATTCTGAACCTGATCAGAATCAACTGAGATCGAATCGCAAAATCAGTAATCTACGCGAAACCAATATCTGAAGCAAAAGCTCAATTTCATCAAACTGACTCACCTAATACTGATATGAAGCTTCACTAGGGCTATTCAGCAGTGAAGGAAGCTAGTCATCGTAACCCACAAACAATCTTCGGGCCTGCTCTTTTACCAACAGATAGTTGGATTGATTGTCACATTATAATGCCCCCACGATTAAAAGAGAGAGCATGTTTGGTATGATAGAGATTCAAACCCACGACCCTCAGGTTATGATTTGAGTGCCCTAACCACCTGGCCATGCCGAAACATCATTTGTAAAAGGGATTGCCAGTAGCGTATCTATGATGTATGCATTTTTCAATTTTTATTACAATAATTTATTGTTGGATTTTTTATTGGTACTTCTTTATAGAATTGAAATTTTATTGGAAAAAATTTCAAAGTATTTCCGGGCTTGTGAACGGTGTCAATGTATATACAAAGTTTACAGTCAGTGTTATTATTACACATATTATTTTTAACGTTTGCTGTACAAAGTAGAGGTGCAAAGTTTATTGTGCTTTGCAATAAATAACGTTTACGGTAATTATACCACAAAGGTGGTTCTTAGTGCGCAGATATCGTAGGAGGTTTTGTAACTCTCGGTAGATGGATAAATACAAACACCTGACTGTCATTTTACTTTGTGAATACAAACATTTGACGGAAATTATCTTCATGAATGCAAACATCTGACGGAAATTATCTTTTATGAATTCTCATAGCTAACTTATGTTCCCCATTTTCTTCTGCTATTCATGTACACATGTTTTCTTTGCTTATTATCTTGAGCATTCAATAAATTTTGAAAAGGGGTACTAGACGAATAATTTTGAACTTCAATGAGCACAGCTAGTTAACAAAAATAGAGATATATAGCTTGGACTTTATATATCACCCATTTGTTTAGGCTTGAATAATTTCTTTACAACTCATAAAAGCGGATGTATATTAAACAAGTGGGTTCTGAAGTAAAAGAACTGTTGTATATTTTTGAATTTTTTTGGCATATAAACAACATGCTTAGGGCAGACATATTCTCACGTACATGTTCATATCATGTTATAATCAGTAATATAAATGGAGAATATTTAGTAATAGATTATCATGATAAATTTTGCAAAATATAAAAGTATTCCCTTAAGAAATACATGACATATCAGTTGTTTGCTGCTTGTATTTACACATCTTGCCGATTCATGCTACAATAAAATTATTTTGACATCCAAGTTTTGCCCCATTACAATTACATTGTACATCTCAAGCTACAGAGTGCTATAAAACCCATTCCAAAACCTGCACCATGGTCGAACATTATAAACGAAAGTGTTCTAAATACATAAAGAAGTATTTGTAAGTATTTTCGATGATTTATTTTTATATATGTGTGTCAAGAATGTGAGCAAAACTTTATATGGTTCTACTGAACAAGAGGGTTGTGCAATAATACACAATATTTGAAAGCGAGTGTTCACTATTAATTAGTTTGACACCAAAAACAAACGACTTTCGACAGGTATCTCTGTTCAATATTTTATTAAGTGGCCAGAACAACACAGAAAGTAGAACGTAACATAAAAATGAGAAATGCCATAACTGGGTTTCCTTGAGACAGTTTATATAAAAAACAGAGCAGTAAATTATATGTTAGTAATGTTAGAGAAGCATATTTGAAAACAGTTTTCAGGGAAAGTAAACTTTATACTGCGTGCTCTTTTATTATGACGTATGAACTACGTAGACAAGTAAGTACAAAATATACCATCCCTGAGGAAATTCATTCAGAAGTTAGAGAAGAAGAGAGTGTTTGATTACATTGTTTCTCATGTATTCTGTTATCCTTATGAATAAGTGGCGATGGGCTTATGAATAGAAATTTTAAGGTTATATATATATTTAGTGGCTTGGTGTATAGAAAAGAACTGTCAATAAGACAACAGGTAGTGTATATGGATTAAATTGAACCTAAAACAGAACTGAACACACTTAGAATTAAAATATTCTTGGAAAGACCTCGTATAACACGTCTTATGGAAAGTGGTGTGAAATAGTAGCATCATGAGAAGTCTTAACTTAACTTATTACAGTTAATCACTTTCATAATAAGGATGCACTGTAAAAGCATCCTGTAAAATTCCACAGTTCAGTTTTATTACAGAATGTTGACCAGCTGCTTCCCCTCTAGCTTATTAATTAAATGTTAAGGACAGCCTTGGGCAGAAAACTCTTTTTATTGCTTGGTGCCAAGATTCTAAATAAAACAATTTTTTTCATAATTGTGAATATTACAAATCTATTACTTTTACGCCATATTCACTAAGCACTGTGATTACATTACTATGTCTAGCAATGTTAATTAAAACAACACATATTAGAACATATAGACTATTACGGCTGCATAAGATCTTCGAGTTCGGATGACTTTTGATCGTTAAAAACTTAATGTTCGCTCGTGGTTGAGGAATGTATTCTACACTGTAAATTACCATCTATGAAGACCAGAATATTCAACAAAAAATATTCTATTGTTATAAGAATTACCCCTAACATACTACCTAAATTATGAATTTTTTCAATTTTTATTATTTAAATTTGAAAATAGTGTCGGATCTATTCAGTGTAATTTTTCATTTATTGCACTGGCTTTCGATTGGTAACAACTTGAATACATTAGTGTTTGAGCGACGGGTGAAATTTTTACCATACGTTTACAGCCAGAGTTACTATTATTATTACATATTTTCATCTACTTCTTCTGTACGAAGTGTATGTACAAGGTTTATGACGTTTTGGAAGAAGTAATTGCAAAGATAATTATACCACAAGTTGAATAAACAAGCAAAAGGTGGATTCTGAAGCGCACACGTTGTAGTAGATTTCGTAACTGTCAGTAGATGCATGTATATAAACAGTTGACTTTAAGTATTCTTTGTGAATTTCCAAAGCTGCGTCATGTTGCTCATTTTCCTATTTTATCCAGGTATGTGTATGTCTTCCTTGCTTATTATAGTCTGCAGACTTTCAATAATATTTCTAAAGGTGTACATGTCATAACTTGGAAGGTTAATAAGCACACAATGTTATTGATGTACAGTTTTGCCTTTATAGAACGCCCGTGGTTTTAGGTTTAAAAAAAATTGTGCTTAGGGCGGAAACATTATCGTCAGATGCACACTTATATCGTATACTAAGGATTAATGGTGCAGAGGAAAAATTGTTGTGGTTCCTCTTATCACAACCTACATCTCAAAGGCTCAGCACGGCCAAGCGCGTTAAGGCGTGCGACTCGTAATCCGAAGGTCGCGGGTTCGCATTCCCGTCGCGCCAAACATGCTCGCCCTTTCAGCCGTGTGGGCGTTATAATGTGTTGGTCAATAACTGTGTTCGTCGATTAAAAGAGTAGCTAAAGAGTAGGCGGTAGGTGGTGATGACTAACTGCCGTCCCTCTAGTCTTACGTTGCAAAATTAGGAACGGCTAGCACAGATAGCTATCGAGTAGCTTTGTGCGAAATTCAAAAACAAACAAACAAACAAACAAAACCTACATCTCAATGTGCCGAACGCTACAAAACCCATTTCCAATTATTGTAAACAAAAATGCAATAACTACATATCCGGAGATTTGTACCTCTGTTCAATGATTTCTTTCATATGTGTGTCAACGTTATACACAAATCTTTATGTAGTTTTCTTGAGTGACCAAAGAGATCCATTTTTGCACAGTTAGTGTGTAATATTAATTAGTTTGACATAAAAGACTAATGACTTCCAGAACATGGTTCTCTTTGAGAGTTCAAAAGGGGTTTAGAACCTTATAGAAAGCAGATTCAGGCATAAATAGTACAAATGGCATAACTTGGGATTATTGTGAGCATTTGGGTAATATGAAATAATATTGCAACCAGGAGTAGTAGACAGTCTAATGTAAGTCTACTGATTTACAATGCTAAAATGAGGAATTAGATTTCCATCGGGGGGCTTAGCAGATAGCCTGATGTGGCTTTGCTATAAGAAAATACACACACAGAGTGGAGTGAAGTAACTAAAAATGTGAGAGAAATAACTGATATTTAATACCAAGGTTCATAGAGTTTTTTTGTTCGGAATTTTGCGCAAAGCTACTCGAGAGCTACCTGCTTTAGCCGTCCCTAATTTAGCAGTGTAAGACTACAGGGAAGTCATCACCGCCCACCGCACACTTTTAGGCTATTCTTTTACCAACGAATAGTGGGATTGTCTGTCACATTATAACACTCTCTCGATTGAAAAGGCGAGCATATTTTTGGTGCGATGGGGATTCGAACCCGCGACCCTCAGATTTCGAGTCGAATGCCTTAACGCTTTTGGCCATGCCGGACGTAGGTTCATAGAGAACACGAGTAATAATTTACTGGATTAATTGCAATGTTTATGGTTCCTTGTTTGTAATTATCTTATTATTTAAACCAAGAACGATATCGGTACACAGGCGGTGTGATATATAGTTTAGCAAAATGAATTTCAAAAACCGATTTGACCTTGATTCACTTGCTTATTGCGTTAAATCAACACGTGGAGTTAATCTCATCACTTTCCACTTACGTTTTTCAGTTGTCGTTGCATCAGCAGCTCAATGGAGCTACAGTGGACAAACAGGTAAGCTTCATTTGTTTCTTCTGTTATTTTGCTATGAAATACTTTACTGTACTGATTTGAACAAAAAAAATCCTTTAATACTTGTTTCTTTTTCATTGTTTAATTTCTTCCACAGATAGAGTTATAAGCTTTTATAGTTATGACAGTCTTTCTCATAGAACTGAAGTTGTTTTGAAAATCAAATGAATTTGTTTATCGTAATGACCTACTATGATATTCGTTATACCAGTATTGGGTATATTAGCCCTAACATAATGATGGTTAGATTTCGCTACGCTAAATGACTCATAGCAAAACATATTCTAAAACAAATTTATCAATTTGATCGAAAATACCATATTGTCATGGTTGTTATGATGCCAACATATTTAAATAATTAATCCGAGTTACTCTTTTGAAAACTAGATCTGTTATACAGAATGAGATAATAAAACTATGAAGTGAATGAGAGATGTAAAATAACAAACATCCATATTTTCACTAAAAGTCTGCTTATTATACCAGGTTACTTTTATGACAATTGATTCAAGTATTTAGTGCTAAAACTTTCGGCCTTTTTATTACATGTTAATTCTGAAAGGTTTATAAGTATGCTGAGTTTTCTCAATTTGGTATACAAACAATTGAAAATCCTCTTTAATTGCCATTACATGGCAATTCTAATTAACTTGTATTTTCTTCTATTGATAAAAATAATCTACTCAAGGGTATAATCTCTTTCCAAAAATATATTTCACCTTCTGCAGGCCCGTCTTTCTGGCCACAGCTATTTCCTCAGTGCGGCGAAGGAACTCAGTCTCCTATTGATCTAACTGAAAAACATCTAGCAGTGAACGATCT
The DNA here is from genome assembly GCA_011833715.1 of Carcinoscorpius rotundicauda. NCBI lineage: Eukaryota > Metazoa > Arthropoda > Merostomata > Xiphosura > Limulidae > Carcinoscorpius > Carcinoscorpius rotundicauda. The sequence continues at coordinate 15,323,021 of CM022393.1, read as the reverse complement.
CAATTTCGTGGGTTATGATGTAATGTTGCGTTCCATTACTTTGACAAACAATGGTAAAACTGGTATGTAACGTGAATTTCTCTAACAAGGAATTATATGTTTTATTGTTTACCTAACTAGTGTATGGAGACGTAAACAAATGGCATGGTAGATAACAGAGTTTGCACGATTTGTTCCATTTAGTTTAACTGAGTTGAACTGAAAGCGAAAGTCGTCGACAGATGTCGCTCTAGGAATACCTTGTACCTTGTTTGCTTCTTTAATATTTGACAAGATTGTCTGCCGGAGATACTGTAGACCTTAACCGATAGCCCTAAAAATACTTTGTTGAACCTGGGTGAGCTAAAAGAGAAACGACCTAAACCCATTATTCAGTCAATTAAGAGTAACTATTAATTATCTGCATATATTTCATTCTTTCAGTTAAAAATTCTGAACGTTTAGTTCATATAATTCTTGTGGAGTTTCGCTCGAATTTGAAGAATCAAACAAACGGTATGACATATCGTCTGTTTATGTTATACAATACTGAAAAGTCCTAAAATATATAGACACAAACACACATGACAAATTAGTCACAGCATAATTAAATAATAATTTCCTGGTGTATCAACGAAAATTATACGTTCTTGCAAAGCTGAAATGAATGGTTTGATTCCTCGCGGTGGAAAGACGGCAGATAACTTATTGTGTAGCTTTATACTAGAGAACTCCAAGTCCAGTATCTCCAACTAATCCAACCTTATTACAAGAAGAGTTACATATTAACATTAAATTGTATGCCCCAGCATGGCCGGGCAGTTAAGGCCATTGACTCGTAATCCGTGGGTTTGAATCCCCATAACACCAAACATGCTCGTAGGGATATTACAATATGACGGTCAATCCCATTATTCCTTGGTAAAAGAGTATCCCAAAAGCTGGCTTTGGGTAGTGGTGACTAGCTTCTTTTCCTCTAACCTTACATTACCAAATTAGGGACGGTTAGCGCAGATAGCCCTTGTGTATATTTGTGTGAAATTCAAAACAAGCGATACTTAGCAACAGTTTTATGTCAAGAATGCATTTTAGCCCTAAGAAACACATTTAAGACCAACAAATTTATATTTTCAAATTTCATATTTTATAAAACATAAATATTTTTAAAAAATTTAAAGTGTTTCTATTTCGTATTTTACTGTTGATATTGAGACTGAATTGCTTGAAATATTTCTTTTCCTTGTGAAAATGGAACATTTAATTACTCTGTAGTGTTTCTGATGTATTTACCCAGATAATAAATAGTAAAGAAATGAACTTAAATTTCAAAATCACAGTTATATCATTTTTTGTTATACTTAGTTCAAACGACATATTTAACAAATACGTGACTGTTGAAAATGATCTATGGTTGAATTTAATACAGTAGATAACTCATTCGCTTATAAATATATTCTTTAGTGAAAGTAACCTTCGACAGCTCTGGTACTCCAATTTTACAGGACAAAGTGAAGAATGCAGAGTACTTTTTACATAGTTTCCACTTTCACTGGGGAAAAGTGGATAATCGTGGATCTGAACACACAGTTGAACAGACTGCCTATCCTTTAGAAGTAAGTTTGCTTCAAAACGATACTATGAAAACACGTTATTGTATTTGAAAGGTTTTAAATTTTTTTTGTCGTAAAGGTCTATGTTTCAAGCATTTCTAAATATCGCTTTGAAAATAAATATATTTATTGATATGCTTAATATAAAGTGAAATGATTTTCGATTTGTTTGCTAGAAATAAAATATTTTATTGATTTAGTTAGTAAATGGCATTATCGATATAGCTGCTACACATAAAACGATATATTTATGTGGTTTCTATAAATTATTATTTAACTGCTACACTAAAAACATTTTATTAATTTAGCTATTGTATATAAAACTGCTACAAATAACAGTTGTTAACAACTTCAGACACAAAGAAGTTAGAGACCGAGGTGTTTTACTGTTGGTTAATATCATATTACTTTAGAGAACCTTATTAAAATGAATATTGCACAATATACCCATATTTGTGTCTAATATTGGTTTATTTTGGCTTGCTTGTAGCTCCATCTAGTGCACTACAATTCCATGTACTCCAACCTGACGGAAGCTTTAAATTATGAGGATGGCATAGCTGTCGTCGGTGTGCTTTTTAAGGTATTAGTTATTTTGTAAATTTTGTTTTCAATATTTATAACAAAAATATTTAATTTACAATAAAATTAACTTACTGTTATGTTTTAAAAGTACAGTGAAAACTATTTGGGTCATAAGTTAAAAGAAATGAATGAAAAAGGATAAAAAAATTTACATACATTTTTGAATGTAACATAACAAAATATTACAACTTCAAAGTTACACCTTATGACAAATTTCTATATTTAAATGTTTCTGAATAATTATGAAAAATATAAATGTTTTTCATCAGTTGAACGAAGATTCGTGTGAAGAATTAGATGACATCACTGATTCCTTGGAATCAGTTGCAACTGCAGGAACAACGTTCATTGTCACTGAACCTGAATTAAAACTGTCACATCTACTGCCTCCAGACACTTCAGTCTACTTCCGTTATGAAGGTTCCCTCACTACTCCCATGTGTAATGCTGCTACTTGGAATGTTTACCTTGGAAAGACCATCTCTCCAAGTCAGGTAAATATACAGCAAACTATCGTGAATCAGTATGTACTTATCTGTTACGTATTACTTGTTTAGTAATACTCTGGTTTTTACTTATCTGATAAATATACACTGACTTGTTCATAGAATGAACTCAGACAGGTTTATTAAAATAGCGTATGTAAGGTTATATGTAAGCGTGTGTACTTCATGTTATTTTTCTTCACAGATGGAAGCATTCCGGTTTCTTAAGAACACGAATGGAAACTTTTTGGCAGATAATTTTAGACCAACCCAAAACACCAAAACGAAAGAAATAAACTTACCGGTCCTATAAATTTCAGTCTGTGTCTATTGAAGACAAGCTTGCACCCTCTAATTTTCTTGATTGATTAAATTTATCTATAATTATGATGTATTTACGATGTGTATCTAAATGCTTTCAAAGCATAATTTTTTTTTCTTCCCAGTGTGTGCAAATATTTTTATTAAAAGTGTACTCAGCATTAACTATCTCCAACAATAAACTTTGCAATTTGAAAATGTTTTGAACGACACAATATAATTCATTTGGTAAGTTGTTGTTGTTGTTTTGAATTAAGCACAAAGCTACACAATGGGCTATCTGTGCTCTGCCCACCACGGGTATCGAAACCCGGAGTTTAGCATGTAAGTCCGCAGACATACCGCTGAGCCACTGGGGGGCCCATTTGGTAAGAACGAACACGATTCTTCTCGCCTTTACAAACTGTTTGGAAACGACGTTTCGTTCATCTCTTTAAAAAAAAATCTCTAATAGGAGTGTAATTTCCGTTGGAACTCTGAGAAGGATTAAACATTGTATATGTTAGTTTTACTGTTTCCTTTCATTGGCTAGTTTTTAAATTACTGAATTTTTAAATAACTTTTTTTTAGTTCACAATGAAAAACATCCAATAAGCGTTACACAACTGTTGTTAAAGTACTACTAAATTCTCCTAACTTTCAATGTCGCCAACAAAGATAAGATAATGATAATCTTCGTTACTAGATAGTAGCACTTCATACGCCTCTAGGAAGAAATGCTGCCAATCTTCATTAACAATACTGTTAACTTATGCTTACAAAATCAAGGATAAGACTGGACTGATTTTCATTAATAAACAGGAGTTTTTTATATAGTGATCAGAATAAGACAATGTTAATCTTAGTTAATAAACCGAAAGTTTCCATAACACTGTCAGAATATAACAATATTCTTCGCTAGTTAACAGTGCTTATGACCTATTTATCTTTAATACCAGTAAGAGTCCAAGAAATTATAATAAAAATTAACACAAATTTTTGAACAATAATGAATGAAACAAACGACACCATACCAAAAATATCTTCACGAACTTTACAAAGACTATCACAGGAGATATAATATAAAATTCTAAACTGACAAGTTCTAAACCTGTTGTCTTCCTTGATCTCACATAAACAACTTATAACAATAAAATTTGTATATTTCGACTGGAATGGTAACTTAGGCACTTACTGATGTCTGGTTCATGTGAAATTATCCTGAATTTTTAAATGTATACCATCAGTTAGTAGCACCCGCTACTAGAAGGGCTAAAGATCCATAATTAATTTCCTTCTGTTTTAATATTTTTAAAGGAATTAAAACTCAAATTATAGGTCAAACCTCAAATTATCGACTTCTTTTTCGTTATCAGTGGAGTCTACATATCATGTAACTTGACGTTTTACTTTGTGACATTATTCATTGAAGAGAACTGACTACATCAACTTTGTTGGGCTTCAAGCCGAATAACGGGAACAACTGTCACTCTCATAATGCACCTACTCCTTAACTGAATAGTGTGTGCAGCAGAAAAATGATGCATTTCTTTGACTTAACTATCCAAAATAGTAATTCAACCACTATGCCACTCTCATCACAATTATGTCAGTAACTTTTGAAGTAAAAACCTTAATAATCAACAACTTTATTTTAAACCTGTATAGCAAAATGTCATTGCAAGATTGCACATTCATATATATCGTCAAAATAATTATAAATCATCTTCAGACATATAATAGAGTAACTATTTGTTTTTTGTCAACTATCAAAAATAACGATACACGATTTTAAACATTTTTATTGGTAAATTCACATCAAACGTTTTGTTTGTACTTAGGATCTAATCTACACCATCTGTGGTCTCTCTACCGTGGGTATCTAAACCCGATTTCAGCGTTTTATTTCCACAAGCTTGCCGCTGAGCCACAAGGGGAAGACGGTGGAGAAGTTCACTGAACCACTGTTTTCATATAGCGAGAATAGTCCTAACAATCATATTTTAGTGTATCACTTCACACTAGTTTATGATTAATCCACTAGATGACAGCTTACCCTTATACGACAGAATAGCTGCTGTTGACTAGCTACTTACACTCTAGTCTACTAATTAACATTTAGTAACAGCTTTGTGCAGATAACCCTTTCTGTTGCCTTGTGCGAAGACCCTTAACTAAACAAACCTTTGTTCATTATCATTGTAAACATCACCAGTCGAATTTTACCCACCACATTTTGTAAGAACTGTGAGTACATTACCACCTCTAGTAAAATTAAGTAGAATAACAAATATTATAACATACAGATTGTAACAACTGAATTAGTATCTCGTGTCCGGTTGGTTAATGATCATCTTAAAACTTACAGTTTACTGACTTTTATTTAAAACACTATTGGATATTTTAGGAGTTATTTTTCTTTTAAATTACTGACTTTCGATTGAGAAAAATTTCAAAGTATTACTGGTTGAGTGATCGGTATAAATGTACATCAAAAGTTTACAGTCAGTGTTATTGCTACACATTAGGTGAGCTCTAGCGACACAGCGGTAAGTCTGTGTAGTTACAACGGTATAAGCCTGGTTTCAGTTCTCATGGATGACAAAGCACAGACAGCTCATAGTGTAGCTTTGTGGTTGACTATAAACATCCACTCACGTTATATTTTTATCATTTTCTGTACAAAGTGTAAGTGTAAGGTTTACTATACAAAGTGTAAGTGTAAGTACAAATAATAAGAGAAAGGTTTACTTTGCTAAGTGTGAGTGTAAGTACAAAGAAAACATTTTTCAATTAAATGTTCCACACATTGTAAAAACATGTGAAATGTGGTACCTGAGTGCAAAAACACTGTCTTGGATTTCGTAACTGTCATTGGATGCCTGATTATAATTATTCTTTGTGAATACAAACAGCTGACTATAATTACACTTTGTGAATACAAACAGCTGACTATAATTACACTTTGTGAATACAAACAGCTGACTGTAATTATATTTTGTGAATACAAACAGCTGACTGTAATTATATTTTGTGAATACAAACAGCTTACTGTAATTATATTTTGTGAATACAAACAGCTGACTGTAATTATATTTTGTGAATACAAACAGCTGACTGTAATTATATTTTGTGAATACAAACAGCTGACTGTAATATTTTGTGAATACAAACAGCTTACTGTAATTATATTTTGTGAATACAAACAGCTGACTGTAATTAAATTTTGTGAATACAAACAGCTGACTGTAATTACATTTTGTGAATACAAACAGCTGACTGTAATTATATTTTGTGAATACAAACAGCTGACTGTAATTATATTTTGTGAATACAAACAGCTGACTGTAATTATATTTTGTGAATACAAACAGCTTACTGTAATTATATTTTGTGAATACAAACAGCTTACTGTAATTATATTTTGTGAATACAAACAGCTGACTGTAATTAAATTTTGTGAATACAAACAGCTGACTGTAATTACATTTTGTGAATACAAACAGCTGACTGTAATTATATTTTGTGAATACAAACAGCTTACTGTAATTATATTTTGTGAATACAAACAGCTGACTGTAATTACATTTTGTGAATACAAACAGCTGACTGTAATTACATTTTGTTATGTTGTTCATTTTCCTGTTTTATCGAGGTACAATGGAGATGTAAAGCTTGACCATTATACAACGTCCGTATTTTTAAATTTAACTAAATTATTTACAACTGGTAGATATGGAAGTACAAAAATAAATTAGTAGGTTTTTGATGTGAAAAAATCGTCGTATTTTGTTGTATTTTTTGTCACATACAACATGCAACTTCAATCTTAGTAAATATATAGAGTGGGCGTTTTAAAAATATCTAACATCAACCGGATCCTTTTAAATCTATCCTTGGTCAACTAAACCATAATGTCTAAATAGCCAGTTTTTATGTAATCTCTCTCTTCACAAAATTCCCAGCCACCGAAGTCTGTAAAATAGCTATACAACTTTATATCCTAGAGTCCAACCAAACAATAAATTAACAAATCTTGTATAATCCACTACACCAAAACTAACTTTATGTTCAATGCCCAAAATTACTAATAAATAAATTGCTTATGTTATATAAGGTGTACAAAGTAAGAAGTATAAACGACTATATCGTGTCACTAGTACAAGCCATCACTCTCAAGACACAGAACGAAACTCAAGCAAACACTTCAGCTTTACTCCCGCCATTATAATGGTGCGTGTTTCAACTGCAAGTGAATACATCACTATCTCTAGTAACATTAAGTGGAACAATAAGTGAGTACATTTCTACTTCTAGTAACATTAAGTGGAACAATAAGTGAGTACATTTCTACTTCTAGTAACATTAAGTGGAACAATAAGTGAGTACATCACTACTTCTAGTGACATTAAGTGGAACAATACGTGAGTACATTTCTACTTCTAGTAACATTAAGTGGAACAATAAGTGAGTACATCACTACTTCCAATGACATTAAGTGGAACAATAAGTGAGTACATTTCTACTTCTAGTGATATTAAGTGGAACAATAAGTGAGTACATTTCTACTTCTAGTAACATTAAGTGGAACAATAAGTGAGTACATTTCTACTTCTAGTAACATTAAGTGGAACAATAAGTGATTACATTTCTACTTCTTGTAACATTAAGTGGAACAATAAGTGAGTACATTTCTACTTCTAGTAACATTAAGTGGATCATAAAGTGAGTACATCACTACTTCTAGTGACATTAAGTGGAACAACAGATCAGTACATCTCTTCCTTTAGTAACATCATGTATAAGAACAAATGAGAACATCACTTCCTCTTGTAACATTAATTTGGACAACAGATGAGTACATAGCGACCTTACAAAACATTAAGTGGAACAAGAAATGAGTTCATCACTACTTCTAGTAACATTAATTAGAACAACAAATGAGTACACCATTACTTTCAGCAACATTAAGTGGAACAATAAATTAGTACATCACTACTTCTAGTAACATTAAGAGAAACAGTAACTTACAATATAACAAACTTAAATAATATTAAATGAACAATAAATGAGTACATCTCTAAACCTAAAAATAATAAGTAGAACAACAAATGAGTACATCACTACATTTTATAACATTAATTAGAATAAGAAATGAGTACATCACTACATCTTATCATATTAAATAGAACAATAAATGAGTACATCACTACATCTAGTGACATTAAGTGGAACAACAGATTGGTACATCACTTTCTTCAGTAACATTAAGAGAAACAACAACTGACTACATTACCACTTTTAGTAACATTAAGAGGAACAACAACTGACTACATTACCACTTTAAGTAACATTAAGAGGAACAACAACTGACTACATTACCACTTTAAGTAACATTAAGAGGAACAACAACTGACTACATTACCACTTTAAGTAACATTAAGAGGAACAACAACTGACTACATTACTACTTTCAGTAAAATTAGGTGGAACAACAAGTGAGTACTTCATTACTTCTAGTGACAATCAGTGGAACAACAAATAAGTATATCACTACTTCTTTTAACTTTAAGTTGAACAATAAGTGAATACGTCACTACTCCTTATAATATTAAGTGTAAGAACAAGTAAGTTTGTTTGTCTTTTTGAATTTCGCGCAAAGATACTCGATGGCTATCTGCGCTAGCCGTTCCTAATTTAGCAGGATAAGACTAGAGGGAAGGATTAATTCTAAGAATTATACATACACTGGCTTGGTAAATATCTGTTAAATTTGGCGTAGAAATTAAAAACACCGGTGTTAATACACTGTGAGTTTTATTTTTTTTTGTTTCTCGCGAAAGCTACACGAGGCTATGTGAGCTAGCCGTCCCTTATGTAGTTACGTAATACCAGAGAAAAGGCAGTCTGCTAACCCTTGGGCTATTCTTTTACCAACGAACTGTGCGATTGACTGTTACGTAATAACGTCGAACGGTTGAAAAGGCGAGCATGTTTGGTGTGATGAGGATCCATTATCTTAAGACTACGAGTCAAGCGCCCTTTCCACCTGGCCATGCCAGGCCTAATATACTACGGAAGTGACCTGGTTTGTAAAACTAAAAGTCAGTTTTTAAGCACTGCGTATGAAATTGAATAGCTTCAGTTGTAAAGGACTAACTATGTTATGTTAAGACGATTTTAATATGCATATTACTTATCTTTGAAAGAATCACTGTAAATATAAAGTTAGGGTACCTCGACCTGTTAGAGAATTACATTTGACAATGTTTAGTGTTCATTGTGTTATGTAAATGTTATGTAAACGACAACTATGTCATGTCGTGTTTGAATTTCCATATCTATTATTTATATTTCCATATTTATATTATGGTTTCGAAGTTCAAACCAATAAAATATGTTGTTATTCATTTAAAATAACATTTAGAAATTTCTAGAATTAAGTAGATCAATCATATGTTTATAAAATGAATGTATGTCGGCCTGGTGTCTAGACAACGAGTCTCGTGCAAAAACAGACATGCGCAGATTACTCTGAAATTTTGTGGAAGTTACGCGATTGTTGGAGAACACAGTAGGCATACTGGTATAAAAACAGATGGCGACGCGAGGAGAAAAGGAAGAGTCAGTCATTCGTTTGAGAAAGTTTAAACGTTTGCTGTGTGTTTATTCAACTTGGATTTGTGACTCGAGCTAGATCTACAGAACCTATGATTTTATTTCGTCAATCTTTCCGATTCATTCGAATTACTGGTTATACTGAAGGTCAACACGTACAGGACTGTTTAGGGGAGACCGGAAAAGTTAGAAAACGACAAATTTGAGACATTCATCAAAAACATAGTAAAAAGAACTTCGTCAAATTTATTGAACTGTGAATTGTTTCTGAACTTCTCCATTCAAACTTCGGAATTTCTTCGTGGGACCAAATTCCACCATAGACCGGAATTTTGGATTTCTGATCTGGACTTTTGGACTTTCATTCTAGATCATTATATTGGACACAGGCCAGTACCATTTTGTATTGTAATTAATTTTGAAGGTTGAAACTGAATATCTGTCATTGTTATTATATAATTTATTTTATATCTGTCACATATATAATAGTTTATTGTAATAAATTATATAAGCTGTTATCTGTGTCTTTCTGTTGCGTTCAGTCCACATGAAAAAACGTAACAATTGGTATACAAGAACTCTTACCGACCAAAATATCTATAACTCACAACATTAAGACGTATCGTTGGTGAGAATGTAGGATTCCAAGACAGGGATATCTCTTGTATTTAATAACATTAGAAAATAAAGAAATATGGATCAATTAGGACATCTCGATCACCCAGAATATATCTTGAATAACTCGTACCTCAACCGTGGTGTGCCAAGTATGGCGTCCTGTAAAGGCTGACAATTCCTGTACACAATGTTTAGTGACAGAAGCCGTTCACTTGAATCTAGTAACGACAAGATCAAGAAATATGTCGCTTTCTAAAAGCGACGAAAACCAGAAGTTGCACACAAATTGCTTTCACCCAAGTGGGATGTGTCCGCGGTTCAACTGTTGCACACTCCAAGCAACTGGATAGTAAAACAAATATTCATGGGAAATCATTTGTAGAATAATGTGCTTCATGAAAAGTGGTGGAAAGTGTGAGGGTTAAAAGGGGATATTGAAGAGAAGTACAAATGTTCACTCTCGCTGTGAGGTTGGCTTCTGTCAACTCATGGGAGACCCATTTTCTAAGTTTTGACATCTTTTCAAGCTGTTGCAGATGACGTTGAACTGTTGAATGGGTTAAATAAAGCTTCTGTGCTAGTTCTTCAACTGTCATAGCACAATATTTGCCAAGTGAAGCCAGCAGCAAGTCATCGTTTAACTCAACAGGACGACCTGAACGTGGCGCATCACTTGAGCTGTAGTCACCTGATCAGAACTTCTGAAATCGCTTTCGAAATTTTCTTTCATTGACAGACTCTGCACCATAAGCACTTTAATGTTTCGTGTAGTTTCCGCTGTACTTTTACCTTCTTTAAACAAAAAAGAATCATATGCCTGATGTGCTCCTCACACACACCCATCTACATAAGAACTTATTTCACTAATGATTTGAAAAAGTGGAGTTGGGTTGGTTTCTATTATTTGTATGAACATTTTTATACACGTCCTACTACATATTTTAGTCACTAAAGTCTTCTTCAAAGACAGAAATGATGATACACTTTCTGTATTAAATTTTCGGGCATTACTTATGAGATGACCTGATATTTAGAACCGGAAGCTTTGGCCTTTTTTATCCTATTTGTCATAATTAAATTAAATGTTTATAAGTACATAATGTATTCCCAGTTTGTAATGTTTTTGATATCGTCATCTGCCACTCGATTCCTTAAGGAACATAGGGCCACAATCACTGCGGTTTCTGTAACAGGTTTTTTAGTGAGTATGTTGTCAGCCCACTGCACCTAGCCGTCCCTAATTTAGCAGTGTAAGACTAGAGGGAAAGCAGCTAGTCATCACCGCCAACCGCCAACTCTTGGGCTAATCTTTTGCCAATGAATAGTGGGACTGACCGTCACATTATAACGCCCCCACGGCTGGGACGGCGAGCATGTTTGGCGCGTGCGACCCTCAGATTACGAGTCGCGTGCCTTACGTGCTTGGCCATGACGGGCCATTTTTGACAAAAAAATTCTGTTAATATTTTAATCATTAATTTACCCACATTATTATTATTATGTTAACCATTAATATGTCCTCGTTATTATTATTTTAATTACTAGGTGGTGAATTACGATAGGAAGTGGTAACGTACTTGTTGTCCACCCTGCTAATGTTTAGTAAAATACTTTCGCGTGTAATAATGTTTTTCAGTATATTTGAATAATTTTGAGGTGTTTGAAGTTGAAAAACATTCTGAACATGAATAGAAATAAGAAATAACTCACAACATGGCTAGTAAATGTTATGATGTTTGTAGAAAGCCTTAGCCTGTTGGTGGGGGCTATGTAAAACGTTTTGGAATTTGTAAAGGTTCACTTCATTATTAATGTAGTGAATTGCCAGAGACAACATACAGACATATGTCTAATGCTAAAAAATTGTCTTACCGCAGTTGAGAAGAAAGTAAATGATCGAAAAATTTTGATTTATTTAAAACTGGAAAAATATAATTTGACAGCAAGAAACAACTGAAACAATGAATTTGGTAAAATCTAATACTGAAGGGTCAGAGAAGGTTTTAACAAAAATTAGGCATGTTAGATGAAATAAGAATGGATATCAAAGATTGAATAAGGATTTTCAGTTAAGTATAATGACGTATCCTTAATACAAAGTAAACATGAAGAAGATATGATACTGAAAAAGGATATGGAAAGTTAGAAAGCTTCAAATATATTAATTCAAGTTATAATCTGAAGGAAGATGCAATTTAAAGGTACATGGATTACTGTGACAAGGTAATGAGGAACTAAAAGATATTCTGTGCAAAATGTCTGAAGAGTTCAGTGTACTGGATTATAAAAGAAAAGATGAAATAATAATAGCTCACAGAATACCTATCTTTAATAGTGAAAAGATTGTACCTATAACAGTTAAATTCTAAATTGTTTTTGATAAAGATAAATGGTTGAATAATAATAAAAAAATATGGTTAAACAAGTCACATTCAACAAAATATGGGAGAGAGCAGTGTGCATATAAATAAAAATACAGTAGCTACTAATAAAGAAATGTTTTGAAGGCAAGAACGTTATTGAAAAATAATATATATTTATTTGGAGAAAAAATAGTAACGTATTTTAAGAAAATCAGAAGCTGAGAATGAGATAAAATTAAAATTAATATGTAACTTTGAAAATTTATAATTTCCTGTAATCTATGGATGTTAATCTAAATATAGTAAATATATTAATATAAATTGCAATAAAAGTACAAAAAGTATGAATAACATTATAGATAAATTGGAACCTATTAAAAGTGATATTCTGAATTTGCTATATATTAATAATATTCAAAATAAGTGGGATTATTTGTGCACAGTCGCTGGTGAAGGTTTGATATTGTTTGATATATAGAAACAAGAACACTTCTGCAAGAACATGAAATAAAAAAATTATAATTTGGAAATTTATGAAAAACTATACAAATATAAAAATAATAAAAGGGAAGGTGAAATTTAATCTTTTATAAAAGCTTTCATCTATATAATTAGTAAAATTAAATTTCAATATACAGAATTAATATCATTTAGTATTATAAAGTTTCATAACTTCCAATTTTCAAATATTCAAATTACAGTTTTAGCCTTTATATATTAAATTTAAAAAAATAACTGAACTAATTAAAAACTAAATGTATTGTATATCTTGGTGATATATATATCAATATCAAAGAAAAACATTATGAAAATAGTAATCTGATCAATGAGTATCAAAACTTTGCATGTTTTAAGGAATTTCAACTGAATATAAATGTTAATTAACACAAAACCAAAATGTACAAGAGAAAGAAATATTTGTCAAACCTTGTTTAAAGCATGTATACAAAACTTACCATGTGATCAAGAAAGTATAGCATAAGATCATTTTGGCTAATTTAAAAAAACAATTTTAAGACAACATAAAAATTATGAAAAAGAGCATAGATAACATTTTAGTAATTGATAAACTTAATTTTTTTATAAATAATGTAAACAACTGTAATTAGGAGGACTTTATAAAAGAATAAAGAATCATAGAATAATTTATAAAACTGATTTGTGTGTTAAATGACATTGAATTAAAATAAATTTGAATTAAAAATAAATAAGAGGTATACATAGCATATAAACCTTCGATAAATTATCATATTTTGCAATTAATAACAGAAAAGGATAAATTATGGTATAAGTGTAAATGTGAATCAAGCAAATTAATCTGTTTACAAAGTATGTGTAATTCTGTCATGTTTTTAAACAAAAAGGCAAAATTAATTATTACACAACAAATGTTTTTGGTATTTACAGTAAAATGAAAGAAAACTAGAAACTCATTAATGAATTCGTAGATAATCAAGCCAGGGATGAATCACTAAAAAATTTGACAAAATATTATCAGTACAATATACCTACAACAGATTTAGAAAATAATTTTATAAATAAGATAAATACTCTAAAGTAACCATAATAATGAAGATAATAATGATTTTGTCACAAATAGAAATAACTATCTTCAGAGTTTAACCTTACAGACTACTGCAATTTATTTTCTTTCAAGAACAGTAGGAGTTATTAATGTAGTAAATTTGCTGAACGTTACCAAAGGATCATAAATTGATGGTGTGCAGTTAAGATACAAAAAACGATGTCTGCAGAAAGTTTATAACATGTATATTAAATTTAATTTATGAATAAGTGAATATACTTGACGGATTTAAAATATTATTAGCAAGTTAGGAAAACAGAAAACTCTGATAATTATAAACCAACTTCCATTTTACCTGTGATTGAAAAATAATGGAAAGGTATGTATGCAACAAAATGTTAGTTTTTTTATTTAAAAATAACACTATACAAAGTGTCAATGTAGATTTGTTAAAAATAGAAGTACCACATTACTATTAGCAAACTTTTCAAATTCTGTAAATTTACAATAAAAAGGTACTTGTGATATTTTTGATTTAAGTGTAGGTTCTGATACATTAAATCATAAAATATTGCACTATAACCTATACATGATGTGCATAAAGGGAAAGTTTCAAAACTAGTTCATGTAGGTTCTGATACATTAAATCATAAAATATTGCACTATAACCTATACATGATGTGCATAAAGGGAAAGTTTCATAACTAGTTCATGAATTATTTGAACAATAGAACTGCAATACCAAGTATTAGAGAAATAACGAGTGTTCCAATGACTATAAATTATATTGTTCCAGGAGGTTAAACTTTGGGTCCACTACTGTTTATTTTACATGTTAAGTGATGTTGTAACTATATATTTAAAGAATAAAATATTTGAATTTGAAGATAGCACAGCTTTAAATGTTCATATGCAGTAAAATAGAGTAAGATACCATATACCCTGGGTTTTTTGAAATATAAACATAATTGCAAAGTTAAAAAAAATTAAATGTTAGTTAGTACGTGATATTCATAGACGAACTGATTCATATTCATAGAATGGTACTTGATTTATGTAAAAATAACATTATTTTTATTAATTTAACTTTTTTTAATGTATATGTAAACAACTGTGAAAAAACGTGCAATAGCATTACAGGATATTACGTGTTTCTGTTCTTATCAATAAAGTGTTGATTCCAGATATACATTAATATAACATTATGATTAAGACTAATTTTGCCATTTTATGTTTTGTTTATTTCTATTTATTAATATATTTAGAAGGAATTTTCCACAAATAAGCTCATTAAGTTTCGTAGAAACATTTTATTTTCACGTGTTTATTATTATTTACTGATTCGTACATATTGTACTGAGAAAAAGAAGTCTAAAATAAAATAGTAATAACATCATAACATCCAATTTTAATTAAGTAATGTTTTCTTCCGTTAGTAACAAGATAATCTATTCACGGGTATAATCAATTTCCAAATATATCTTATACCTTTTGCAGGCCTATCTGTCTGGCCAGAGCTATTTACTCAATGAGGCTTAAGTACTCAGTCACCTATTGATCTAACTTAACCAAACATGAAAATAAATGGCCTCAATTTCGTGGGATATGACGTAACGTTGAATTTCATGACTTTTAAAAACAATGGTAAAACTGATATGTAACATTAATTGTGTTACATTTGGGAGTTCATAAGGAACTATATTTGTTATACTTTACCTAACTAGTGTATGGAGAAGTAAACAAACTCTGTGGTTCATTTGCACATTTGGTTCCATTTAGTTTAACTGAGTTGAACTAAAGGTGAAAGTCATCAACAGGCGTCACTCTAGGAATACCTTGTACCTTGTTTGCCCTCTGTAAACAATAATATCAGTGTTAATTATACGGAATTGCAAAGTTGAAGTGAATGGTTTGATTCATCGCGGTGGAGAGACTGCAGATAGCTTAATGTGTAGCTTCATGCTAGAGAACTCCAAGTCCTGTATCTTCAACTGATACAACGCTATTGAAAGAAGAGCTGGAAGGAAACATTTCTTTAACACTTAGGAAGTGAGTTCATGATTAACACTAAATTCTATGAATGTTTATGTACAATGTTGATAGTAGCTGATGGTCATAGTTAAACCTGAAAATGCCATTGTTTAGTTGACACCAGATAAGATGCAAAAAAACAATTTGACTTAAAGTTGTGTTTTTAAAAGATTAGAAATTATTAGATATAATATTTATCAGGCCCTGCATGGCCAGGTGGTTAATGCCCTTGACTCATAATTCATGGGTTCGAATCCCCATAACACCAAATATACTGTAGAGATGTTATGATATGACGGTCAATCCCATTATTCGTTGGTAAAAGAGTAGCCCAAGAGTTGGCTGTGGGTGGTGATGACTAGCTGCCTTCCCTTTACTCTTACACTGCTAAATTAGGGACGGTTAGCGCATATTTATTTAAAATTCAAAACAAAACAATATTAAGCAACAGTTTTATGTCAATAATGCATTTTAGCCCTAAGATACACATTTAAGACCAACACATTTATATTTTCAAATTTAACATGTTATAAAACAGAAAAATTTGAATAAATGTTGAAATTTTTGGTTTTCTATTTCGTATTTTAGTGCTGATATTAAGTCAAAAATGCTTCAAATATTTATTCCCCTTGTGAAAATGGAATATTTTAAGTACCTTCAAGAATATATCACGTATTACATGAGATAATAAACATAAATTACAAAATCACATTTATATCTCCTTTTATTGTGTTCAATTCAAACGATATATATTACAAACACGTGACTACAGAAATTGCTTTATATCTGAATTTAATAGAGTAAATAACTTATGCTCTTACAAATATATGGTTCAATGAAAGTGACTTTCGAAAGCCCTGGTTCTCCAATGTTACAGGACAAGACTTGAAGAAAAGAGTACATTTGATTTTCTTTCCACTTTTACTGGAGAAAAATGAATAATTGTGGATCTGAACACACAGTTAAAGAGAAAGCTTTTCCTTTAGAAGTAAGTTTGCTTCAAAATAATATAACAAAAACATACTGTAGCATTTAAAAGGTTTTTATACTTTTATAGTTGTAAATGTTAAAGATTATTTGAAGTATTTCTTAACACTGCTTTCAAAAATAAATATATTTATTGATTTGACTTTTACAAAATGAAAACTGTTTTCGATTTGTCTGATGCTGATTTGACTGCTGGAAATAAAACATTTTATTAATATAGTTGCTACAGAAAATCTAATCTATTAATTCAACTGCTATAGTCAAAACGTTATATTAATTTTCCTGCTGTACATAAAACTTCTTCTTACAAAACAACAAGTGTTAACAACTTGAGAGGCATAGAAACAGAATAATTTTAGAAGTTAGAGACCGAGTTGTGTAACTGTTGGTTTATATTATATGACTTTATAGAACCTTATATGCTCATTCATGTGCCAATAAATGGTGTACAATGCATCCATACTTATGTCTAATATTGGTTTATTTTTGCTTGCTTGTAGCTTCATCTAGTTCACAACAATTCCATGTACTCCAATCTCACGGAAGCTTTAGATTATGAAAACGGCACAGCTGTTGTCGGTGTGCTTTTTAAGTATTACTTCAGTATTTATAATGAAAAATGTTTCATTTAAAACAAAAACAAAGGCTGTTATGTTTCAAGAGTGCAGTAAAACCACCTATGTCAAAAGTTAAAAGAAATGAATGATAAAACGAAAACATTTTATGCTTTTCTGATAAGAATCTGAAATTGAATATAACAAAAATATTATTTTGATTTTAAATTTTATAACAGTATCTCATAGAAACTTTCTATATTAAAATTGTCTTAATTATTAGAAAAATACATATTGTTTGTTTTTATCAGTTGACGGAGATTCGATTGACTACTTGGACGATAATACTGATTCCTTGGAATCAGAGCAACTGCAGGAACCACGTTCATTGTCACTGAACCAGAATTAAAACTGTCACATCTACTGCCTTTAGACATTTCAGTCTAATACAGGAACCACGTTCATTATCACTGAACCTGAATTAAAACTATCACATCTACTGCCTCCAGACACTTCAATTTATTTCCGTTACCACTCCTATGTGTAATGCTGCTACCTGGAATGTTTTCGTTGGAAAGACCATCTCACCAAGTGAGCTAAATAAATAGTAAACTATTCTGAATCTGTATGTATTTAACTGTCATGTACTACTTTGTTTAGTAATACTCTGGTTTTTACTTATCTAATTAATACACACTGAGTTCTTTGTAGCAAGAGCTCAGAAGAGTGTATGAAAATAGCGTATTTACGTGTACTTCTCGTTTACATTTTCACAGTTGGAAACATTTCGGCCTCTGAAGGAATGAATGGAAATTTTTTGGTGAAAAACTTCAGACCAGTTCAACGGACAAAACCCAAAGTAAAGAAACAAACTCGTCAATTCCATACATTTCAGTCTATAACTTTTGAAGATAAGCTAGCCGTGCTCTTTAATTACCTTGGATTGTCAAATTTCTAACACTATGATGCGTATCCGGGTGTTTTCAAAGTTTCATTTTTTTTTCTGGTGTCCGCATATTTCTGATGAAAAGTGTACACGCATTGACTGTTTGAAACAATAAAATTTGCATTTAAAAATTTTTTGTTTGTTTGTTTGTTAATTTCGAGCAAAGTTACACGAGGGTTGTCTGCGTTAGCCGTCCCTAATTTTGCAATGTAAGACTAGAGGGTAAGCAGCTAGTCATCACCACCCACCGCTAACTCTTGGCCTAATCTTTTACCAACGAATAGTGGGATTGACCGTCACATTTTAACGCCCCACGAATGAAACGGCAAGCATGTATTCGAAACCGCGACCCTCGGACACATGTCGAGTAGTTTAACAGACATGCCGAGCCCAGTTATAATGGAGGCTAGCTTCTGCAAATTCAGTTTCACTTTCTTCATAATAAAATCATTATTATTATATCTAATAGTTTGCTTTTTTTATAGATAAACAATGACGCTACATAAAGTATAAGCGGAATGTTATGTTTTTTCGGAAGTAATATTTTTTTAAGGTTATTATACCACAAACTGTGTAATCAACGAAGTAAAAAGATTTATTAACTGTAGGTGGATGTATAAATACAAACAGTTATCCTTTGAAATTCCGTGGGTTATGTTGCTCATTTTCTTCTGCTATCGAGTTACGCAAATGTCCTCTCCTCTTATTAACGTTTAGAATATTAAATAAATTGCAAATATCGGTATAAGAGCCAAAATTTTAAAATCATAGATAGCTATAAAAAATACAAATAAGGTCATTAAATCTACATTAGTTTTGTACTCAACTACACATTTAATTTACTTAAAAGATAAAGTAATTGAAAGACAGATGTATGAATAGCTTCCTATTTGAAAAAGTAAGCAGTTATTAAATTATAATAAAGAAAAATTTCCTAAAACAGTCTGAACTTAGCCTCGACTCAGGAACAGAAAACCTGGAGACAACAAAAAACAAGACTGTATTCTAACATACGAATATTGTAGCATTTTGGTCTTTACAGCAATAACTGCCAGCAATTGTGAACTCTGAATTTTTCAACTGAACTTATCAAAGTTAATCACTTTCATAATAAGGATGCATTGTAAAAGCAACAGTAAAATTCCACAGTTCAGTCTTACTACAGAATGTTGAGTAGCTGTTTCCCCAACTTAGTAATTAAAAGTTAAGGACAGCCTTGGGCAGAAAACTCTTTTTATTGCTTGGTGTCAAGCAATAAATAAAACAATTTTTTCATAATTGTGAATATTACAAATCTATTACTTTTATGCCATATTCACTAAGCACTGTGATTACATTACTATGTCTAGCAATGTTAATTAAAACAACACATATTAGAACATATAGACTATTACGGCTGCATAAGATCTTCGAGTTCGGATGACTTTTGATCGTTAAAAACTTAATGTTCGCTCGTGGTTGAGGAATGTATTCTACACTGTAAATTACCATCTATGAAGACCAGAATATTCAACAAAAAATATTCTATTGTTATAAGAATTACCCCTAACATACTACCTAAATTATGAATTTTTTCAATTTTTATTATTTAAATTTGAAAATAGTGTCGGATCTATTCAGTGTAATTTTTCATTTATTGCACTGGCTTTCGATTGGTAACAACTTGAATACATTAGTGTTTGAGCGACGGGTGAAATTTTTACCATACGTTTACAGCCAGAGTTACTATTATTATTACATATTTTCATCTACTTCTTCTGTACGAAGTGTATGTACAAGGTTTATGACGTTTTGGAAGAAGTAATTGCAAAGATAATTATACCACAAGTTGAATAAACAAGCAAAAGGTGGATTCTGAAGCGCACACGTTGTAGTAGATTTCGTAACTGTCAGTAGATGCATGTATATAAACAGTTGACTTTAAGTATTCTTTGTGAATTTCCAAAGCTGCGTCATGTTGCTCATTTTCCTATTTTATCCAGGTATGTGTATGTCTTCCTTGCTTATTATAGTCTGCAGACTTTCAATAATATTTCTAAAGGTGTACATGTCATAACTTGGAAGGTTAGTAAGCACACAATGTTATTGATGTACAGCTTTGCCTTTATAGAACGCCCGTGGTTTTAGGTTTAAAAAAAATTGTGCTTAGGGCGGAAACATTATCGTCAGATGCACACTTATATCGTATACTAAGGATTAATGGTGCAGAGGAAAAATTGTTGTGGTTCCTCTTATCACAACCTACATCTCAAAGGCTCAGCACGGCCAAGCGCGTTAAGGCGTGCGACTCGTAATCCGAAGGTCGCGGGTTCGCATTCCCGTCGCGCCAAACATGCTCGCCCTTTCAGCCGTGTGGGCGTTATAATGTGTTGGTCAATAACTGTGTTTGTCGATTAAAAGAGTAGCTCAAGAGTAGGCGGTAGGTGGTGATGACTAACTGCCGTCCCTCTAGTCTTACGCTGCAAAATTAGGAACGGCTAGCACAGATAGCTATCGAGTAGCTTTGTGCGAAATTCAAAAACAAACAAACAAACAAACAAAACCTACATCTCAATGTGCCGAACGCTACAAAACCCATTTCCAATTATTGTAAACAAAAATGCAATAACTACATATCCGGAGATTTGTACCTGTGTTCAATGATTTTTTTCATATGTGTGTCAACGTTATACACAAATCTTTATGTAGTTTTCTTGAGTGACCAAAGAGATCCATTTTTGCACAGTTAGTGTGTAATATTAATTAGTTTGACATAAAAGACTAATGACTTCCAGAACATGGTTCTCTTTGAGAGTTCAAAAGGGGTTTAGAACCTTATAGAAAGCAGATTCAGGCATAAATAGTACAAATGGCATAACTTGGGATTATTGTGAGCATTTGGGTAATATGAAATAATATTGCAACCAGGAGTAGTAGACAGTCTAATGTAAGTCTACTGATTTACAATGCTAAAATGAGGAATTAGATTTCCATCGGGGGGCTTAGCAGATAGCCTGATGTGGCTTTGCTATAAGAAAATACACATACAGAGTGGAGTGAAGTAACTAAAAATGTGAGAGAAATAACTGATATTTAATATCAAGGTTCATAGAGTTTTTGTTCAGAATTTGGCGCAAAGCTACTCGAGAGCTATCTTCTCTAGCCTTTCCTAATTTAGCAGTGTAAGACTACAGGGAAGTCATCACCGCACACTTTTTGCTATTCTTTTACCAACGAATAGTGGGATTGTTTGTAACATTATAACACCCTCTCGACTGAAAAGGCGAGCATATTTTTGATGCGATGGGGATTCGAACCCACGACCCTCAGATTTCGAGTCGAATGCCTTAACGCTTTTGGCCATGCCGGACGTAGGTTCATAGAGAACACGAGTATTAATTTACTGGATTAATTGCAATGTTGATGGTTCCTTGTTTGTTATTATTTTATTATTTATGTTTCATTATTTAAACCAAGAACGATATCGGTACACAGGCGGTGTGATATATAGTTTAGCAAAATGAATTTAAAAAACCGATTTGGCTTTGATTCACTTGATTATTGCGTTAAATCAACACGTGGAGTTAATCTCATCACTTTCCACTTACGTTTTTCAGTTGTCGTTGCATCAGCAGCTCAATGGAGCTACAGTGGACAAACAGGTAAGCTTCATTTGTTTCTTCTGTTATTTTGCTATGAAATACTTTACTGTTAAAGATTTGAACAAAAAAATCCTTTAATACTTGTTTCTTTTTCATTGTTTAATTTCTTCCACAGATAGAGTTATAAGCTTTTATAGTTATGACAGTCTTTCTCATAGAACTGAAGTTGTTTTGAAAATCAAATGAATTTGTTTATCGTAATGACCTACTATGATATTCGTTATACCAGTATTGGGTATATTAGCCCTAACATAATGATGGTTAGATTTCGCTACGCTAAATGACTCATAGCAAAACATATTCTAAAACAAATTTATCAGTTTGATCGAAAATACCATATTGTCATGGTTGTTATGATGCCAACATATTCAAATAATTAATCCGAGTTACTCTTTTGAAAACTAGATCTGTTATACAAGGACATTATTAAATAGGCTGATTTCATTAAACAATTGTTTATCGACATTATTTTAAAAGAATGAGATAATAAAACTATGAAGTGAATGAGAGATGTAAAATAACAAACATCCATATTTTCACTAAAAGTCTGCTTATTATACCAGGTTACTTTTATGACAATTGATTCAAGTATTTAGTGCTAAAACTTTCGGCCTTTTTATTACATGTTAATTCTGAGAGGTTTATAAGTATGCTGAGTTTTCTCAATTTGGTATACAAGCAATTGAAAATCCTCTTTAATTGCCATTACATGGCAATTTTAGTTAACTCGTATTTTCTTCTATTGATAAAAATAATCAACTCAAGGGTATAATCTCTTTCCAAAAATATATTTCACCTTCTGCAGGCCCGTCTTTCTGGCCACAGCTATTTCCTCAGTGCGGCGAAGGAACTCAGTCTCCTATTGATCTAACTGAAAAACATCTAGTAGTGAACGATCTCAATTTCGTGGGTTATGATGTAATGTTGCGTTCCATTACTTTGACAAACAATGGTAAAACTGGTATGTAACGTGAATTTCTCTAACAAGGAATTATATGTTTTATTGTTTACCTAACTAGTGTATGGAGACGTAAACAAATGGCATGGTAGATAACAGAGTTTGCACGATTTGTTCCATTTAGTTTAACTGAGTTGAACTGAAAGCGAAAGTCGTCGACAGACGTCGCTCTAGGAATACCTTGTACCTTGTTTGCTTCTTTAATATTTGACAAGATTGTCTGCCGGAGATACTGTAGACCTTAACCGATAGCCCTAAAAATACTTTGTTGAACCTGGGTGAGCTAAAAGAGAAACGACCTAAACCCACTATTCAGTCAATTAAGAGTAACTATTAATTATCTGCATATATTTCATTCTTTCAGTTAAAAATTCTGAACGTTTAGTTCATATAATTCTTGTGAAGTTTCGCTCGAATTTGAAGAATCAAACAAACGGTATGACATATCGTCTGTTTATGTTATACAATACTGAAAAGTCCTAAAATATATAGACACAAACACACATGACAAATTAGTCACAGCATAATTAAATAATAATTCCCTGGTGCATCAGCGAAAATTATACGTTCTTGCTAAGCTGAAATGAATGGTTTGATTCCTCGCGGTGGAAAGACGGCAGATAACTTATTGTGTAGCTTTATACTAGAGAACTCCAAGTCCAGTATCTCCAACTAATGCAACCTTATTAAAAGAAGAGTTACATATTAACATTAAATTGTATGCCCGAGCATGGCCGGGCGGTTAAGGCTATTGAATACCCATTACACCAAACATGCTCGTAGGGATATTACAATATGACGGTCAATCCCATTATTCCTTGGTAAAAGAGTATCCCAAAAGTTGGCTGTGGGTAGTGATGACTAGCTTCGTTTTCTCTAGCCTTACACTACTAAATTAGGGACGGTTAGCGCAGATAGCCCTTGTGTATATTTGTGTGAAATTCAAAACAAGCAATACTTAGCAACAGTTTTATGTCAAGAATGCATTTTAGCCCTAAAAAATACATTTATGACCAACAAATTTATATTTTCAAATTTAATATTTTATAAAACATAAATATTTTTAAAAAATTTAAAGTGTTTGTTTTTCTATTTCGTATTTTACTGCTGATATAAAGACTGAATTGCTTGAAATATTTCTTTTCCTTGTGAAAATGGAACATTTAATTACTCTGTTGTGTTTCTGATGTATTTACCCAATAAGAAATAGTAAAGAAATGAACATAAATTACAAAATCACAGTTATATCATTTTTTGTTATACTTAGTTCAAACGACATATTTAACAAATACGTGACTGTTGAAAATGTTATATGGTTTAATTTAATACAGTAAGATAACTCATGAGC
Source organism: Carcinoscorpius rotundicauda (assembly GCA_011833715.1). Lineage (NCBI taxonomy): Eukaryota > Metazoa > Arthropoda > Merostomata > Xiphosura > Limulidae > Carcinoscorpius > Carcinoscorpius rotundicauda. The sequence goes on along the minus strand of CM022393.1, from coordinate 15,298,473 downwards.
TTATAAATATATTCTTTAGTGAAAGTAACCTTCGACAGCTCTGGTACTCCAATTTTACAGGACAAGGTGAAGAATGCAGAGTACTTCTTACATAGTTTCCACTTTCACTGGGGGAAAGTAAATAATCGTGGATCTGAACACACAATTAAACAGACTGCTTATCCTTTAGAAGTAAGTTTGCTTCAAAACGATACTATGAAAACACGCTGTTGTATTTGAAAGGTTTTAAATTTCTTTTGTTGTAAAGGTCTACGTTTCAACCATTTCTAAATATCGCTTTGAAAAATAAATATATTTATTGATATGCCTAATATAAAGTGAAATGTTTTTCGATTTGTTTGCTAGAAATAAAATATTTTATTGATTTAGTTAGTAAATGGCATTATCGATATAGCTGCTACACATAAAACGATATATTTATGTGGTTTCTATAAATTGTTATTTAACTGCTACACTAAAAACATTTTATTAATTTAGCTGTTGTACATAAAACTGCTACAAATAACAGTTGTTAACAACTTCAGACACAAAGAAGTTAGAGACCGAGGTGTTTTACTGTTGGTTAATATCATATTACTTTAGAGAACCTTATTACAATAAATATTGCACAATATACCCATATTTATGTCTAATATTGGTTTATTTTGGCTTGCTTGTAGCTCCATCTAGTGCACTACAATTCCATGTACTCCAACCTGACGGAAGCTTTAAATTATGAGGATGGCATAGCTGTCGTCAGTGTGCTTTTTAAGGTATTAATTATTTTGTAAATTTTGTGTTCAATATTTATAACAAAAATATTTAATTTACAATAAAAATAACTTACTGTTATGTTTTAAAAGTACAGTAAAAACTACTTAGGTCGTAAGTTAAAAGAAATGAATAAAAAACGATGAATAATTTTACATACATTTTTGAATGTAACATAATAAAATATTATAACTTCAAAGTTATATCTTATTAACACTATCTATGTTAAAATATTTCTGAATAATAATAAAAAATATACATGTTTTTTTCATCAGTTGAACGAAGATTCGTGTGAAGAATTAGATGATATGAGTGATTGCTTGGAATCAGTGGAAACAGCAGGAACTACGTTCACTATTACTGAACCTGAATTCAAACTATCATATCTACTGCCTCCAGACACTTCGGTTCACTTCCGTTATGAAGGTTCCCTCACCACTCCTATGTGTAATGCTGCTACTTGGAATGTTTTCGTTGGAAAAACCATCTCCTCTAAATCTGTATGTATTAATCTGTTACGTATTAGTTGTTTAGTGATACTCTGGTTTTTACTTGTATGATTAATGTACACTGACTTGTTTATAGAATGAACTCAGACAGGTTTATTAAAATAGCGTATGTAAGTTTGTATGTAAGCGTATGTACTTCATGTTATTTTTCTCCACAGTTGGAAGCATTCCGGGCTCTTAAGAACACGAAGGGAAACTTTTTGGCAGACAATTTTAGACCAACCCAAAACACCAAAACGAAAGAAATAAACTTACCGGCTGTATAAATTTCAGTCTGTGTTTATTGAAGACAAGCTTGCGCCCTCTAATTTTCTTGATTGATTAAATTTATCTATAATTATGATTTAATTACGATGTGTATCTGAATGCTTTCAAAGCATTTTTTTTCTTCCCAGTGTGTGCAAATATTTTTATTAAAAGTGTACTCAGCATTAACTATCTCTAACAATAAACTTTGCAATTTGAAAATGTTTTCAACGAAAGAATATAATTCATTTGGTTAGAACGAACACGATTCTTCTCACCTTTACAAACTGTTTGGAAACGACGTTTCGTTCATCTCTTTAAAAAAAAATCTCTAATAGGAGTATAATGTCCGTTGAAACTCTCAGAAGGATTAAACATTGTATATGTTAGTTTTACTGTTCTCTTTCATTGGCTGGTTTTTCAATTACTGGATTTTTAAATAGCTTTTTCTTAGTTCACAATGAAAAACATCCAAGAAGCATAACACAACTATTTGTTGTTAAAGTACTACTAAATTCTCCTAACTTGCAATTTCGCCAACAAAGATAAAATAATGATAATCTTCGTTACTAGATAGCAGCACTTCATAACACCTCGACGAAGAAATGCTGCTAATCTTCATTAACAATACTGTTAACTTATGCTTACAAAATCAAGCTTTTCATGAAACTGCCAGGTTAAGACTCGACTAATTTTCATCAATAAACAGGAGTTTTCTATATAGTGGTCAGAATAAGACAATGTTAATCTTAGGTAATAAACCGAAACTTTCCATAACACTGTCAGAATATAACAATATTCTTCGCTAGTTAACAGTGCTTATGACCTATTTATTTTTAATACCAGTAAGAGTCCAAGAAATTATAAAAAAATGAACACAAATTTTTGAACAATAATGAATGAAACAAACGACACCATACCAGATATATCTTCACGAACTTTACAAAGACTATCACAGGAGATATAATATAAAATTCTAAACTGACAAGTTCTAAACCTGTTGTCTTGCTTAATCTCACATAAACAACTTATAACAATAAAACTTGTATGTTTCGACTGGAATGGTAACTTAGGCACTTACTGATGTCTGGTCAGGCCAAGACACCAGTTCATGTGAAATTATCCTGAATTTTTAAATGTATACCATCAGTTAGTAACACCCGCTACTAGAAGGACTAAAGATCTATAATTAACTACCTTCTGTTTTAATATTTTTAAAGGAATTTCAACTCAAATTTTAGGTCAACCTCAAATTATCGACTTCTTTTCGTGCTTTTCGTTATCAGTGGAGTCCATATATTATGTAACTTGACGTTTTACTTTGTTACTTTATTCATTGAAGAGAACTGACTACATCAACTTTGTTGGGCTTCAAGCCGTATAACGGGAACAACTGTCACTCTTATAATGCAACTACAGCTTAACTGGATAGTGTGTGCAGCAGAAAAATGATGCATTTCTTTTACTTATCTATCCAAAATAGTAATTCAACCACTATGCCACTCTCGTCACAATTATGTCAGTAACTTTTGAAGTAAAAACCTTAAAAATCAACAACTTTATTTTAAACCTGTATAGAAAAATGTCATTGCAAGATTGCACATTCATATATATCGTCAAAATAATTATAAATCATCTTCAGACATATAATAGAGTAGCTATTGGTTTTTTGTCAACTATCAAAAATGACGCTACACGATTTTAAACATTTTTATTGGTAAATTCACATCAAACGTTTTGTTTGTACTTAAGATCTAATCTACACGATCTGTGGTCTCTCTACCGTGGGTATCTAAACCCGATTTCAGCGTTTTATTTCCACAAGCTTACCGCTGAGCCACAAGGGGAAGACGATGGAGAAGTTCACTGAACCACTGTTTTCATATAGCGAGAATAGTCCAAAAAATCATATTTTAGTGTGTCACTTCACACTAGTTTATAATTAATTCACTAGATGAAAACTTTATTTATTATTTCATTTGAACAATACAAAGTATTTCAGTTATTCTTGTGTTATCATGTATTTTTATTTACAACCCAATTAAACTAAACTAATCAACACCGCTCTTGTGTAAATTGGTCTTCCAAGTGTAACTATTAACTGTTTAGAGGAATAGATTTTGTCACGTTTGAAGTAAAAATCATGCAAGTTTTAAATATAACTCGATCAGCATCTTCTTTTTACGTCACAATAATCTACGCCACAAAAATAGGACGGAGATTATGTTTTCACCTTTGTGAAAGTGTGTTTGTCAGCACGATTCCTGAATATATTTGAACGAAAGTTGGTATACATTTGGATTATAACCCAACTTATCAGTTTCGGAGATTTAAGGTTGAAGGTTAAATTTACAAGAAGGTCACAAAATCTCCATATCTCAGTCGGGTTTTAATGAAACTTGGCAGACATACGTAGGATATCAATTTTAAGGTAATTTTCCTGCTAGAAATGTTCCGTGTCTCTTGATAATGACGAACATACGTAAGCGCTATATTGAGTGCCCCTCTTGTTATTGAATTGAAATTTAATGGTTAAACCGTACGGCGACAGTTAATGTTTAAAATTTAACCCGAACAGTTTTTCTTCTTAATCTTGAAAGACATTTCCATAGCGCACACTTCCTTAACCTCGTTTCAAAATAATGTACTAGAAACCACTACTTTATATAAGCCCCCAGCAGCACATTTGTAGACTCACGCAGCGAAAAACCGGGTTTCGATACCTGTAGTGAGCAGAGCATAGATAGCCCATTTGTGTTTAATTCGAAACAAATTAATTTATATTTACTGGTATATTGTGAGTGTTCGTTTGCAACAGATAACATAATAATTTCACCTCGCACGTTCTACAGTTTTTGTATTTATTACTTTTAGATGTATATAAACTATCGATTTTCCATTCTTTAGTTGTTGTAAATAATCTACTGAGTTGTTTGAAATTTAAGTTAGCAAATATATAAAATCGAATGAATTTGGTTGAAACTGCGTTTCATAATTTTTTACAAACACGAACACGATAATGAATCCGTTCGTGCTTTTCCGAATTATCCGAAAACAGTACTATACTGTCATTGTTAATTACCTACCGGACACTATTTTTTTATATTGAAACTATTACTGTCTTACTTGTCAACGAAAATGTGCTATGACGTAATATCACATGTGCAGTTTTCACAGATTGTCTCGAACTGAGTAAAATCAATAAGCCCTGTCCAGCATATTGTACAGAAGTAGAAATAAGACAAAGGTTCGTATTTTTTTCTATTGTTGTTGGAACTTACATTTCTAATGTAACTGTTATAAAACTGTTATTATTATATCCAATAAAATACTGATTTACAAATAAACCATGATTTCCCAAGTATATAAACATTCCTATTATTTTGTCACACATTCCAAATTTTTAACACTACTGGAAGTTGTTTGTTTCATCTATTAATGTAAATTTTCTAAAACATTGATGTTAAAATGACTTCATTCTATCTTGATCTTGAGACTTGACTTGTCCAATCAACTTACATAGAGAAGAACAACACATAAAATGTTGAGACAAGTACAGATAACACAAATAATTCTACAAATATATATATTATATGTCTTTATGTATATACTTAAAATGTATAAAAGATAAACTGTTATAAAAGACGGATATATTAATAACTTACGTTTCGTAAAGGCTTTTGAAAAATTGGTCAATTCTAAAACTATATAGCTGCTACTATTCATAGTGTCTAACTGGGGTCAACTTTGACTCTGCAAAGTGTCTAACTGTGACCTGCTACGACTATTCATAGTGTCTAACTATGGTCAGCTCCGACTGTTCATAGTGTTTAACTGCCGTCAGCTCCGACTATTCATAGTGTCTAACTGGGGTCAACTCTGACTCTGCATAGTGTCTAACTGCGGTCAGCTCTGACTCTGCATAGTGTCTAACAGTGGTCAGCTCTAACTCTGTATAGTGTTTAACTGTAGTCACCTTCTATTACGTATAGTGTCTAACTGTAGTTAGCTTCAACTTCGCATAGTGTCTAACGGTGGTCAGCTACGACTCTGTATATTGTCTAACTGTAGTCAATTCTGACTTTGGAGCGGTAACTTGAAGTTTATCATAAACATGACTTTATTCTAACATAAGAAGATTGCAGCATTTACAAACAGTGGGTTTGTACGAATATTTTCATCTTATTTTATCTCACTTAAGCATGTTTTGGATGTGGTGGCACTGTAAAAGATACCGTTATACGAAAGAATAGGTGCAGTTGACTAGCTAATTACACTTTAGCCTATTAATTAACATTTAGTAACAGCTTTGTGCAGATAACCCTTTCTGTTGCCTTGTGCAAAGACCCTTAACTGAACAAGCCTTTGTTCATTATCATTGTGAACATCACCAGTCGAATTTTACCCACCACATTTTGTAAGAACTGTGAGTACATTACCACCTCTAGTAAAATTAAGTAGAATAACAAATGTTATAACATACAGATTGTAACAACTGAATTAGTATCTCGTGTCCGGTTGGTTTATGATCATCTTAAAACTTACAGTTTACTCCGTGTTAAGTTATTTGTTCTACACTGTGAATTTCACTTATAAAACCAAGCATATTTGACGAATCACAGTCTTCTGTAATTGGAATTATCACAAACCTGCATGATTTATTAATTCTTCAACTTATATGACATTTATTTAAAACACTAATGGATATTTTAGAAGTTATTTTTCTTTTAAACCATTGACTTTCAATTGAAAAAAAATTTCAAAGTATTACTGGTTGAGTGATCGGTAGAAATGTACATCAAAAGTTTACAGTCAGTGTTATTGCTACACATTAGGTGAGCTCTAGCGACACAGCGGTAAGTCTGTGTAGTTACAACGGTATAAGCCTGGTTTCAGTTCTCATGGATGACAAAGCACAGACAGCCCATAGTGTAGCTTTGTGGTTGACTATAAACATCCACTCACGTTATATTTTTATCATTTTCTGTACAAAGTGTAAGTGTAAGGTTTACTGTACTAAGTAGAAGTGTAAGTACAAAGAAAACATTTTTCAATTAAATGTTCCACACATTGTATAAACATGTGAAATGTGGTACCTGGGTGCATATACACTGTCTTGGATTTCGTAACTATCATTGGACGCTTGACTATAATTATACTTTGTGAATACAAACAACTGACTGTCATTGTATTTTGTAAATACAAACAGCTAACTGTAATTACATTTTGTGAATACAAACAGCTGACTGTAATTATATTTTGTGAATACGAACAGCTGACTGTAATTACATTTTGTGAATACGAACAGCTGACTGCAATTATATTTTGTAAATACAAACAGCTGACTGTAATTATATTTTGTGAATACGAACAGCTGACTGTAATTACATTTTGTGAATACAAACAGCTGACTGTAAT